>JAVGWX010000006.1:37267944-37580444 GCA_036924085.1 Ariolimax columbianus
GAGATGTAAATTAAACTGGTTGTATACAGACTCTGCAGAGTCTTCTAAGCCAGTATAAAGACGTTAAGTTAAGAATGACTTCTGCAGAACGAAGAAGAAGACCACAAAAAAAAAAAATGGAAAAGAGGAAGAAAAAAAAAGAAGTTGATAGTTAAGTATTCTAGCCTCATTTTGACAAGACATGCCATTCTCAATTCCAGACCAAGGCTTGTTAGTTATATGAGGATGGTGTGATAGCCACCCTGGGGTCTCTAACACATAATATCCAGCTAGAAAACAGATCCCAAGGCAAAACTACCTTGAGATAAACAGAGATAACAGGTAACGATGGTAGGCTTTTACATTGACTCAGGGGAGTTCGAAATGGCAGCTGCAGACCGAGTCATATGAGAGTTGAAAATTGGCAAAAGTGCTGAGACGTTTGAGTAATCTCAGAGAAAATTCATTAAAAAAACTGGAAAAGTGGGAAGAAAGAGAGTGTCATTGACCTACGCATGCCTGGTAAAAAAGATCGATTGCTTAACGACAAAGGCCATTATCATTTTCTGGGACAACCAATTGACACCACACACACACACAGTTAATAAACTAGTTTTGTAGATTAAGAGTACTCTAAGAAATGATGGTTATAAATCGATATTATCACCAATGTCACTGTGCACGGCACATGCTGTTAGTGCTTTACAGTAATTATGCATACAAGACATATGATTCTAAGGTCAATGTCATTTGATGATGTATATAACAGGCAACAGAATTAGGTAAACTTAGAAAGATAGTTGGATAGAAAGAACACAAGTTGGATTTAAGTGAGCTAGGTAGAATTAGACAGGAAATTTGGTAAAATGAGCAAAAAGTTGTCGACGGATTTTTAAAATTTTAAAATATTTTTTTTGGGTGTTCGCCTTATTTCTCTATTCACCAAGGCGATGTGCGTTGCACTGTGATTTTTATTTTGCACCTGTCGGCCCAGTGTATACGACTTCAGCATGCATTTTATGTAAGGGTCTGCTTCCTCCTGCATTTTCTAAGGGTTTGCTTCGCCATGGTAACGGCAGGTGCTGTGATGGGGATCGAACACAGCACCTTCGAGTTGTGAGCCGTGTCACTTAACCACTAGCCCACGCCGGCAAGAGATTTGATTGCCATCATCTTTGTGCTCTGGACACCATGATGATGATTCAGATGAATAATAAATGTGATGTGATGGCTGTCGACAGTTGAACTACAAGTTGCCAACTGTATGGGAAGGAAGGCTAACGTCTGCTCAGGCAAAATATACTGGCCAAGACCCTCACCTTTTCCTTCCTCGTAGCCTTTCCTGGAAACGGGTTGTTTTCACGACAGCCTGGCTAACAACGTGAAGGATCGACGTGGTCCTCGTAGTAGTGAGCCACAGGCAGATGAAGCCAAGCATAGTACAGCCGCCTGAAGGACCCCTGTCCACTATCATCAGCACGCTCGTGATGTGAGGAAAGCTATTAACGTCCTTTTTAAAACGCACAAAATAGTAATCCTACTCATTGTGGGCTTTCAACAACAACAACAACAACAACAACAACAACAACAACGACAACAGCAACAACAACAACAACAACAACAACAATAACAACAACCACAACAACAACAATAACAACAACAACAACAACAAAAACAAATTGTATATTTATAAGAACGTTCTGGTACCAGTTTCAGACATGGACAGTGACCAAAGCAAAATATTGAACGCTCGCAACATGTAAAAATGAGATACTTAGGAAAAGCGATCAAAGTCATTAGAAAAGACAGTGAGACGTAAGAAAATTAAACAGAATCGTAATGCATACATATACCGAATAAAAATTAAATTATCTGATATCTGTCAGGAATGTCTTCAAATGTACCTGTCGCGGGAGGCTATACCATCCGACGACACATTTTCATAATTAATGGTAGACAACAACAACAACAACAAATGAGTTAAGGTAGTCAAAGAATACCTCAAAATCAGCTTCTGAAAATAACAACGTTTATGAAGATGGCACACGGAAGAACAAAGCACGCCTCAAAAGCTACAAAAAACATGTGAAAAGATACAAGAAACTATACAAAGGCTACTTAAAGTATCTCTGGACGGTTTTCCGATTGATGTTGTCTCCTCCGAGCTGCATGCACCGAACCGCTCAGCCTGGCGCACTATCGTCACTAAGAAACTCACATCGCGTAATACGTATTATCGCTGCAGCGCAGAAAAAGCTGGTTGCGCCAAAGGACGGGGTGCATGACGGTCCAATCACGGTCCACGTGTCCCCCACGAGCGGTAGAGTCTCTTACGTTCGTATCGGAAAGTACAGTCATTAGCGTGCACATCTGAATGCACATGTCTGACGCTGTCGCGATCTTCGATTGCAGTGGACAGCTAACTGACGCGGACAGATGTTACAGCCAGCTTTTGAGACTTTCCGACAATAACTTAACAACAGCTAGTCAAACAGGATAAACCATAAAGTTTCAAGGTATCTGGTACACCGCCGACAAACGTATCAGAACCTTTCCGTTTGACACATTCGTTTTGTCAAACCTTGTTCAAAGGCCGAACACGAAGCAGGGAATGAGTTGATAGCGACCAACCAATCATAACTGGCTGCTTGCATTAAGGTCAACGATTAAGAGCTAACAAAAATCCGATTCCACCTCCAAGTGGTGACCCTGGAAACAGACTACACACATGCAAACTGACTGAGTGAAAAGGTTTGACGAGAAAAGGAAAACTTGGTCCCAAAAAATGTATTGCTGAATCCGGATATATCAGATCGAAAGGTGCAGATATCGCAGCCTGACTGCAAACTACAATACAACATAATATAACCTCATTTTTGTGACAAACATGGAAGAATACATCTGTTTATTCGAGAAAACATCTGCCTTCTTGAGTATATTCCACATTACCCTGATTCAAAATTGCTCCCGTGAAAATAGTAACGAGAGATGATGTAAATTATAATGAGCGATTTGTTGTTTACAGCGCAAACGCGAAAACCCCAAGTCAGATTTTAATGTTACATTTGAATAATCTATACTGTAAAACTTATTTTCGTTCTCAAATGATATTTTGTCTGAACATCTTGTTCGTAGTCATTAATGAAAATGTTTGTTGAAATTTCACTACAATCAAATGAAAAACAAGCCACACACACTGAGCAGGAGATGGAAATGAGCAACGTAGTTAGAGAAGGCCTCCACAAGACCTCTGGATCAGATTATACACAGATGGATCAGCACAGAATACAGTAAAGAATGGTGGAGGGGGAGTGTACATAGAATACCCAAACAACATTAGGGATACAGCCAGAGTACCAACTGGAAAATTCTGTCATACATATGGTGCAGAAATACAGGCAATCAAGGTGGCAACTGAGAAACTGTTGAACACCAATGTCAGTTCACAACCTGTAGTATTTCTGACAGATGCACAATCAGCACTCAAAGCACTAAAATTTGAGAAACTGCCAGATCTACAGGTTCTACTGTCTGAACTGAGCAACCAGCGCAAGATTGTCATGCAGTGGATACCTTCTCATTGTGGAGTACCAGGAAATGAGAGAGCGGATCGACTGGCAAAGTAGGGTGCTGCAGACGAGCAACCAGATGTGCCAGTTACATACCAACAGAAGGTAAGGATGATCAAATCAACCAGAAAGCCACCATCAGTATCACCAGACGATTACCATATCATGAACAGACAAGAGCAAACTGTTGTGTTGCGCCTTAGAACAGGACACAACCGACTCCGCTGCCACATGTCCACACAAATGAAGATTGGCAACTCAGCCATGTGTACATGCGGACAGGCACCCCAGACAGCAGAGCACATACTACAAAACTGCTCCGAATATGATATTCAGAGAATATCTCACTGGCCCATAGAAGCAACACTGGAAGAGAAACTTTATGGACCTGTGTGTGAACTACAAAAGACAGTGAAGTTTATACAAGAGACAACATTGCAGATATAGACAATAATTTAAAGCGAACGAAAGAAGCCGAGAAGGATGGCTGGACTTTTAGAATGAATCGGTAATGGGTACACCAAGCTAACTACATGAACGATCATGCCTATACCATTGTCATCTCCTGAAAGAAATGCACATTTGAGTCTTTATAGATGGCCGCGATTTCTGTTCTGAGTAGAATAACAATATATAATAAGACTTATGGACACGATCGAGGGCTATACCGTTACATAAATCTGGAAACCTACAGCTGGGCCAAAATTAATGAAAAATACGTTTCATCAGCCCCCCCCTAGCTAGGTCTTGCTTAGAATAATCATCGACCGATTGAAACATCTAGCTGAGAACATCAGTGCTGAGGAGCAGGCAGGTTTAAGCAGGGTTCAAACAGAAATTAATTTAAGACTGCTAAACGAGAAATATCTAGAACAGCAGCAAAAAGTGTATCTTGTGCTTGTTGATTTTAAGAAGGCGTTTGTTAGTTTTTGGTATAAAGCGCTATGGGCAACCAGGAGGGTGTATTAAATCAACGGGGATATTATACAGGTCCTTGAACACATGTATACAACGGCGTCCAGCGCAGTTCTTGTGAATGGTAGGCGCTGGGACTAGTTTCGCACATCAGTTGGTGTGAGACAGGGTTGTACACTCTACCCAACACTTTTAAACATATTCCTTGAGGGAACTATTAATGAGGCACTTGAAGATCACGTTGGTACTGTCAAGGTGGGGTGGGGGTGAGGGTGGGGGGGGGGGGGGTGGGGGGTCGAACGATTATCAATCTTTGTTTAGCAGATGACATCGACGAGTTGGCGGAAGGAGAACTCCAGGATTGGGCCAGAAGGCTCGATGAAACAGCTCTTGACTACAGTTTGGCGATTAACGCTGGAAAAACAAAATTAATTTACCAATAACGCCGAGAGCCTCAACAGTAGGATAACAGCTTATGGCCAGGAACTCAAAGTGGTCGGCCGTTTTAAATATCCAAGCTCGATTGTCGATGATGAAAGATACAAATGTGAGGCGTTGGTCAGAATAGCACAGACAATAGCGGCGCTTCCCTAGCTTAACAAAATCTGGCAAGATAATCATCATCATCATCATGTAGCATGTCCTTTATAGAACGTCGCTCCGATCACAGTCTGTCTGAAAGAAACTCGTTCTCTCGCCAAAACTCCATCCTCCGCCACAGTCATACTCAGGCATCCTTGGATGTCTTGATACCATCGTTTTCTTGGTCTACCCCTTCCTCTTTTGCCTGGCACCATGCCTTCCATCACTGTTCTATCGGGGGGGGGGGGAGTTTTAACAAACGTGTGTAAGGGGTAGTACCTCACGGTGAGAGGCAGCCACATCCTTATGGTTCCCCCACTTCTGTCTAGTTCACGTATGGCTACTAGAGTCTGCCTGTGTACGGCAGCTCCACCCCCCCGGGCAACGACTTTCGCTGGCCGGCTAAACTACGTGAGGGAAACGACAAGAAGGGGAGTCCACCCCTGACAAGTATACGCAGCTGCTGGTAGAAGGGCCGGAAGATCAACCTGGTCGACAACAACTCTGACAGTGGGAGATGGAAACGCCTGATATCGGGCAAGATAAACGGTTAGCACTATGCATGAAAATCAGATTAATGCGTACATTGGTCCTGTCAATATTCCTTTATGCTCGTGACACTGAACAATTACAACTGACTTGCAGCGGAGGATACAGGCCTTGGAGATGAGCTGTTTCCAAAGACTTCTGAACGTCACGTACAAAGATCGAGTTACAAATGAGGAAATATGAATAAGAATAGCAACAGCAATAGGACTTTTTGAGGACCTCTTGGCAACTGTGAAAAGAAGGACACTCGCTTGGTACGGTAATATATCGAGATTAAATAGTCTTGCAAAAACGATCCTGCATTGAACGGTGCAAGGCAGACGACGAATAGGTCGTCCCAAAAAGAGATGGGAGGACAACATAACATAATAGACCAATCTTAGACCAGAGAAAAAGATGGCGGGGGGTTGTGAGGATGTCTTCATGTATGTCTCAACGATCTCACCGGTTACAGGATGACTTGGCCTGACCTTATATATGTATATATATTATTATTATTAAAAAAGATAGAAAAGGCAAGAGATCTATGGATTATAATTTACCATACAGTTAAGGTGAGTGAGTAAGTCCAGGTAGACAGCAGTGAAAAAAGTAAAATGCAAAGTTATTTATAATAAAAATAAATATTAAACACGAGAGCAAGAAAGTGATAGTCAAACTGTATAGAGCATTAGTTAGAGATTGGGAAATACATTTGCAGGAAAGTTACAAAGAAGAGCGACAAAACTTATAGTGGGATTCTGGAATTATAATTATGAGGTAAGAGAAAGACTGACCTGCAATGAAGAGAATAATTTGAGATTTAATACAAGTTTGTAAGATAGTCATTGGAAAGGATAAAATAGATTATAACAAGTTTTTAAAAGTCAGCAGCCTACTAGAACAAGCGGGCACAGCTACAGATTAAGAAAGGTCCAGAATAGATACTAGGACATATAGTTTTTTAAAGACAGAAGGTGGTGAAATTTTTGTCCACATGAAGTAGTAGAGGCAGGGTCAAATAATGCATTCAAGAATAAATTTATTTTTAGATCAAGGGAAGAAAACGAAACTGGCTGTATGTAGACTGCAGAGTCTTCTAAACCAGCATAAAGACGTTAAGTTTCGAAGTTTAGTTTATATTTTATCACAATCGGGGAATTCAGAATAGTAATGGGATGGATCCCTGGTCATTCAAATACACCTGGGAATGACAAGGCAGATAAACTGGCTGGCTTAGAAGGGATGAAGCCAAGAACAACATAATTAACCAGCAACCCTAATGACAGCCAAGCAACTACTGATGACTGTGAACAAAGATGCTTGACTAGACTGAATAGATGGGAAATGGGAAATACTGGGAGAGAAATCTACAAACATATGCCCATCCCAAGTTCCAAAGGCAACATCAACTTCCTAAAAAGGAGAGATCAAAGCACCATTTTCAGTCATCGCACTCAACACATGCAGCTTAACAGTCACTTGAACATAATTCAACCAGAACTTACTCCTCAGAGTGCCGGCTGTAAACACATCCCTGTGAAACTGTTGAGCACTATATTTTTGAATGACCGGCGATTGAATGTGTTAGGAAAGAGCTTCATTAACCGAGGTAAGACTATCCTACACTTTGTACGGAACTAAATAACAGCTCACTAACACTTGCATATATTACTATATGGCATTGGGCAAGAAGCAGGAACCCAGCAGCCGCTGGGTCAATAATAAACCATCCAATGTTTTCTGGCTCTTGGATTGATGGTACGCTATGTCAGACTTTTCCATATCCATCTTTTGACGTTCACCCATAATCACATTATCCTCGGCGGCAGTACGGTAGATGTGCTGTATGCGATGTAAAAGTAAAATAACCCATAGCATTACTGCCGTAGGGATGTGAGGTGTTAGCGATCTCACATTTTAAAGACTCGGCTATATTAGGGCGGTAGCCATCTCCTCTCCCTCGCCGCTTTTACTTCCCGGACTGAACCGGTACCCATTTAAGGCTGGGTCGACCCGGGTACCGTTGCGGTCTGAAAAAACATTACCACCTCAACTGGAAAATGAACCCAGGACCACTCAGATGCGAAGCCAGCACGCTAACCACTGCGCTACGCAGTATTCTGTATGCTTTCCAACCTTTTGCAACGCTGTACCAAGGTCTTTGGTCAGTCCATCTTGCCAACGCATATGTGTACGACCCCGGGGGCGTATACAGACATATGCCCACCAAAATGTTGTTCTACGTGTCTGTCTATTGTTAGACATGCCTTCATCATGTCTAACCCAGTTATGTTTGCGTGATATCGCTGCTTCCACTACATCCCGAAACAAAGTTCTAATTCGAATTTTGTTCAGTCCTGATCTTATGCCGTATCGAAATATTTAGTACTCGTTAGTCAGTTGCTGTCTGAGTTAGTCTCAGCTTTTCAGGATCTGTTTTGAGCAAATTCTACACATTTTTGGAATGACTATGGGATTGAAAGTATGCACTCTTGCCGTGGTATCTTTCAACTCATGGAGTATTGCCTTCATGGAGTATTGCCTTCATGGAGTATTGCCTTCATGGAGTATTGCCTTCATGGAGTATTGCCTTCATGGAGTATTGCCTTCATGGAGTATTGCCTTCATGGAGTATTGCCTTCATGGAGTTTAGGGAATGAGAAGCTGTTTTTCGTCGTCTCGAAGTTTGTCGAGGTTATGGCTTGTATTGAGTGAGTCGCGTTTGACGTTATGCTACCATTTATAGTGCTTGTTACCTGTAGCATGTTTACCCTTGATCTTTCGTTCCAGCATTGTTTTCAGCTGGTGTTACATCTTTTAAAAGTGATCAAAACATAATAGATGTCTTTCATTGATATATTTCATCGCAACTTCCTTTTTAAATTTTCGTTTATTTCCATGAACATGCGCGTCGTTTTTATACATAAATAAGTAAATATATGTAATATGATGTTCGTCCATCACAAGTGATGAAGACCACTCTCTTTGTTTAGCCATGTGGATATTCTTTTCTCTTGCTGTGTCCGCTGAAATGGATGACCTGCGTGATGATTTGAATTAAAGTGAGGAAGAAACTACGCCTTTTGTCAACCTCACCCTCTGGTTCTGACCTACATTTGGCCAGTGGCAATATATTTATCCAGACGACTGGAGATAGCATAGGATGCAGATCTTTCCTTAGGGCTTACTCACGAAGCCTTTCCCGTAAACAGGTATCCCGCAAGGTAGTGGAGGGGGGGGGGGATGACATCTAACGTTTTGTGTCGTTCATTTTCTACAAAAGTGAACATACGTACGATGCGGATGATGATGTTACTTCGGATGCAACCAGTACATACCAACCGTGAAGTTTGCAAAATTTCATTATCCTTGACTCATAGTTTCCTCAGCGGATCATTCAAAACATGGCGGGTGTGATACGGAGACAGTCTAGAGTTGAACAGCGAGCGATAATTCGGTATCTAACAGCTGAAGGATGTCGACCAGTTGACATTCATCGCAGAATGCAGGCAGTGTATGGTAACAGAAGTGTGTCGAAAACAACAGTGAAGAACTGAACAAAGATGTTTAAAGAAGGACGTGAGTTTACGAAAGATCTTCGGAGACTATCTCAGGCGCATATTGTTGCGTCAGAAGGTGCCATCATCAAAATTGATGTAGCAGTTCGGTTGGACCGTAGCCGGAGCTTACGTTCGCCACACTTTTGTCGCAATACACTGCCTGCATTCTGCGATAAATGTCAGCTGATCGACACGTTCAGCTGTTAGAAACCGAATCACCGTTCGTTGATCAACTCTTAACGGATTCCTGATCATACTCGCCATGTTTTCAACGGTCTGCTGAGGAAACTATGATTCTGAGGATAATGCCATTTTGCAAACTTGACGGTTGGTATGTGCTGTTTACATTAGAAGTGACGTCATCATGCGCATCGTACGTATGTTCACTTGGGGCAGTTAGGTCCGGTTTCATTTTCACATGCCTCGTGTATATATATATATATATATATATATATATATATATATATATATATATATATATATATATATATATATATATATATATATATGAATATACATTTCAAACAAAGGTATACATGTTTTTTCCATTGATTTGTTAATTATTTCTTTCAGCACCATACAGTAAACAATAGTATTCCTAAGACCTGATCTCTCTCCTATTTAATTTTGCCGTCTTGCATGACTCAAATTCATGAAAATAGACGTGGCCATCCCTTTTCTCTCCCTAATTTGCATTTCCTATCTCTATTTCCAAGACAGGAGAAATGATGGACCTGCTCCAGTATTTGTTCACCTATTTTTATATATAGATCAGGTTTGGAGTTTACTTTGTTAATTATCATATATTTTTGGGTTTTCAGTGTTAATGTCTCAAAATTATCTAATGGGAAGTGTGTGTCTAATTATAGTATTTCCATTGCCACTTAGAAAGTAGGTTGAAATTAATATATATATATATATGTGTGTGAGCGAGAGATGGTTGAATCGTTCTGCACTTTATTATTATGAAGTCAAGGCGCTTACTTGGACATTTGTGTAAACTTTAGTCCTACATTATACATCCACCCTCTCTGCAATGCGATAGACTTCTCACATCTATTCTTCACTTTCATAAGGTCCTGGTTGTAAGTCTCCTCCGGGTCCACTATAACGTCTCTAGTTCAGTAATTAAGTCTTGGACGACAGAAACACGTTCGTGTATGAAATCCTGCCCCATCCATCATGTTCACTGCGTATATCGACCTACATGGACGTCGTTTTTCTGAAGAATATATATATATATATAAATATATATATATATATATATATATCTTTGGTGTGTTCAAAAAGTATCCGACCTTATTTTGTTTCCGCGAAAACAAATTCAGCATGGCTGTTGTCTTTCGCAGAGAGGTATAGGGGACCGTCATGTGCTTTCCTGAATTAATTTGTCCCGCCCGCAGATTGTGTCATTCGCTGGCAGTCAGGTTTTCAGTGCTGAGTGTAGTGAACATCTCTATGAGGTTTTCATTCATCACGAAATGACGCAATATCAAAGTAATGTTGGCCGTTTTATTTGACTCCCCTGAGAGTGCGCATCACGAGTACGCACCATACGATTGAAACAATACCACAGATCACTATCTGGAGCTCATTCTTCGTGATGCTGTTTGACACAAATGACTGAGAATATGGACAACAGGAACTTGGCAGCTCCATCATGACATCTATATAAGAGGGGCGTTCAAGTAAGGAGCCAAAATGCCATTTATGTGTCTATGTAATCTCCTGCAACGTTTATGCACTTATCCCAGCGTTTAAGTAATGCTTGAAAAGCTTCAGCGTAGAAAGATTTGTCAGAATGTCTATATCAATCCAGGACAGTCTTTTTCACTTCGTTATCAGTGCTGAAATGCTGACCTCCCAGTAATTCTTTTATGGGTCCAAACAGGTGGAAATTGCTTGGAGCAAGATCTGGGCTGAAAGGTGGATGTGGCAATGTCTCCCAGATGAGTTGCTGCAGATGGCACATAGTGCGGTAAGCCGTATGAGATCGAACGTTATTTTGCAGGAGCAGGGCGCCCTTTGTGATCAAACCAGTCCGTTTTGTTTTCCGCAAACGGTTATGCACATCACTCAAAATACATATATACTGGTCACTGTTGATAGTGACACCATGGAGTAGAAAATCAACATAAATTAATACAAATTTTATCCCCGAAAACACTCGCCATCACTTTACCTGCAGACGCAATTGTCCTAAATATTTTGGGCGGTGGTGATTGTGTATGCTTCCACTCATTGGATGCTTGTTTCGATTCAGCAGTATAATGTTGCGCCCAGGTTTCGTCACATGTAATGAAGCGATCCAAAAAGTCCAGTCCTCCCATGTCAAAACGTTCCTTCAATTCAGTGCAGGCTTGAACTCGTATTGAGATTGCCGTTTTCTGAAAATTTCCTCAGGTCTTCTTTCACAGGAAACATCATCACAACACGCTGTTCCATGGAGGTACTAACATTGTTGTCTGCTATTTGTATTTATCTGTCACGTGAGTAGCCACTGGTATGTATACCACCTAGCAGTAATAGGACACAAGTGCCCCTAACTAATGATAGTAGTTTCATCAGACTATATCCCATTCTGGTAGAACGAGAACATAAAAGTCCCGCTTTGATTCGAACGCCCCTTGTAAATATACTCCAAATCAATAAAATAGCTTATGCCGAACTGGGACTTTGAACACATGTCTCTATCCCAAAAGAGATCAGCATTACAACTGCTTAGACACCAACTCATCTTTGATGTAAGTATAAATTAAAAATATATAAACTGGCCATAGTGGACTTAGATCTGTCCAAGAAAATCTTTTCATGATAGATCCCCCATCTCTGACGCAGGGAAAACTTGCGGTTCGAAGACTTGATCTTCAGGCTTAGACAAGGTAAAATGAAGCACGTGGGTTGCATAGCTTACTCAACTCCTCTAGGAGATACAGACAATAAACTACGGAATTCGATTTCAGAGAATCAGAAGCAAGTAGATTAAGAGCGATTATATCCAAGGCTAGGCCGTCTTCACTGAGTATCGATTTCAGCCCGGAGTTGAAGCGTTCAAGATTTATATATTCTATCTTTTGTGATTGGAGTTGTTGTGGTAAGCTTCCCCTTTCATAGAAATTCTCTGATGTCACGTTTCTAAGGTTTTTTTTGTATTTTCTGATAAAAAGTTTCACAAGATTTGTATAGAAAAAGAGAAGCGACGAGTATATTTGGACACTTGACTTCGCCACAGAGGTTTCCCAGAGGTCTCGCCATATAACAGAGAAGATATTAGGCTGGTTGTCACTCTGAGGGCATTTCGTGAAAGGTCATCAAAAATTCATTCAGCTATTCCTGTATGCTAACAGCTTACTGAGTGAGAGGTAATCTTTTGTTGGTTGTGAAGGAGAGCACTGGAAACAATACTTCACAATATGCTACTACAATAATGGAGCGATTGACGTTTTAAAAGTGATACAAATAACAAGATTAACAAGAGGACATATGAAAATGTCTAATCTGGTATTTGTTTATACCGTCACACTCTCTTATTTACATCTACGATGCTGTCTTAACGTATCGTTTTAATACTACGTGTATGTGCGTGTGTATAGGCGTGTGTGTGTGTGGGTGTAGGTGTGCGTGTAGGCGTAGGTGTGTGTAGGTTTGTGTAGATGTATAGATGTGTAGATGTGTAGGTTTGTGTAGATGTAGGTGGGTGTTGGTGTGGGTATAGGTGGGCGTGGGTCTGTGGATGTGTGTATGCGTACTTGCGTGCGTACGTATGTTCTCTATCTCCCCCCCCCCCCCTCTATCTCTCTCTCTCATATGTATATGTATATATATATATAGACGAGGGATGGTCGAAAAGTCTTTCACTTTAGTATGAAGGAGTCGAGGCACTCACATGGAAATTGCATGGCGATACAGTTTTCCTATCTTTACTTCACCTTCCTGTTTGTAGAACGTCCCCATTTGGGCCCGGAACCACGTCTCTAGTTCAGTAACCAAGTCCTGGACGTCAGAAATATGACGTCCATGAACCGGATTCTTCATTTTTTGGAAAAACAAGTTTCTAGGTGCGGTGAGTATATGATGGATGGGACACGATTTCATACCCGCACGTTTCTATTTTCTCAAAGATGATTTCGGAGCGCAAAGATGGGCATCGCATTCTCCAAACTGAAATTCAAGACAGAAATCGATTATATTTTGTGGCAAGATAGCAATTTTGTTACAAGTGGGGAAGTACTACATCGTTTGGACATAGGCAGTGACTACAAGCAAATCAGAGCCTCAATAGCCCTGCACTACCCCTCCCCCCTTCAAAAACATACATACAGAATCATAACACTGCTTAATGGTACCATGCTTTGGGATCAATTCAAGCAGCAGAATTGACAAATATCTGTGTCCCCAACACAGCACATCCACAATCTTGTAATGTCACTGAATAAATGCGTTGACGCTGGTAAGGTTCCTAAATCTTAAATGTGCGCACTTATTACAGAACAAATAAGAATAATAATGGGCGTGCGAAGATGTCTTAAGGTAACAAGGATGTTGGACAGACTCGCACTATTCGAACTCAATTTAAAAATCTGTCTTCAGTTAAAGAACGAATACGAGAAGCAAGAACTAATCAAAGCGGATGATATCAGGAGCAGCATGGAACTAATCAAAGTGACTGACACCACGAGCAGCATCGAACTAATAAAAGCGGCTGAACCAGGAGAAGCATCGAACTAATCAAAGCGGCTGAACCAGGAGCAGCATCGAACTAGTCAAAGCGGCTGAACCAGGAGCAACATGGAACTAATCAAAGCGACTGAACCAGGAGCAACATGGAACTAATCAAAGCGGCTGAACCAGGAGCATCATGGAACTAATCAAAGTGGCTGACACCAAGAGCATCATCGAACTAATCAAAGTGATTGACACCAGGAGCAGCATCGAACTAATCAACGTGGCTGACACCAGGAGCATCATGGAACTAATCAAAGTGGCTGACACCAGGAGCATCATCGAGCTAATCAAAGTGACTGACTCCAGGAGCAGCATCGCACTAATCAACGTGGCTGACACCAGGAGCAGCATCGAACTAATCAACGTGGCTGACACCAGGAGCATCATGGAACTAATCAAAGTGACTGACACCAGGAGCATCATCGAACTAATCAAAGTGGCAGCATCATAAAGTGCCGTAAAACTATGCAACAAAAGATAGGTCTTATTAAAGCCCTTAAAAGGGATGACAACACCGTTTTAACAGATTTTTTCATGAAGTAAAAAAATATAACATCAGATTGCCGTTCCAAAAAACAGATCTAGTGCTACAGTGGATTTCGGCGAACTGTTGGATCGTACAAACAAAAAGGAAGATGACCAACTAAACGCTGGAAGTGGCGATATATAGACTTACCATCTACAGAGCTAATAAAGAAGCAAAGACAGTCGTCAAACGGTCCACGTGGACATAATCAAAAGACCAGAACAAAGAACACAAACCAGAAAATGGCAGCATTGACAAACTTTGCAGAGCTACGCCGACAAAAATCTTCAGACTAAGAACGGGACATTGCAGGCTCAAGGCCAACCTTCACATAATGGGTCTCAGAGACACTGCCATGGACGATTGTGGAGCACTCAAGCAAACATCAAAACATGTCATCAGAAAGGACTATCCTACACGTAGATCAAAGAGAAGCAGTCTGGTTTGGGGCAGCGACCATGCTCGAAAAACTGTGGGAGACCGGTGAAGACCAAAAACGGTGTCTCCTTCGTGAACTTTACCGGACTTGAAGCGTAGCATCAGTTGACCGAAGAGGAAGAAGAACGTTAATTCTGTAAAGTTAATAATCCAGTCAAAGGACATTAGAAAAGGAAGTGGTGACTAGAGACATCCCAGCCCGACCCTATTTCGTATCATAAAAAGCTTAGACAGCTGATCTGTGTGCATAATTCAACATCTAAGATTTGTATGAAAGTAAGAAGCAGAACGTTGTTTCTTACAATCGCCACCTATTGGGTTGTGATACGTTTCTTGGCAGGTGTGCAGTAAGGTAGGTTTCCATTAAATTCCGTACGTGGATTAGAGATCGACCGATAGAATTCCCGTGCCTGCCGAACCGATCGGATGTGATTCGAACCGGGTACATTGATATTGTGAAAGCGGGTACTTTCATCCCTAGGCCCCGCAGCATCCAGCTACGCAGATTTGCATACGTTTTCATTACTATGTTGGTGAACTTTTGAGGAACGCGTGGCCGACTGGCTTCAATGTTTGTCTGGTGACATTGAGGGCAGTGGATCGAATCTCCGAAAGACATTTGTTGTTTTTTTCCGTAAAACAAAAACAAACATAGCTAGCACACGACGTGACGACAACAGTGTTGAAGCCGGCTTTATTCCTCCACCATTAAAACCTCTCGAATATCTCATCAATGAGAACAAAGTCGCACCACAACTTTAGGCCATCCCATATTGCCTGAACAACTTCGAGCTTGATTCTCTATCGAAGGCCCTTTCGTAGTCCATTAATCCAATATAAAGTGGCGAGTTCCATTCCACACTCTGTTTAACACTTATGTGCGATGTAGCTATCTGATCTCCACATAACATGTGTTGTTGAAAGGTTACCTGTTCGTCTCGCAAATGTTCGTCTACGGCATTTAATTTCTCTCTAGAGGGAACTTATTCAATATTTCCCTCGTACGGAAAATTCAATTATTCCCCTACACGTTTAACACCGCAGAAGCTCTCTATTGCTAGACAACTGAACTATATGGCTTTCCTTCCATTCAGCTAGCATATTTTTTCTCTTACCTACACTTTATACCAGCTAATTTGTATAGTATTCATATTTCAATGTACGCTTGATATTAGGATATATATTTGTCAGTGGCGTGACGTAAATAGACTAACAGGATTAGACTAGTCCGCATACATTTTAGTTAAGTTATTTTGATAGTTATTTCAATTTAACATAAAAGCATAACATAGAAATATGTAATTAACAGTTTTAGTATTCTTCACTATCTGAGTGCAAATTTGCGACAACGATATTCCCGGTATTCCCAAATGACAGCACTCTTGAGCGCTCGAGTCTTGTCGGTTTTCTACGGGTAGAGGAACGGCTGAAGCCAAACTAGTCCCTTTGTATAATGAGATATATGGTAGCCGCTTGGCGTTCTGTCATACGAAACTATCATTTTCGTTTTCTTCTTATGAGTGAAAGTGTCGTGGTTATTATTTTCGAATTGTTCTGGTTAACGACTTAGATCTTGTGAAGCGTTCACGTGTTTGATTGTCAATACAGTTTGACAGTAGTTCAAAAGCTGAAATATGGAAGAGGACAGTGTTTCAATGGCTGAAATATGGAAGGGGAAAGTGTTTCAAAGGCTGAAATATGGAACGGGACAGTGTCTCAAAGACTGAAATATGGAAGGGGATATTGTTTCAAATGATAAAATATGGAACGGGACAGTGTCTCAAAGACTGAAATATGGAAGGGGATATTGTTTCAAATGATAAAATATGGAACGGGACAGTGTCTCAAAGGGTGAAATATGGAAACGGACAGTGTTTCAAAGGCTGAAATATGTAAGGGGACTCGAATTTGAAAAAAAATGTTCCCTCACAACATAGCTTGCCAGAGACAAGTTAGTATAAGTAGGTCATAGGAAAGGAATCACGGTGTTCGTAAAGCGATCTCAGTCCCGCCAGGCGGAGCGATAGCGCGGGCTTGCGGAAAACGCTCGCCTGCCTTTCCCCGTAGTGCGAATTGGGTGCGGTTTGTGGTAGTGGCTCCTCCACCGAGGTGCGCTAGTCTGGTCCGTATCAGGAAACGTGGTCCGTCCCTGGTGATTTATCTAAGGCTTATAGCAGAGCTCGACAGTACGTCTCGCTGGTGGTCCGACTCTCGCAAAGAGCTTGTGACCGGCAAATGGAAAGCAGGAATCGTTGCCTCGAGGCCCTGCGTTCTCTCCCTACGGAGAAGAAGGGCAGGCCAAATTGTGTCTCTAGTCCCAGTGAAATTCGTCGCCGAGGTCGTTGGGATCCGTTCTGCACAGAGCGCTGCCATCCCTCCTCGAGCGAGCCCGGTCGGTCGGTCGTCTGGTGCGTGTGGGAGGCCCCTGTCAGGCGGTCCTAGGTCGACGGAGTGAGGGACGGGTGGAACAACCGTCCGTCCGTCCCGTCAGTCGGTCCCTGCGGCCGTCCCAGTGAGGCTTTTTACACACCCGCCGACCGGTGTGCGCAGTACGTACGTCTCCGACAGATATCTGGTTGATCCTGCCAGTAGTCATATGCTTGTCTCAAAGATTAAGCCATGCATGTCTAAGTTCACACTGTCTCACGGTGAAACCGCGAATGGCTCATTAAATCAGTCGAGGTTCCTTAGATGACACGATCCTACTTGGATAACTGTGGCAATTCTAGAGCTAATACATGCTTACCAAGCTCCGACCCTCGCGGAAAGAGCGCTTTTATTAGTTCAAAACCAATCGTCGTTTCCCCTCGCGGGGTTGCGGCGTCCCCACTGGTGACTCTGGATAACTTTGTGCTGATCGCATGGCCTCATGTGCCGGCGACGCATCTTTCAAATGTCTGCCCTATCAAATGTCGATGGATCTGGGGTAGTTGTCTCGCCGCGGCGACTCAATTTCAACCAGTGTTCGTAAAGCGATCTCAGTCCCGCCAGGCGGAGCGATAGCGCGGGCTTGCGGAAAACGCTAGCCTGCCTTTCCCCGTAGTGCGAATTGGGTGCGGTTTGTGGTAGTGGCTCCTCCACCGAGGTGCGCTAGTCTGGTCCGTATCAGGAAACGTGGTCCGTCCGTGGTGATTTATCTAAGGCTTATAGCAGAGCTCGACAGTACGTCTCGCTGGTGGTCCGACTCTCGCAAAGAGCTTGTGACCGGCAAATGGAAAGCAGGAATCGTTGCCTCGAGGCCCTGCGTTCTCCCTACGGAGAAGAAGGGCAGGCCAAATTGTGTCTCTAGTCCCAGTGAAATTCGTCGCCGAGGTCGTTGGGATCCGTTCTGCACAGAGCGCTGCCATCCCTCCTCGAGCGAGCCCGGTCGGTCGGTCGTCTGGTGCGTGTGGGAGGCCCCTGTCAGGCGGTCCTAGGTCGACGGAGTGAGGGACGGGTGGAACAAACCGTCCGTCCCGTCAGTCGGTCCCTGCGGCCGTCGTCCCAGCGAGGCTTTTTACACACCCTTCCTCCGCCGACCGGTGTGTGCTGTACGTACGTCTCCGACAGATATCTGGTTGATCCTGCCAGTAGTCATATGCTTGTCTCAAAGATCAAGCCATGCATGTCTAAGTTCACACTGTCTCACGGTGAAACCGCGAATGGCTCATTAAATCAGTCGAGGTTCCTTAGATGACACGATCCTACTTGGATAACTGTGGCAATTCTAGAGCTAATACATGCTTACCAAGCTCCGACCCTCGCGGAAAGAGCGCTTTTATTAGTTCAAAACCAATCGTCGTTTCCCCTCGCGGGGTTGCGGCGTCCCCACTGGTGACTCTGGATAACTTTGTGCTGATCGCATGGCCTCATGTGCCGGCGACGCATCTTTCAAATGTCTGCCCTATCAAATGTCGATGGTACGTGACATGCCTACCATGTTTGTAACGGGTAACGGGGAATCAGGGTTCGATTCCGGAGAGGGAGCATGAGAAACGGCTACCACATCCAAGGAAGGCAGCAGGCGCGCAACTTACCCACTCCCGGCACGGGGAGGTAGTGACGAAAAATAACAATACGGGACTCTTTCGAGGCCCCGTAATTGGAATGAGTACACTTTAAACCCTTTAACGAGGATCTATTGGAGGGCAAGTCTGGTGCCAGCAGCCGCGGTAATTCCAGCTCCAATAGAGTATATTAAAGTTGTTGCAGTTAAAAAGCTCGTAGTTGGATCTCAGGCGCAGGCGGGCGGTCCGGCTCGCACCGGCTCACTGCCCGTTGTCTCCTGCCCTACCGTCTGCCGGCTCTCTCCCACGGGTGCTCTTCGCTGAGCGTCCTGGGTGGCCGGCGCGTTTACTTTGAAAAAATTAGAGTGTTCAAAGCAGGCCTCGGCTGCCTGAATAATGGTGCATGGAATAATGGAATAGGACCTCGGTTCTATTTTGTTGGTTTTCGGAACTGGAGGTAATGATTAACAGGGACAAACGGGGGCATTCGTATTGCGGCGTTAGAGGTGAAATTCTTGGATCGCCGCAAGACGAGCTACTGCGAAAGCATTTGTCAAGAATGTTTTCATTAATCAAGAACGAAAGTCAGAGGCGCGAAGACGATCAGATACCGTCGTAGTTCTGACCATAAACGATGCCGACTAGCGATCCGCAGGAGTTGCTTCGATGACTCTGCGGGCAGCTTCCGGGAAACCAAAGTGTTTGGGTTCCGGGGGAAGTATGGTTGCAAAGCTGAAACTTAAAGGAATTGACGGAAGGGCACCACCAGGAGTGGAGCCTGCGGCTTAATTTGACTCAACACGGGCAACACTGAAATGATTGACATGCCGAGACCACTCTTCTGGAGTCTAATATGGAACTGGTGCTGGACTTAGACCCCCAGAAATCTGGGGTTATGTCCCCTGTGGCTCGGTTTTGTCTGCATCCAGTGTTTGATAAAGGAATTGACGGAAGAGCACTATTAGGAGTGGAGCCTGAGACCTAAGTTAACTTACCACGCCAATACTGCAGAATGACTATCAAAAAGTACACCTTAGTGGGGTCTAATAGAGAACATGTGCTGGAATTAGACCCTCGAAAATCTTTGGGGCTACCCTTTAAGAAACTTGATTGTCTCGCTAAGGGAATTGACGGAAGGGCACCACCAGGTGTGGAACCTGCGGCTTAATTTGACTGAACACGCCAATACTGTAGAACAACTGACAAATTGAGAGCACTGCCGTTTGGGTCTAATAATGAACGTACGCTGGTATTAGACTCACGGACGACAAGTCAGCTCAAATGAAAGAACGCTACGGAAATCGTGTTTAACTCTGCAGATTTCAAATACCTGGTCATTGACAAACAAAAGCCCTCAATAAATTCGTCTGACAAAATAGTGAACGGGTGCTGGAAATAGATCTGAAGACAGGTCAGTTTTACCCTACAAATGACAGGGCGTTGCTACGGAAAACCAGCTCAAATCGAGAGGAGCCGCAGACACTTTGGTTCACGTACCAGGCTGATAAGCCAAGGGCGCGAGGCTACCATGTGGGGGATTACGGCCGAACCCTTGAAAGCCGCAATCCCGCCCAAAATCTCAGCACCACTGCAATGGGAGGCTCCTACATGCTCGGGACCTGGGGCTTGCGCCCCAGCCCTATCAGGTAGAGCCACAGTAAGAGGTCCTTGCCGCCCGCAAATCAAAGCGGGCGGAAAACTGCTTGATACTCACCCTATACGGCGATGGGGTGCGAAAAACACCAACCAAAGACTTAGAACCTGGTCGGGGTGTCGAAAACAGTAGAGCAGCCACCACACTGTGAACTGTCAAGACTCAACCACTGACCATGAGAGTTGTCCGCACACCAGGCGATCAACATCTCTGTGACATTACCAGGCTTGTCCTCTGGCTAAATGCACTCCGGTTACGATATCTACCTCTGTACGTTATCAGCCATAACTATCATGCTGGACGCAGAAGAGATGCAGACCAGCGGACATTGCACACCTGCCCCACTGTGTCAACACCCCAGGTGGCGGGGAATGCTAGGCGTACCATCCCTGCATAGAAGCCAAGAAAATAAAGGGAAAAAGAGATACCCCACTCACATGCAAATGCTACGTTTCTGGCAGGACGTGACGATCCTGGTATACAGACACACTGGACTGCCTCTCTTCCGGGTAAACCAGTCCATCTCATATATCACATACCATCATTGCACCCTATAGACACGAGTAGTGAAGACTCGATAGTCTGGTAAGACAACTTCCATAGGAGAGAAAACTCTGATCGTAAACAACTGCTGCCTTGCAGATAGGCTGGGGACAGCCAAAGGCTAAGGAGGGCATCCCTACAGAAACGCCTGTTGAAATCGGATGCACGGGGCCGCAAGCCTAACAAAACAGTGCAACGTAAATCACAGTATGATGGCAGCACAACCTATTCGAAAAACGTATGGCGCTCATCCTGAGGAGACCCGCCAGGCAGCGATAGCGCCGGGCCCCACGCCTCGAAGGGGCCCACCCTTGGCTACTGGTGGTCACCCACCCATGTGTCGTGGAGTCAAGGCACATGGCTATGGGGAAACGACTATTGGCCAAAACTTCAAGACCCTCAGAATATTACAGTGGAATGCGGAGGGAGTCATTAACAAAAAACTTTCCCTAACACATCACCTGCATGAAGGTAAGATTGACGTGGCATGTATCCAGGAAACGCACCTCAACAATAACCATAAATTCTCAATCAGAGGATACCAGACTTTCCGTCTAGATAGAGAAGGCCACAAAGGAGGGGTCCTGATACTGACCAGAAACAGCATACCGAGTAGCGCGGTACCTGTCAATCACACCGGACAAGCAGAAATTGTAGGAGTTGACATAATGGCTCAAGAGACGAAGCTCCGCATTTTCAATCTGTACGGACCACCAAACAGAGACCTATCGCTCTCGAGTATGGAGGTCAGAGACTCCAACTGCATAGTGGTTGGAGATTTCAACAGCCACTCGGAGAGATGGGGATACTCTGACACAGACAGCAGAGGTGACGAAGTGGAAGATTGGGAGATAGATGCAAATCTCTCCCTAATCAATAGGCCGGAGGATAGCCCTAGCTTCTATTCAAGAACATGGCATACCACCTCGACTCCAGATTTGGCCTTCTCCACACAGGACATACACTATAAAATAGACCGCCAGGTGCTAAACCAACTGGCAGGTAGCGACCACAGGCCGATCAGGCTAACCATTGACATGGAAGTAGGCCCACAGGAAACAAAACCGCTCCCACGTTGGAATTACAAACGAGCCGACTGGGACAGATTTGCAATCCTGACAGATGGGCTGTGTGAAACCATCAACACACGAAACACCAAAATGAAGCCCATGGTAGAGAGCCTAAGCAAGGCAATAATGCAAGCCGCCACTGAAACCATCCCAAGAGGAGCTAGGAAAAACTATAAGCCCTACTGGAATGATGAGTTACAGAAAGTGGAAGATGCAGTAACAAATGCTAGAAACATGGCAGAACGAGAAAAATCCGTGGAGGCAAACATCGCCCTCAAAGCCGCCGCGGCGAAGTACAAACACACTCTCAAGCAAACAGCAAGAGAAAGTTGGAAAAATAAAACGGAAAGTTTAAACCTGGACAAAGAAGGGAACAAGCTATGGAAGCTAGTCAGAGCCATGAACGACGAAACCCCGTCAAATAAACAAATTACTATCAAGCAAGGCGAGAACTTGATCACAGGTAAGAAAGCCGCAAACGCCTTTGTCGATCACTATGCCAGAGCAAACCACATCGAGGTCCCTGCAGATAAGCATACAGACATTAGCGAAGAGCTAAAGGGGCACGAAAACAAAAATACGGCTCCTGAAGAGCACATGATGGCCAAACTAACAATGCGCGAAATGGAAGAGGCTATGAGAACACTAAAGAGAAGGAAATCTCCCGGAAAAGACGGGATAACAAACGAAATGCTGATGGGGCTGGGCCAAACAGCGAAGGAAAAACTACTGTCAGTCCTGAACCAAAGCTGGAAAAGGGGTATTGTACCCCAGGCATGGAAAGATGCAATACTGGTACCAGTACCAAAAACAGGAAAGGACAAAACAGATCCGAATGGATACAGGCCCATAAGCCTACTGAGCTGTGTCGGCAAGCTGATGGAACGGATGATAAACACCAGACTGATGTGGCATCTGGAAGAAAAACGAATACTAATTCCACAGCAAGCCGGCTTTAGACAGCACAGATCCACTGAGGACCAGGTCATCCTCATAGCCCAGGAGATAGAAGATGCCTACCAGGCACAGAAACACACAGTAGCTGTTTGGGTGGATCTGGAAAAGGCATTTGACAAAGTCTGGAAGGATGGACTTAGAGTCAAGCTAAGAAGAAGTGATGTTTGTGGGAAGATGTACAAGTGGATCAACCACTACCTCAAACAAAGAACGGCCAGAGTCCAAGTACAAGGGCAGATGAGCAAAAAGGTGACACTCGAGCAGGGAGTACCCCAAGGGGGAGTACTGTCACCCACACTCTTCCTGGTATATATAAACGATATTACAGAGAATATACCAAGAAGAGTCCATAGCTCAATGTTTGCAGACGATCTGGCTATGTGGACCTCTGAAAAGAATCTCACCATAGCAAGAAATCGGATGCAAACGGCCCTAACATCGCTGGAAGAGTGGGCGAACTCATGGCTGGTCAAAATAAACGAGGAGAAAACCACGTGCACAATATTCTCGCTCTCATTAAAACCCCAAAGTACCAAACTAAGCCTAAATGGCAAAATCCTGCAGCCAAACGACAACCCAACCTATCTGGGAGTCACATTTGATCGGCGCATGACATGGAAAAGTCAGATTGAGAGAAACCGAATGAAAGCCAGAGAAAGAATGGCGATCATGAGGAAACTTGCTGGCACAAGCTGGGGAGCAGACGAAGGCATACTAAAGAAACTGTACACTGGAAGAGTGAGACCAGTTCTCGAGTATGGCATCGCGGCTTGGACAACAGCAGCGAAGGCGAACTTCGACAAAGTTAACAAACTTCAAAACCAAGCTATGAGAATCATAACTGGTGGCATGAAGTCAACGCCAATTGTAGAACTTGAAAAGATTACAAAACTGCAATCCATGACCGACAGAAGAGACTGCAGAGCCCAGCTGCAGTCAGAGAAACTCCGAAGACTGACGGACCATCCAATGTACCAGAGGCTAAACAATTTGGGAACTGGGAAACTAAAGCGGAGAAACTTTGCAGAAATAGCCAAAGCAAAGATGCACGAAGATCCCATAAACGCACTAACAACACCAAAACCCATCACTACTGTACGAAAACCTACTTGGAGGCAGGATATATTTCCAGAGGTGGTAGAAAATATACCAGGCATTGCAAACAAAAACTGCCAGACCGAAAAAGAAAGGAGAGATACTACCCTAAGCTTCATAACGAAAAGCTACCCAAGCATGGACTGGACCCATGCATACACCGACGGCTCTGTAACAAACACTACACAGAACGGAGGGGCAGGAGCATTCCTGAACCTACCAAATGGCAGAAAAATAACACTGTCATTCGCTACTGGTAAGTACACGAGCAATTTCAGAGCAGAGGCAGAGGCACTGAGGGCGGCAGTGGAAGAAATGGTAACACACAGTGAAAATGAGAGCCATATAGTCCTGCTGACAGATGCTCTCGAAGTAGTCACAGCGCTAAAAAGCCAGAAAAACACTGAGCTTAATGACTTAAGAGCAGCACTCTGCAAACTGTGCCAACAGTCCGCACCAAAAAGGGTAGTGGTACAGTGGGTTCCGTCACACTGCAACATCCAAGGCAACGAGGAGGCAGACAGACTGGCAAAAGAAGGTGCAAGGCTACCACAAATAGATACCAGTATGACGTACGAAGAGTCAAAACGGCTTATCAAAGCCAGGTACATGTCCAAATGGGAAACCGAACATACTGGTTACACCAAAAACGATGCCTATTACCAGTTGAACCGAAGAGAGCAGGTCGTTGTCTTCAGACTTCGCACTGGCCACAACAGACTGAGGTACCACCTCTTCAACAAATTGAAGATAGGGTGTACCGACGAATGCCCGTGCGGTACTGGTAAAATGACCACTGAACATCTGCTGCAGAACTGCCCGACATACGAGGATCAGAGAGAGCAGATGTGGCCATTGCCAGTGGAACTGCAAGACAAGCTCTATGGTAGTGGCGAGAGTCTCAGGATGACCGCCGCTTTTTTCGAGAAAATAATGGTTACTGTCTGACTGTGTACGCAGAAGAAGAAGAAGAAGAATCACGGTCATGTGTCGCAATGCTGTATTCTCGGTTCAAAGTTCCGTTCGGAGTCCTCAGTTTGAAGAACAACAGCAAGTATTAACGAAAGGTAGGCCAACTCCAGACAATTCTCTTGAAACAACAATGACGAACAAACACGCCATTCCAAGACGAGTATTGAACTTCTTCAAAATGGTTAACTGCAAACAAATCGAGAAACATACTATTTTATTGATCTTGTGTGCTGTTGGAAACAGATCAGGGAGCGTGGAATAAAAATAGATTCGTGAAATCAGTTATTTTCACAAAGCGAAGACGCGCGGCGAAAAGACCGACCCACAATAATAAAATTAACTCTTTCCTGAAAATCCGAACATTTATTTGTTTATTCCATTTCTAAATATTGTGCATCGGTTGAAGTGAGCTAAACTACGTGAACTATGACCGGTACAAGTGTCATTGGTAAGCTACATATTGCACTTTATATGGAGAGGAATCTCTTTAGCCATTTTAGATGTCCAGATTAGATATTAGTAAATATTTTTTTAGTCAGAGAGTGGAGAATGATAGGAATGCATTGCCAAAGGAGGAAGTGGAGACAGGGACAATTAATGCATTTAAGAATAAATTGGATGCACATGGCTTTTAGAGCAAGGTAATTTAAATGAAACTGGGATTCCATTGCGAAGTGGTTACGCCGTCGACCTTGTGATCAGATGGTGTGGGTTCGACTGCGGACTCGACCGTCTTTTTCACGGGTGCTTGATGTGGAGTTCCCTGCATCTCGTAGTCTCCCCCTAGTTGTCTTGTCCTTGACTTGCCACTGGGTTAGGGCGTCTCGATACGAGAGAGCGAGGATAAAAAGTAGCGCAGTAAATCCTTACTAAAAATAGCGCTAGCAAAATTAATTATGCCTTCATCGTCTACGATGGACGGTGGCCTTTGCCTTTGTTTGGTTGTATACAGACTTTGCACAGTCTTCTAAACCAGTATCAAGACGTTAAGTTAAGTTAATAATGAAACATGTCCTCGAACCTAGTCCCCTTTCATAAATGTCACCGCACAACACTAATATATATCTTATGTATTGTTCATTACTCAGGTAGTGGAAAAAGATGGACATTATTTCACACTGAACAACACTCGTCTCCATGTTTGTCGATGGCTGGAGACACGTGGACAATGTCGTACGGTGCGCATAGAAACGGTGCCACTGAAATCTGTTCCAGAGGGGATAAAACAGATGATGGTTGTACCACCATCTTTGTCGGCTCCAGCTGCAGTTCCAGGTAGGTGGAAATATACACACATACAGAAAAACGGACATGCAAAAGCAGAATTTGACATACAGATGGACATTAGCGTGAACATATAGTTAGTTATACACAGAACATGCATTTAATACAGGCACAAGGAAGCATTCAGAGCGACGCAGATGCGCAGACTTGCAAAGAGACATGCACATACACAATGACAGAATAAAGAAATATGCCAGTAAACAATTGAGGCATGAATAATCAACTCAAATAATTACAATTCTGAAAAAAAATGGTAAATAAAAAGTGCTGCCTTGAAAAAATATACATATATATATATACACAGAGAGAGAGAGAGAGAGAGAGAGAGAGATAGGCAAACAGACACACACACAAACAGGCAAGCACACGCTCACATACAGGCAAACAAGACACACACATACAGGCAAACAGACACACATATACAGGCAAACACACACACATACAGGCAAACAGACACGCACATATAGTCAAACATATACACGCAGGCACCACCGGCACTCCACAAATACAGACATAGGCACACTCAGGCACACACATAGGCACACATACACATAAACACTGACATATACACGCCCACAAATAAATTCACACGCCGTTGTTACTGAATACTCACGACGAGTAATTGTGCTCTTGTGTGAGCGCTGAAATGGTCGTTACGTGGTTGGTTATATTAGCTTTCCTCACATGTCGAGCGCGTTGATGAAGGAGGTCGGGGTCCTCCATGCGTCTGTGTTATGCTTGGCTTCATCCGCATTTTGCTCACTTTTAAGCCGATCATATTGATCCCCCACCTCGTCCGTCAGACATCCATGAAACAACCTGTTTTTATGGATAACTGCATGGATAAGAAGTGGGAGTGTTGGTCAGAATATTTTGTTTGGCTTGGCTTGGCTTGGCTTGTCTTGTCTTGGCTTGGCTTGGCTTGGCTTGGCTTGGCTTCGTTCGTTCTCAATCTCCCGCTACCAAAGCCTGAAAGGGCTTGACTCTTTTTTAGGTTTGGACCAAATTAATTTTTAGCTGTAGCAAAATTCACTGCATCCCTTTTACAACTGACTATTACACACCATAGCATAGACAAATATAGTACTCATTATGTATCATTGTAAAGAAAAATGGATACAGAAAATGAAAATATCAGTAAATTGCTGATATTTCATTATTTGAAAAAATAATTATGTTGTACAAAAAAAAATTTAAAGGGTAGATAATTTTTAAGTCAAAATATTGTAACTCACCATAATTTTTCATTACCTGAATTGTTGATTTAAATTTGTCTGGTAATTTTGCAGAATAGTATCCAAAGTCCCTCAAAACACTGTTTATTTGATGCATTTATCTCCAAAAATGTTGAAATTATGTACAATTTTCCTCAATGACCAAAATCAATAAAAATATAAAAAAATTCACAACTTCCATAATTTGTTCCCTTATTTCCATAAGTTTTTTGTTTTGTTCAGCACAGCTGTGCTTATCTTGTGTGGTATTCTCTAAAACATGATTTAGCACACAGATGCGGCTTGTGTGAACAACCTGTGCAGTAATAGCTGCTTCTTTTTGTTTTTTTTCTGAGCAACACAATGTACGCACGGTGAGTCTTTCCCATCATAGTCAATGAGATGGGCTGCACCCTGGTATCTCTCGAGCTCCATGTTCATTGGTTATCTCCCTGGCTTGGACTAGAACAGCCTGAAGGCTGCTAGGTGTCTCTGCTCCGACTAACTGACAGAGTTCCCCTATCAGGATATCTTTGAAGTCCGCAAAGGGCAAAGGCTTCTCGGTGTGAGGGCGGCTCAGGGTGTACAAAATGTGGGCATTGAGTTTAGTAACTTCCATCACCCACATAAACACTTTCTTCCACCACTTGACTGTTTTTCTTGTGTGGTTTCCATAATATGATATCATCTGGTCCACTCTGTCACATCCATTCATTGAAAGGTTATAGCTGTGAAGGGGTGACGGTTTCATAACTTGACTCCTACCCTCCATCCTTTGCTCATATGTGGCACTTCCACGTGTTGTCACCAGCTGGCAAGGCTTCTTAGATTTCTTATCTCTCCAGCTGACACACATAACCTTTTCCTCATCGTTGATAAACCACTTTGCTTGATTCAGGGATATCTTCTTGTTTTTTATTTCTGATGGAAAACCTCGTCTGTTTACATTCAGATTTCCAGTGTAGTGATGGTTTCTCTGTCGCAAAAACTGAACAAGAGGCAGGGAAGAATAGTACCTGTCAGCAAACAAATGGTGATGTCATGTGATGCCTTCCAGTAGTCTGTCAAAAACTTTAACAGCATGGGAAGAATTTTTGTCCGTTTCAGATTTGTAAGCTGTATCAGCTCCAAAATACACCAAGAGATTGAAAACATATCCGGTGATGGAGTCGCAGAGTCCGTAGGATTTCATGTGGTATTTTTTGGGCTTGCTAGGATTGTACTGTGTGTACTTAAATCGCCCGTTGTGACCTATGACCATCTCATCGATACAGATGTTTTCAAATGGGTAGAAGGCTTCTTGGAAACTGACAACGAGTATATTTACAAACGGCTCAATCTTGCATTTCCCAAGAGCATCTGGAACAACAGCATCAAGCATTGATTGATAAATCAATAAAAATTTGGTTCTGCTGAACATTGACCTAAACCAGGGACTACTTCTGTAGGGTTTGGTGGACCAATAATCTTTTATTGAGTGCTTTACATTCAACCCCATACCAATCAGGACGGCCAGAAACTGTAAAAAAAACATTTATATCAAGTGGTGTCCATTTGCTCAACTTTGAATGTTTTCGTGCTGGTGTATTCATGTCAAGTTTCTGCTGTTCATACTCATTGACATTTCTTATGAGCCTCTCAACAATTGATTCTTTCAGCAAGGAGAGAAAGCATTGAAGAGGTGTGCAATTTTCATCCAGATTTAGTCTGCTGCCAGAATTTATTTGCCTGAAGTTCGATGCTCCAATGGCCTCTCCATCTAAGGCATCACGCCACCCATCACCAGGCCTAGTAGTCCTCTGTGGTATGGAATTTGCCTTTCTCCTTGCAGAATTGCCATTATCACCATCACTATCAACTCTAGACGTACCTGGTATATCCTCTAAATCAGTTTCATCGCTGCTGCTTGATGATTCAGGAGCACTGATAGTCTCAAATTGGAAGCAACCACCAACTAACCCTAAGCCAGACCGTTTTGATTTCTTAGCACTAGGTCTACTAGTAGTAGTACCATCACTGTAATCGCTATCCTCTGAATCGTCTAATTCTGTTTCAGAATCACTAACTAATAAGCTTCGAAACACAGCTATAGCTTGTTCTGTACTATGTCGTTTTGGTCTAGTAGAAGCAGTGGGCGTTGCCGTTATTTTTTAGGAATCAACAACACAGTTTAGCTACTTCAAAACACAAATATATCACTTATTCAGTACCAAACACGCGTGGCTCGACTCAAATGTCACGAACAGAAGCTGTTCTAGTTCTGGATGTAATTTTTAAGTAGTTTGGTTAACACAAAACCCGAATTACGACTCTACAAAACAAAATCCGATTTATCGGTTAATGGTCCTCTAGAGTTTAAATAAGAATCCGTTACATTGGTCATTGGTCCGGAATGTACATCAAACGCAAGTAAATGAACACAAACGTGCAACCTTGTGTCAATAAGCAAACACACATATGTTCTTCGTCTTCCTTGCTTGTTAACAATTACACACCGATGTCAATGACTCCATCAAAGACACGTATGTCACTGTATTTATGAAACAGATTGGCTTGGCTTCGTTTGTTCTCAGTCTCCCCATACCAAACCCTGATAGGGCTTAAGTAGCAGAATGTAGTACAGAGAACGGAAAGAGTTGTGTCATAGTTTACCGCTTGACTGCGATATTTGCACCTTTCGGACCAACACATCCGACTTCAGCAATCATTTTGTGAGAACCGGGTTAGCATTCTCTCTACGATCCCTTCTCCTTAGCCCGTCTGCCCTGCTGCAGCTTGTTATCCAGGATCACCGCGTGGAAGTGTAGAAGGGTCTTGGCAGCTCTGGTTCGCTGATCCTGACGCTAGCAGTCAGCTATGGGTCGCTGAGCACTACAGCTCATGCGCTGCTCAGCATCTTGATCACATGAAACTGATTAAGTTGCACTGTGTTATGCTCAGAGAAACCCACTGCATCAATCTTCAACATGCAAATTGTTGTGTACAGTTTCTCTGAAAGGTGACATTTAATGCCCCGCCTTTGCGAGTTCCATCGACCTCGGTCATTGGCGATGGTGGACCATGAGGAATGAGTCACTCATATGTAACATCATGAACACAAGGGAGTAGGATCAGCACGTTGATGCTCGTCCTAGTGGTCGCTTCTTGTCTCTAGAGTACCATGTAGTTGTCTCTGTCCGTTATCGATCGTCTGTTTTTTTTGCAGTAAACATGTACTATTGTAAATATGTTCAAGCATGGCCTGCTGATCAGGAAAGAGATGGCCATCGCAGCCCTCAGAACCCCTACCGGTGTCAGCACGACTTAGCGGAGGCGACTACGCGGGGACATGTAGATTACAATCGTGTGCTGTCAATTTGTGACGAAACAACGATTAAAATAAGAAACTGGTGATCTGGAGAATCTTCTAAACCAGTTTTTTATGTTAAATTAAGAACAAATGGGATTAGCCCGACAAGCCACCAGTGAATATTCGCCTGCCAACAACGAAACAATGGAGGATCTCAACGGAATGTGACCAGTAATGTCAAAAGAAACACAGAATGACACCAACATCATCGACAAAGCTGTCACACGACAGAAACACGGAATGATACCAATATCGGGGACAAAGCTGGCACCGGACAGAAACACGGAATGTCACCAACATCGGGGACAAAGCTGGCACAGGACAGAAACACGGAATGTCACCAACATCGGGGACAAAGCTGTCACACAACAGAAACATAGAATGATACCAACATCATCGGCAAAGCTGGCACACGACAGACACACGGAATGACACCAACATCGGGGACAAATCTGGCACGACAGAAAACTACATCTCGAATGTACCCCGGGACTATTACTTGGGAGTAAAGAATAGCACCACATCAATTCCATAGTGAGTAACATGTCTTTTGTAGAATGTCTCTTCTTACGACCGCCACCATATTTTGGCGGGTTTACGTTTTTCGGCAAATGTGCAGTACGGTAGGTTGTCATTACTTTCTGTACGTGGAGAAGTGAAAAAAACAACCCATGTCTGCCAAACTGAACATTAACGTGATTCGAACCGGGTGCGTTGAGATTGCGTAACGGACTCTTCATCCCTAGGCCACGCAGTATCCGCCAATTCAATGCGTGTCGTAAAATGCGACTGAAGAGAGTTGCACAATGGGCCAGACACTACGTCATCTAAAATAAATTGCTGCAGAAACCAACACAGCAAAGTGACAGCAACGGGCTTTAACGTAGGTTTCTGAAGGAGATCTACCGTAAAATGTTGGCCATATGCTCCTGCTGGAGTCAAATAGGAGAAGAAGGCCCTTATAGAAAATGAAACATATTTTCCAATCGTGTAGTTCTCCATCTGAGCACACAAAACAAGGGGCGATAAGAATGAAGACAATATGGAGTTAGAATGAGAGTTCTTATCCTTGCTTCAATCGCCAATTAACTTGTTGAGGGTTTCTTTTCATAATGCGGTTTCAACAGTAACATTTTAAATAAAAATGTCTGTCCTTTATAAAATTGTTCAAATTGCAGACATCTCAATATGTTCAACTGTTTAAAATGTCTCTAGCATTCTGTGATTGTGACCTGCGGTAGTTTCATATTTTTATTTTATATTGCTCCTGTCTAGACTTCAGAATGATTATCTATTTGGGTGAACAGTTTGTTTATTGACGTATAACAAAGATGGAACTCTTTGTTGATAAAATAAATGTCCGACTATAACCAGATAACAATGGGGACTGCACAAAGGGAGTAACAAGACGACTTACTATGGCAATGAAGAAAATAAGGAATATGCAGAACCTATGGCATAATACAAATAAGGAACTAAAACTAAATATCTTAAGAATGCATGTTTTTCCTGTGGCAAAGTGTGGATGTGAAACACGGACAATTACAAAAGCAATAAAAACGAAGATCGGTGCTTTTGAAACATAGTGCTACAGAAGAGTCCTGACAAAGAAAGAAGGATACAAATACATACGGCAAGACCTGCATATCTCTTCTTCTTTCTTTTGTCGTCTCACTTTCTTCGGGGTTGTAGCCCAGTGTCGTGGTATGTATTTGTCTTCCGCCTTTCTCGTGGCTCGAGTCACATTTCCCCATTTTACGGCAGGTCTCTTTTACGCCGTCTATCCACCTTTTTCTCTGTCTACCTCTAGCATATGTTCCTGATGTTCTCCTGTAGAAGGTTGCCCGTTTTAGAGTGTGACAGTTAGGGACATGCTGTGTTCACGGTTTACTCCGCTGTTTGTATTTGTTTAGGCTATTACCAAGTTTCAAATCGAACTTAAATTTTCACAGTTGATGACTAACATTCAGTGCCGTGTTCTGTGCACGTTTGTGTGCATTTATATACCTAGTTTACGTCTAGTGTACCGTTGCATAGCATCTTGTATCTATACATCCCTATTATCGACAACGAGTGGGCTCGCAGTGACGTAGGACAAAATCATTCAACCGCGAAGATCAATTTGACCTAGGGTCTTCGCTGACCAACGGTTTGCTAGGTCAACGTGTGTCGCTATGCCTGCTCTGGGTGGCGCTGATCAGTTACACTGAGATAGCAAGAACGCTAGAGTGTGTATTAAACAAGTGATACCCGGACGGATGGACTAGTAGCTGTGTTCCACCCATTGTCTCGTGGAATAGCACGGGTGTGCATACGGCGACCCGTAATAATGTGGCACCGCGATTAAAATGGCGGAGACAACCGACCACAAACCGAGTAGAGGTGACGCGTTAGTCCCGCAGGCAACTCTTCTAGGAGAAGGAATACTCTGATGACAAACCACACAAAAGAGTCATCGCGTGAGCTACGGAGATTGTACTCTGACGTCGATGTCTCCAGCAAATGGCGCTAAAGAAGGTGGACGAAGAAGGAGAGGAAGGGGAGACAAGAGGAGAGAAAGAAAGAAAAGAGCCGGAAAGAGAAAATGTCTAAGAAAGTCAGATAGACTTGGGTTAAAAAATGTACGGATAGGCTACTGGAATTGCCGTAACCCTACCCAACGCGAAGTGATTCTCCCAAAAATAGTATACAGTTTCGACGTCTTCATGATTCAGGAGACCTGCTTAAAGGAGAATGTTACCATCAAGTGTCCAGGATACAGGTGCTACAGTAATCCATACCGGCCCGGTAAGTGGGGACTGGCGATGTAACTGAAGCAAGAACTTCCCCATACATGGATAGATACTAGCAGCTGTAAAATTGAGGATGTCGAGCTACAAGGGATTGAAGTAACAATCAACCACCAAGAATGGAGAATCTCACGTAGATCACCTCTTCGAGGACGTAAAGTGGGAATTTCTGTCGGACTTGTCAGAGTCGCAGAGCAAAAAGTGCATCATTGCAAGTGATCTTAATGCTAGGTCAAAGGAGTGGGGAAATATCACTGAAAATAGGCAAGGGGTCGCCTTGAGCCAGACATTAGTCCACACAAACCTCACTGTCGTGAATGACGGACGTCCAACTAGAATATCATCTCGACCGGGTGATACGGACGGGGTCATCGACCTGGCTCTTATATCCAAGGATATTGCTCCATCCACACCCTGGGATGTATTAGGGGCACAGGAGAGCGACCACCTGCCGTGTGTCGTACTTATACCCAGAGGAAAACACACCAGACACCGAAAAGTTAAACAGGTGTTCAGATACACGTACGAACAGGATAATACGGTGAACAAGCTGCGCCAGACGATCGGGCCAGGACAACTAGATCCCCTTTTGTCCAACCACCCTGGTGGACTCAAGCTGTTGATACGGTTTGGAGAGAAAAGGAGGCGGCAACAAAGGATTGACGTAAAACCAGAAAAAGAGCTGGTATTAATGTCGACGCATTGAACGAGAAGGAGAAGGTAAAACGCAAAGCTACCAATTCCTTTAAAGTGTTAGCTAGGGAGTCCAAAAGCGAGCAATGGAAGGAGTTCATCACAAGTGTGGGTAATGATAATACCCCCCGCCCCCAGAAGTTCTGGCACATGCATCGAAAGATGAATGGAAAGACTACAAGCCAGCTTATCTCCAACATTCAAGACACCACAGGAAGGTTCCTGAAGACAGATGAAGAGAAGGGTCTAAGTTTTTTTCAGTCGATATGTTGCCCAGACTGACAAAGGCGACAGAGATGTCCTTTAGGAAACTCGGAAAGGCATCTTAGACGCAGCTATCAGGGAAGAGGCTTATGCAGACTTTATCACCGAGGCGGAGGTCGTAAATAGCCTACGTACAAGCAAAACCACTGCCCCAGGTCCTGATGGAGTACAGTATTGCCACATCAAGCGGTTGGATGAGATAGAGATAAGAAATATGGTGAAGGAGTTCAACCAGACTATAGAGAAGTCATCTGTGCCTGAGGACAGGCTTCATAGCTATCTATGCCCACTGCCTAAACCTGGTAAGGACTTCACGCTTCTCGTCAGCTATCGAATAATCACAATACAGAATGTATATGGCAAATTGCTCGAGATGATAGTGGCCAGGAAAATAATGGCCTACCTTGAACGGGAGAAGATTCTACCCGATACTCTGAAACAGTCGCGGTGGCACTCGACCTGGAAAACGAATACAACTGTGTGGATTTTGGGACCTTAATTACCTGTCTGCAGCAGTGTGGTTTAAACCCGTGGCTGGTTAGTTGGATATCAGCTGCCCTGATGGAAAGAACAGTTAGCTACGCGTGGGATCGGGGACATCAGAACCGAGGCGAATATGTTCAGGACTGCTTCAAGGGTCTCCGCTCTCACCGGTGCTGTTCAACATCTACACAGTAAAAGTGGCCAATATTCAACCCACAGGGACAGGGCGAACCTTGACATTTGCCGATGATATCCTAACCTACAGGACTGGCTCAGACATACAAGAGTTGGTCAAGGACATCCAGGAAACCTTGCAAGGAATCTCACAGTGGTGCGGTGACTCAAGCTCCAAGATCAATCCGAACAAGGCCTGCATGATGTGGTGCTCTTTGAATAATTCCACAGTAAACGCTGACCTCCCGGGCATCACATTGACATGTGTGACAGATTGAAATACCTAGGAGTGACGTTTGATCGAAGTCTCTCCTATAATTACCATGTTGACCAAATCGTTCAAAGTTGCAAGAGAGGATTAGGAGCACTCAAGACCATGGCTGCTGCGGACTTGGAACAACGCCTCCTGTTCATCCTATTTCGTCAGGTCGTGTTGTCTGTCATCGATTACGGACTGGGCATCTCCTCACACTATCAAGAACACAGTGTGAAAGGTTGGACCGCATCCAGAATGAAGGTATGGGTCTGGTTCTGGGCTGCACTAGAGATACCCCGATTGTGATGATGCGGTACATGTTGGGATTGTTATCTGGGACATCCAGACATAAACTAGCACAAGTCAAAGCCTAAATGCGTGTCACCACAGACACTCTGCACAGTAGTATCTTAGACATCAAGGGACCAAGAATCAAGAGAGGGTCGTCATGAATGACACAGGCTGAGACAACAATCGGACACGTCAATACAGCTGAGACGATAGTCAAAGGGGAAGAATGGGTTCACACTGGTGATATAATGATAGAGTACCAGAGAATGGGTTCACACTGGTGATATAAGGATAGAGTACCAGAGAGTCATCATAACCTTACGTTAGGAATGCAGAGAACGGAACAGCGAGAGAGCAGAGCACGAGGTAAATCAGGTGATATCTGAGAACAGCCAGGAGAGTAACGCTGTCATATACACCGACGGATCAGTCGTGCGCAGTGGGACATCAGGCTGGGGTTTCTCGGCTAGAGTGAGAGGAGAGGTCATGGCTGAGCGCAGTAAGGCATACATGTCAACAATCTCCAGTATGAGAATGGAGACGGAAGCAGTGACCTCAGCACTGAAATGGATATCTGAGACTTCTATAACAAAGGCAATCATCGTAACAGACGCGCAAGCCGTACTTCGAAAAGTACAGAAGGGATGGCTTAGGTACGAGTGGATAGCTGCTGTTGAGGCCTCAAACCTACAGGCGCTGACCTGTATCTACTGTCCTGCTCATGCGGGGGTTCAGAGCAATGAAAGAGCTGACATCTTGGCTTCACGGGCTTCCATCATGGGCACATTGGTGATGGACAAAAGTGACATTTTGAAATCGATCAATGACCGCATGCTGGATGAGGACACCGCAATAGACGAAGCATCAATCCACAGACTGCAAAGTTTCGACATTAAACGAGGTTCGAGCAGAGTGGGGCGCATGAAAGGACGGCGTAGGAGAGTGTACAACCAGCGAGCTACAGGGACCATCACCATCCATACCTAACGTCATGTGATGAGAGAGACTGAGCACCTATGGATATGCCCGGAGTGCAGTGAAGTCGATTCTTAGAAAAAGAAAAATAAACAGGTTTCATGAACAATATCGTTTGGTTGCATTATCACATTGTGGCCAAACCAATTCATTATATGTTGCTCTATGTACTGTAGACAGGGAATTGTTCCAACCTTCTCCCGAATACTCGTATTTGTGATTCTATCTCTTCTGGTGTTGTTAGTGACCTTTCGTAGGCACCGCATTTCGCAGGTTACTAACTTTCGTTCTTGGGTCTTATTCAATGCCTATGTCTGGTACTGGTAGTAACATAGGTTGAGAGGAAGATACTATTTATCCTCTGCTTTTTTGCTTGGAGGGAAATCTTGGGGTGCCTTAGTAATGGAGACAGCTGATATGTGACAGCGTTTGACCTCTGCACTCTAGTCTCTCTCTCTTTGTCCAGTCTTCCATCCTCAGTAAAAACAGCTCCAAAATACCTAAATTCTTGCACCTGCTTGATATTTGTTTCATTCACATAAAAAGTATGCTGTGCTTTCTACCTATATTCGTTGCCGCTATCGTACTTTTGACAGTTCGAGTGAGTCAATATGGCCTTGTAGGTTTAGTTTATTGGAGTGGATTAGTCGTCTGCAAAGAGCACTTCTTTCGTACTTTCCCGTTATGTATTTTGCTCCCTGGGTGATATTATTCATATAAGGGACAAAGACAAGTAGTGAGAGAACACAAACCTGTCTGACGCCTGATGCAATGGGGAATCACTCCGACATACCTTCTGTTGTTCTCACTGCACTCTGGCTGTCCTGATATAGGACTTTGATTTTTATTAAGAAGAGGACCTTGTAGTCCATAATCTGTCAGGATCTCCAATAGTTTACTTCTGTTGACTATCGAGCGCCTTTTCTTGAGCTATGAATATAAGGCTGTTATTTCCATAGCATTCTATAGACTGTTCGCATATATCTCAATGTAAATATTACGTCTGAGCAGCTCTTTCATCTCCTGAACCCGAACTAATTATTTCATAGTTGGGGTTCCAGTATCGGTCTTGTTCTTCTTTCCAGTATCTTTGCATATATCTTACCTGTGGGACAGAAGAGAGATTCGCCTATACGTTTCGCATTCTCGCTTGTCGCATTTATTTTTCCAAATAGGAACAATGATTGCCCGTTGCCAGTCTGTTGGTACCTTTCTCGACGTCCTGGCCACATTAACTATTCTGGTCAGCCAGTCAATTGTAGCTGTCATGCAGGCTAATAGCATTTCTATTGTGGTACTATCTTTGCCTGCTGCCGTATTTTTCGTGCTGTCTCGCAGGGCCGCTTCCATTTCTGATTTCAACATTTCTAAGCTGTGCTCTGTTTAATTCTCCACCTGGTGCTGTGTTGGTTCATACTGTCCCGGGTCTAGCAACTCACTAAAGTATTCTCGCCATCTGTTTCTTATGTCTTGACTGTTGGTGAGTGGTTCTTTCGCCTTATTGTTGATAGTTATAGATGGATTGAATTTTTACTCTCTCACTCTCATTGCCTTGATGCTTCTGTAAATATTTATAGGTGATGGTGTACATGTTTGCTAATTGCTCTCCATATATATTGTCCTTGAATCAGATTTTGCAATTTGTAGTTTTTTTGCTCTCTTTGCGTTGACAATCTTTCTTGGTTTTTTTTATTTCTGCCATTTGTAATTACATTTCTTCTTTTCTTGTATGGAACTTTTGACTTGTCCATTCCCCAATCTTGTGTGTTTTGTATGTGCGTCAAGCTTTTGTGAGCCCGCATTCCTCTTTGACTATGTTTAGAATTGTAACTTTGAAAAATTGCGACTCACCTTCTATGTTGCTTGTTCTTATTAGAGTGTTATATGAAGCTTCGATCTATTCCTCTACTTTTTTCAGCAATTTCTCTATATTTTAGTTTCTCTATATTTTAGTTTCTCTATATTTTAGTTTCTCTATATTTTAGTTTCTCTATATTTTAGTTTCTCTATATTTTAGTTTCTCTATATTTTAGTTTCTCTATATTTTAGTTTCTCTATATTTTAGTTTCTCTATATTTTAGTTTCTCTATATTTTAGTTTCTCTATATTTTAGTTTTTCTATATTTATTTTGTCTATTTGTGTGCTTGTCTTCTTAGGGTTTGTCCAAGTTAGATTGTATATCCAAAGCATCACATGCCTATGGTCAGAGTCGATTATAGCATGACAAATCGCCTTTGAATCTCTCACTTTCTCTCTCTTTATTTCTTGTTAGTATAAAATCTATCTGAAATGCTTGGTTTAAGTTGTTCCATCTATACCAAGTGAGTATTTGACTTCTTCGGTGTTGATAGAAAATATAACCGATAATTAGATCATATTCTGCACAAAGTTTCAGCACTTGCTCTCCGTTGCTATTACATTTTGTCGTTTTGTCGCTAAACGGTCCCATTTGTGCTTCCCATGGTGATCTTCGTTCTGTCACTCTACCATTGAAATCTCCCAGCACACACAGACTGTCTGTATCTTTAACTTTGCGAATAATAGTGCTTGGGTCATCGAAATACTCCATTCTTTCTTCTTCTTTTTATGTGAAAGATAATTTGTTCAAAAATGATCTAATTACTCGAAAATTTTTAGTTTTTTGAACTCATCAAACGACACAACGGACTGGACAGAGTGGCAATGGAGGGCATGGTCACTGGAAAGAGAGACAGGGGCTGACTAAGAAGACGATGAACTCGGGACATCAAGGAGAGCCTGGATTTGACATTGGAGCAGGACGGAAGACTGACGGAAGACTGACGGAACAAATAGTTTTCTACGGACAGGCTGTCATGATGATGATAACCAGGGCTCGATTATGAAGCAAATAACAGTAACACTGTAACCTGACCGGCACGAGAGGCTTTAGACAAGGGATCGATTATCTAATATCGTGGAAGATATAAGCCATGAGAAAAACAAGAGGACCTCTCCATTACCTCGGTAGAAGGAGGAACTAAGTTAAACAAAACATTAGTGGACATTAGGCGACACATAGAAAAGAAATCGTTAACTCTAAACGATGGGCTTCTGATTAGGGAACTAGTAGTAGTAGTAATAGTAGTAATAGCAGTAATAGTAATAGTAGTAGTAGTAGTAAAAGTAATAGTAGTAATAGCAGTAATAGTAGTAGAAGTAGTCGTAGTATTAGTAATATTAGTAGTAGTGGTAATACTAATAATAGTACTACAAATAGTAGTAGTAGTAGTGGTAGTACCAGTAGTAGTAATACTAATTGTAGTAGTAGCAGTGGTAGTATTAGTAGTAGTAACAGTAGTAGTAATAGTAGTAGTAGAAGTAGTAGTAGTAGCAGTAGTAGTAGCAGTAGTAGTAGTAGTAGTAGTAGTAGTAGAAGTAGTAGTAGTAGTAGTAGTAGTAGTAGTAGAAGTAGTAGAAGTAGTAATAGTAATATTACGAGTATTGTTTTTAATATTGGTATTATAATTAGTAGTCTTGCACAAGAAAGGAGACAAAGAAGATCTTGGAAACTATCGCCCAATTACTCTCCTCCCGGTCACTTACAAGATGTTTATAAAATGCATCCTTGCCAGAGCCCGCACCACTCACGAAGAATCGCAATCAGTCAAACAAGCAGACTTTCTGCGTTCGTACAGCACAATGGACCATATTTCAAACTGCTGCCGTCTTATTGAGGCAACTCGAGAGTTCTAGACGCCCTTGATTTTCTCATTCATCGACTATAAAAAGGCTTTTGATTCGACAGAACCACATTTTGTCTGGCGTTCACTGTTGGAACAAGGTATCGATCGTGGTTACATCAGAATTCTCGCTAACAGTTATACGGACGGCACTACCACATTTCGTCCCTTCCAACGTCCAATTCTGGTACAAATACAAAATGGGGTCCGCCAGGACGATTCTTTCTCACCGTACATCTTCTCAGCATGCATGTAATCAGTCGTTAGCCGATGCAACTGGGACACATTTGGCATCCTTATCGATGGTAGACGCATCAATCATCTTTGATTTTCCGATGACATAGCGCTCAACACAGAGTCAGCAGCAGAAGCCAACCAAATGATGCAGCTACTCATGGAAGGGCAAGAAAGCGGGACTGGAGATGAATGTGTCGAAGACCAAAGTGTTGCGCAATCACTTCACCATGTGTGATGAAGTCTTCCTCGGAGATGTACGATTAGAGTATGTCAATGAGTACATCTATCTTACGCGCCCTCGCAAAATGGAGAATAACCTGGAACCTGAACTGACAAGATGTTACCGCGCTGGTTGGTCAGCCTTCACGTCTATTACCACGGTCCTGGGCTGTTGCCATGGCCAGGACCTACGAGCTTGCCTCTTCAATTCCACTGTACTCCCTGCGATGTGCTACGGTGCTGAGACGTGGACACCTTAAAAAATCACCAGAGGACAAATTGAGAATAGCATTAGCGAATAGAAAGTCCCTATTGGTGACTCTCCGTTTTATCCTTGAGTTTTAAAAGATATCGAAGGCGATTGTGAAGGTTACATTATTTCATTTGCACTTCCAAACGCACACTTGAGAGCAAAGACGATACCGAACAGAATAAAGTCCTTGATACCACCTGGTAAAGGAGTTGTGAAATATAATCCGAACAAGAAACAAACATAGGAAAACGCGACACAAACACAAGAGAGAGTCGAGAGCGCAGCCACTAAGGCACGGCCATCTCCTTTTTTTCTGTTAAAAATTTTTTTTTAAAAATGCAATCGATAACATAACATTACCACTGTTATCATTACTGATAGACCCGCCACTACGACCCCGGTGACCCCCTCCAGGCCACGTTAGACATAGTTAGCATGAGCGTAAGGTTAATTATTATGTCAATAACATGTCTCCAGTAATTTGTTCATTTTCGTAGACGATCATTTATTTTCGTTGAGAATGTATTGTTCCCGTTCCACTGTTCGTTGAAATACAACAATGCATGTGGTCAACAGATCTTTTATGAATGCCCAGTACGTATGTATGGTTTCCACGGTCATGAAATAATCTTCCACAAGACATTTCGCACGTTTTCACATCCAGTCAACTTGGACATTCGCCAACTGGTGAATCAAATATCAAGGTGAGATTCAGGACTGACTTCAGTGTAAATAAATTTGGTAAAGCATCATTCCTTCTGGAGACGTATCATTCTTTCTGGAGACGTATCCTTCTTTCTGGAGAAGTATCAATCTTTCTGGAGACGTATCATTCTTTCTAGAGAAGTCTCAATCTTTCTGGAGACGTATCCTTCTTTCTAGAGAAGTATCAATCTTTCTTGTGACGTATCATTCTTTCTAGAGAAGTATCAATCTTTCTGGAGACGTATCATTCTTTCTAGAGAAGTATCATTCTTTCTGGTGACGAATCATTCTTTCTGGAGAAGCATCATTCTTTCTGGAGAAGCATCATTCTTTCTGGAGACGTATCAATCTTTCTGGAGAAGCATCATTCTTTCTGGAGAAGCATCATTCTTTCTGGAGACGTATCAATCTTTCTGGAGAAGCATCATTCTTTATGGAGAAGCATCATTCTTTCTGGAGACGTATCAATCTTTCTGGAGAAGCATCATTCTTTCTGTAGAAGCATCATTCTTTCTGGAGACGTATCAATCTTTCTGGAGAAGCATCATTCTTTATGGAGAAGCATCATTCTTTCTGGAGACGTATCATTCTTTCTGGAGAAGCATCATTCTTTCTGGAGACGTATCATTCTTTCTGGAGAAGAATCATTCTTTCTGGAGACGTATCATTCTTTCTGGAGAAGAATCATTCTTTCTGGAGACGTATCATTCTTTCTGGAGAATCATCATTCTTTCTGGAGACGTATCATTCTTTCTGGAAAAGCATCATTCTTTCTGGAGACGTATCAGTCTTTCCGGAGAAGCATTATTCTTTCTGAGGAAAGCCTCATTCTTTATTGAGAAGCATAATTCTTTCTGGAGACGTATCAATCTTTCTAGAGAAGTATCAATCTTTCTGGAGAAATTCTTTCTGGAGAATCATCATTCTTTATGGAGAAGCATTATTCTTTAAGGAGAAGCATCATTCCTTATAGAGACGGATCATACTTTCTGGAGATGAATTATTTTTTATGCGGAAGTATTACTTTTTCTGGAGAAGCCTGAATCTTTAGAAAGAAGCATTAGTCTTTCCTAGTAGGATCACGTGGAAGAGGCCGACACAGGCCCAACGAAACTACAAACTATAAATCCTCATGTGCTAACGGTTTTCTGTAAGTAGCTCTAGAACAGAGCAGATTTATTTGAACAAATATGGGTTAAATCGTTTTCTTAACATCGCCCCCAGTAACAGTTGAATTATGTGAGCTGCCTCCATTGTTCTTGTCCGAATCTATTGGAACATGTTACGTTTTCTCCAAAAATACGATCCTGCTGTCCGATGATGAAGCGTGACTGAGATTAGGTCACAACTCCTAATGTAGTATCATGTGCGCTAACTGCAGGATTCAGAAATGCGTTTTTGTCTTGGCATTTTGACGGCTCTTGTTGCCCCTTTTGTCGTACTGTTCATTCAGCAGTGCCACGTACATAGGACTTAGACGTCCCTGAGGGACTGCGCTGATTGATATTAAAATACTACAAACTACACATATTTTTATTTGGACAGTTGAAAATGCCAAACAAAAACTCCAAAAAATTGTAAGCACTGCGGTCATGACGTCAAACGTCCGTTAAAATTGCTTTGGGTGAAAGTATGTTGCGATGGCGCAATGGTCGGTTGCTAAATCACGCATTTTGGACATTCGCCATCTCTCAACGCTAATAAAACTATTGAGTGCGTGCGTGTAGATTTGGGTTTGACTTGATGATGTTCTAAGAGTGAACAAAAAACAGGTTCCGCTGTCTGACAGTAATACCATGACCTTTGGGGCCATTGTGCAACCTGCACAATCCATTGATGCACCCCTGAAATATGAGACATAATGGAAATGCCGATAAAAACACATATATGAAAGGCTCAGTTATCGCATCGGGGCAGGAACAACGCGAAACCCACGGTACTACCACAAGGTCTTAGTCAGGGAGAAAACAACAACCGAAACACCTAATGAATCACAATAAGAACAATGAGAAGGGATTTATCCAGGGATACAGTACGACTTAAGACGTTCTTAACTTCTGCATTTTTTAATTGTAGACTCGTTTCTTGCACCTGATTAGTGGAGTAGTTATGGACACAATAATTGGCCATAATCACGCCCGTCAATTTTGGGGTCGTTTGGAATTTCTAATCTGATTTCAATATCAGGACTCTTTTTCACTGACTACCGAGTAGTAGTGAGTAGAAACATGGACCATGACCAAGACATTGGAATATAGTCTTAAAGCCTTTGAAATGTGGGTATTCAGAACACTTGAACGAGTTCCTTGGTAAGATAGAAAAACAAATAGTGATGTTCTGAAGCACCTGCAAAAAGAAACAATAAAATATTTTGGTCTTGTAAAACCTCATGATAGTCTGCTGAAAGTTACATTGGAGGGAAGAGTGGTAGCGGGAGAACCAGAGGCGGCAGAGATACAGATAGACTGACAACGGATGTGTTCCGGACACAGTCTGGCTCAGTGTACAGATGGACAGACAGCAGATGTGGTCCGGACACAGTCTGAGTGTACACATAGACAGACAACAGATGTGGTCCGGACACAGTCTGAGTGTACACATAGACAGACAACATATTTTGTCAGGACACAGTCTGATTGAGTGTATAGATGGACAGACAACAGATGTGGTCGGGACATAGTCTTACTGAGTGTACAGATGGACAGACAACAGATGTGGCCGGGCACAGCCTGAGTGTACAGATGGACAGACAACAGATGTAGTTCGAACACAGTTTGACTGAGTGTACAGATGGACATACAACAGATGTGGTCCGGACATAGTTTGTCTGAGTGTACAGATGGACAAACAACAGATGTGGTCGGGACACAGTCTGAGTGTACAGATGGACAGACAACAGATGTGGTCCGGACACAGTTTGACTGAGTATACAGATGGACATACAACAGATGTGGTCCGGACATAGTTTGTCTGAGTGTACAGATGGACAGATAACAGATGTGGTCGGGACATAGTCTTACTGAGTGTACAGATGGACAGACAACAGATGTAGTTCGAACACAGTTTGACTGAGTGTACAGATGGACATACAACAGATGTGGTCCGGACATAGTTTGTCTGAGTGTACAGATGGACAGATAACAGATGTGGCCCGGATACAGTCTAACTGAGTGTACAAATGGACAGACAGCAGATGTGGCCCGGATACAGTCTGACTGAGTGTACAGATGGACAGACAACAGATGTGGTCGGACACAGTTTGACTGAGTGTACAGATGGACAGACAACGTCAAGATGTGGTCCGGACACAGTCTGGCTGAGTGTACAGATAGACAGACAACAGATGTGGTTCGGACACAGTCTGACTTAGCCAAACTGGCATGGGTTAGAGACAGCTGGAAATTCATGGCCAGCAGCCTTCAATGTGGAGACAGCACTTGATGACGATGATGACTACCGATACATCGATGAATGTATTGATGGTCCTTGAATGTCCTAGGCTATCCTTTCTAGCTTCGTAGGCTTGTTTGTAATTCCGTCCAACAATCCATTTCACATCTGCCTTGGATTAATCAACTTTCTTGACATCACTGTCTCTATCTGTCCATCCTGTCTCTACACCTCCGTCTACGAACAAATCTGGCTATCTCATTTATGCATCTTCTCACTATCAAACATGCTTTGACTCACTCCCGTTTTCCAACCTGCTATGCTTTTGTCACCTTCGCCAGGCCTATGGATATCTACAAAAGTCACGAATTCCTAGACGTCTTCTTCTAAACGTCTCTACCCCAAATCTATCATTACGTCCACACTCCAGCATGTATTCGCACATCTTGTACTCACGTCTTCATCGCTTAGCCACTCTACCCCAAAGCTATCATTACCTCCATCTTCCATCATGTCTTCCGCATATCTCGTACCGACGTCCTCACCCCTCCCCACAAGCCTCAAACTGACCATGTACAACTGGTTCTTACGTTTGACCTTTTCACCTAATCTGTGAGATCTCATTCCGCCAACTCCCCATTCTGCATTCCTATCAATTCCAATTCGACACATGGGATTTCCTGGTCATCCTTTCGTAGTATGTACAACGAGATAAAAAGTTGCAATTCAAAAGCCGACTCAACTGTCACCTCATGGACCACCAACTCCCGTTGCCCTGCAGCAACAAACGTAGAAACGTGGATGTATGAAGTGTCGCTATGTTATCCAGACTCGTCTATAGCATCCCATGAATCTGTATTCGAGATAAAAGAAGGGCTCACTTGCAAGTCACACATTGTTAACTTAGCCATTATTTGCTAGCACTACAATATGAAATACACCGGAGAGACAGTTCCTGAACTTCGTATTAACTCCCACAATCACCTATATGATATATATAAAAGCGTCGTCTCTCTTGTCGCCAACCACTTCAATAGACACAACGGGAAGTTGATGTCAAGGTCACTGACAACGTCTACTGCTCCACTTAAGATCGACACGGTTCTGAGTTCAAAAATCGATGACACCTTCCTCACAGAAAGTCTTGAACCTTATAGTTTTAAAACATTACATGCATTTTCTTAGGCTCCCCCGTAAATTCTCATCTGTTGCTGTCTCCCTCCCCTCTTTTCCTACTACCTTTCTTTCGATATATTTTTCTCTTACTATGTGTATACATGTATTGATAAATATTTATAAATGAATATGTTTTGCTGTGAACTTTGAAGACTTGAAGTGTACACTTCAAAAGCCTCGCAGCACAGCATGAAACAATGCTCTGCACACTTCAGAAATGTAGCTGCACACTACAGTCTTCCACACTGGCTAATAATCCCTGAGATGGAAGATATGTTTGCCGGAAGATATGTTTGCCGGACATAAAGACTCAAAAACATGCAGGCAGACAGACAACCCACTGATAATCAGCCAGGAGAAAATAGAATATTGAATGTGATTGGAAATTATGGAAATAATAGAATAAAATAGAAGCAGCTCGATAAAATCATAATCAAATTAGGACATCGATTACAAGAACCACTGTGATCACACGAGAAACATTAGAGTGACATACTTGATTTTTTTTCGGTTTACGATCCTAAAGTCATTCAAACATTTCTCCCTGGCTGATCATGTCGAGGTCTCAAAATACGTATTATTTTTTAGAGTAAGGAAGTTTGCTGTATCAAGGAAATCAGAGATCTCAAACAGGCGGCTACTTCGACTGGCTAAGCTTAATCTTGTGGCCCGTTAGACGAGAGAGTTCAGAGTGTAGGGATACTAGAATACACGCCATATCACATCCAGTGTTATGTCACGTGATTATTCTCTTGGTTTTCGCAGAGTTCCGTTTCAACAAGATGCGTTGGAATAAATAAATAGTTATAATGTTATGAATGATAATGGACATGATGAGAAATGAAAACCTATGGGAAAGAAGTCAGCAACATCCATTGGAACAACAAATTAAGCAAAGGAAATGGAACTGGATATGACATACATTGCGGAAGGCACAGTCCAACATAGCCAGCCATGCTCTTACATTGAATCCTCAAGGAAAGAGAGCTAGAGAGGTAGACTCAAAAATATGTGGAGAAGATAGTGTGAGAAGAAGCTAAAATAAGCGACGAGCTTTGATTGATTGATTGATTGTGATTGAATCATTTTACGAACCCGTATTTTAAAACAATATATTTTTGCAAAAGTACAGTTTTGTTAAGGAGGCTGTGTGGTCTAGAGGTGAAACTCGTTTGGTTTTCACAATCCAACGCAGCTGGTTCGATTTTTCACTTGTCCAGTTTGGCAGACGCTGAGTTTTTTTCTCGGGCGATTGCTCCTCCACGTACGTAAGGTAATAGCCAACTATCTTACTGTACACTTGCCAAGATAAAGAACATGCATCTTACTTTACTAAATTAACTTAATACTTTTTGATTTACTTCACTAGACACAAATATTAACGTTAGTATGAAATGAGAAAGTTAATTTCTGTGCTGGATGGTTGAGTTCTTTTATAAATCATATAACAACCTACATGATGTGTTTGGCGCTCGCCAAATTTGTGTAGATCATATATTATATATATTGTGAATTATATATATTGTGTAGTTCATATATCATATATATTGTGAACTATATATATTGTGTAGCTCATATATTATTGTTACATAATTGTACATACGCTGATGCACTTCACTGTCCTACATCGGACATGTTCTTAGAGTGGGCAACAACATGCTCCCTCTCCGAGCGTTTATGTGGTCACCATCTGGCAACAGGAAAAGAGGAAGACGAAAGAAACTATCCTCAGAGCATTTGTCAGAGAGGGTTCTACTATGGGCTTGAACAACATTAATGATTTGAAAAGAGTAACGTTACACAGATCAAATTTGAGAGCACTGGTTTTTGCCTTAAGTGCTGTGTATGATCCTTAAAGAAAATTGATTGATTGATACAGTACATTATAAAATATACATTTAAACGGAAGGCAATATACAGTACATTATAAAATATACATTTAAACGAAAGGCAATATACAGTACATTATAAAATATACATTTAAACGGAAGGCAATATACAGTACATTATAAAATATACATTTAAACGAAAGGCAATATACAGTACATTTTTAATTGTATTCTTAAATGGAAGACTATACTTCTTCTTTGTCGTACGCTGTCAGACGTGAACTTAAATTTGTTCAAAGAAAGCAGCGGTCATCATGAGGCTGACGACACTGCCATAGAGCTTGTCTAGTGTTGGCACTGGTGATGGCCACATGTGCTTTCTCCGGTCTTCGTATGTGGGGAAATTTTGCAGCAGATGTTCAGGGGTCATTTTCTATGTACCACCGGTGCATTCGTCAGTAGCAAGTATCTTCAGTTTATTGAATAGATGGTACATCAGTTTGTTGTGGCCTGTGCGGAGTCTGAAGACCACGACCTGCTCCCTTCTTTCAACTGATAATAAGCATCATTTTTTGTGTAGCCAGTATGCTCTGTTTCCCATTTGGCCATGTATATGGCGATAAGAACCATATTGGACTCTTCATAGGGGAAGACTATACAGCTTTACCTTTATTTTCAAACGAAAGACACTATTATTTTTCATCCTCTTTTTCTTCTTTTTCGTTCAACTGATGCTGTTTCTAGCTCGGTGAGATTTACGAAGTAGAGTGTGCGTTTCAGGTCTTCGTCGCCACCAAATAAAGACCTATTGCTCTCGAGTATGGAAGTCAAAGACTCCAACTGCATAGTAGTTGGAGATTTCAACAGCCACTCGGAGAGATGGGGATACTCTGACACAGACAGCAGAGGTGACGAAGTGGAAGATTGGGAGATAGATACAAATCTCTCCCTAATCAATAGGCCGGAGGATAGCCCTAGTTTCTATTCTAGAACATGGCGTACCACCTCGACTTCAGATTTGGCCTTCTTCACACAGGACATACACCATAAAATAGACCGCCAGGTGCTAAACCAACTGGCAGGTAGCGACCACAGGCCGATCAGGCTAGACATTGATATGGAAGTAGGCCCACAGGAAACAAAACCGCCCCCACGTTGGAATTTTAAACGAGCCGACTGGGACTGATTTGCAATCCTGACAGATGGGCTGTGTGAAACCATCAACACACGAAACAACAAAATGAAGCCCTTGGTGGAAAGCCTAAGCAAGGCAATAATGCAAGCCGCCACTGAAACCATCCCAAGAGGAGCTAGGAAAAACTATTAGCCCTATTGGAATGATGAGTTGCAGAAAGCGGAAGATGCAGTAACAAATGCTAGGAACATGGCAGAGCGAGAACAATCTATAGAGGCAAACATCGCCCTCAAAGCCGCCACGGCGAAATACAAATACACTCTTAACCAAACAGCAAGGGAGAGCTGGAAAAATAAAACGGAAAGCCTCAACCTGGACAAAGAAGGGAACAAGCTATGGAAGCTGGTCAGAGCCATGAACGACGAAACCCCGTCAAACAAACAAATTACCATCAAGCAGGGCGAAAACTTGCTCACTGGTAAGAAAGCCGCAAACGCTTTTGTCGATCACTATGCCAGAGCAAACCACATCGAGGTCCCTGCAGATAGGCATACATACATTAATGAAGAGCAAAAGGGGAACGACAACATCAATACGGCACCTGAAGAGCATATGATGGCCAAATTAACAATGAGCGAAATGGAAGAGGCCATGACAACATTAAAGAAAAGGAAATCTCCCGGAAAAGACGGGATAACAAACGAAATGCTGATGGGGCTGGACCAAACAGCGAAGAGGAAACTGCTATCGGTCCTGAACCAAAGCTGCAAAAGGGGAATTGTACCCCAGGCACGGAAAGACGCAGTACTTGTAACAGTACCAAAAACAGGAAAGGACAAAACAGATCCAAATGGATACAGGCCCATCAGCCTACTGAGCTGTGTCGGCAAGCTGATGGAACTCCAGATTGATGTGGCATCTGGAAGAAAAACGAATACTAATTCCACAGCAAGCCAGCTTTAGACAGCACAGATCCACTGAGGACCAGGTCATCCTCATAGCCCAGGAAATAGAACATGCCTACCAGGCACAGAAACACACAGTAGCGGTGTAGGTGGACCTGGAAAAGGCATTTGACAAAGTCTGGAAAGATGGACTTAGAGTCAAGCTAATGAGAAGTGAAGTTTGTGGGAGAATGTACAAGTGGATAGACCACTACCTCAAAAACAGAACGGCCAGAGTACAAGGGCAGATGAGCAAAAAGGTGACACTCGAGCAGGGAGTACCCCAAGTTGGAGTACTGTCACCCACACTCATTTTGGTATATATAAACAACATTACAGAGAATATACCAAGAAGAGTCCATAGCTCAATGTTTGCAGACGATCTGGCTATGTGGACCTCTGAAAAGAATCTCACCATAGCAAGAAATCGGATGCAGACGGCCCTAACATCGCTGGAAGAGTGGGCGAACTCATGGCTGGTCAAAATAAACGAGGAGAAAACAACATGCACAATATTCTCGCTTTCAATCAAACCCCAAAATACCAAATTAAGTTTAAATGGCAAATTCCTGCAGCCAAACGACAACCCAAACTATCTGGGAGTCACATTTGATCGGTGCATGACATGGAAAAGTCAGATCGAGAGAAACCGAATGAGAGCCAGAGAAAGAATGGCAATCATGTGGAAACTTGCTGGCACAAGCTGGTGAGCAGACGAAAGCATACTAAAGAAACTGTACACTGGAAGAGTGAGACCAGTTCTCGAGTATGGCATTGCGGTATGGACAACAGCAGCAAAGGCGAACTTCGATAAAGTTATCAAACTCCAAAACCAAGCCATGAGAATTATAACAGGAGGCATGAAGTCAACGCCAATTGTAGAACTTGAAAAGATTACAAAACTGCAATCCATGACCGACAGAAGAGACTGCAGAGGCCAGCTGCAGTCAGAGAAACTCCGAAGACTGACTGACCATCCTTCTTCTTCTTCTTCTGCGTACGCAGTCAGACAGTAACTATTATTTTTTCGAAAAAAGCGGCGGTCATCCTGAGGCTGTCGGCAGTGCCATAGAGCTTGTCTTGCAGTTCCACTGGTGATGGCCACATCTGCTCTCTCTGATCCTCGTATGTCGGGCAGTTCTGCAGCAGATGTTCAGCGGTCATTTTACCAGTACCGCACGGGCATTCGTCGGTACTACCTATCTTCAATTTGTTGAATAGGTGTTACCTCAGTCTATTGTGGCCAGTGCGAAGTCTGAAGACAACGACCTGCTCTCTTCAGTTCAACTGGTAATATGCATCGTTTTTGGTGTAACCAGTATGTTCGGTTTCTCATTTGGTCATGTATCTGGCTTTGATAAGCCGTTTTGACTCTTCGTACGTCATACTAGTATCTGTTTGTGGTAGTCTTGCACCTTCTTTTGCCAGTCTGTCTGCCTCCTCGTTGCCTTGGATGTTGCAGTGTGATGGGACCCACTGTACCACTACCCTTTTTGATGCGGACTGCTGGCACAGTTTGCAGAGTACTGCTCTTAAATAATTAAGCTCAGTGTTTTTCTTGCTTTTTAGCGCTGTGACTACGGCGAGAGCATCTGTAAGCAGGACTATATGGCTTTCATTTTCATTGTGTGTCACCATTTCTTCCACTGCCGCACTCAGTGCCTCTGCCTCCGCTCTGAAATTGCTTGTGTACTTACCAGTAGCGAATGACAGTGTTATTTGTTTGCCATTTGGACAAAGTGTCTGAAACCTGCGATTTCTCTAGGGTTGAGCAGGATTACCGTAGCAACGCAATTTCATTTAGAGGGTGAAACTGACCTGTCTTTCGTGGGTCCAGCACACGTTCCCTATTAGACCCAACGAAAATGCTCTCAGTCTGTCAGTCATTTTACAAGACGACCATCTGATCTAGTGTGAAGATAAACGATGTATAAAGAGGGTTAAGCATAGAGTTAGCAACTTCATAAAATAACCTTGCATTATTGAAACTGGCATTTGGAGTTTATCTGGCACAGGCTACCTCTAAGGTGCTAATTATAATGGTAGACATATGTCTTACTTTGAGCGAAAAGGTGAATCAATGTCATTCTTACATTTGACTTTACGAAGTGGTGGAGATATATCATATGTCATATGCTTCTTGTAAGTGAAGATATGTTAAAGAAACAACATAACATTTGCGATTTAACGCGCAGAACATACACAAAATGTTTTACCTTTAGGGGAAATGCAAAACTCAATTGTCACGGCACACGTCGGAGAAAGCCACAAACCAATTTAATAAAACCCTCAGGCTATTATCTAACTAAATAGAGTTCTAGGCCATGATGATACTGAAGGTCTGTACTGTCGTGAAAATGTCAACTTTATTCCCTATGTCTCTCTAGTGCAATGTAACAAATTGTGTGGCAGTAATTTGATATGGTTACATCTGATGTGTTTTCCTATGTGGGGGTGGAGCAGAGTTCAAATTGATGTGGAAATTCTCGTCGTTATTTATTTCTATTTACGCCACAACAGACATAGACAATACCAACGTGCACATCACCATGTGCCCTTGCAGAGATGTGCATACATAACAACAACATCCTGTATAAAAATAGTGATTGAGGTGGTGACGTCAACACCACGATGGCATTGTGAGTCATATATAGCTGGGACAGTCATGGTATCTGACTCAATCATTACTTCGGAAGATACAGACGGGCTAGGGCGTGAGTTGATTGTAGACATAGAAATCACAAGCTCTAGGGAACTTCTCCTAGTCATGGTGGGTGTATGACAATGAAAGCGCTGACATCCTCGCGTCGAAATCGTCCTGGATGGGAACTTTTTATATGGAACTTTTAGTGGAAAAAAATAAGTACTTCAACTGAAGACCTATGTATATAAGTACTTCAACTGAAGACCTATAAATATAAGTACTTCAACTGAAGACCTATGTATATAAGTACTTCAACTGAAGACCTATATATATTGGTAGAAGATGCCAGGATAAAACAAGTGCAGGAATGGAAGAACCAGGGCAGTATCTTTATCCAAGATGGCAGATTAGACAGAAATTGAGGTTCACTGCCAGAAGGCGAACGAAATTCAATATCATCTGTCCACACTGCTGAGAAACCCGAGTGCTAAAATATCAACTAAAAGACTATTGATTAATAATATTTTCGTACCAATAATCTGTTATCAGTGACAAACATGGACATTAACAAAAAAACCATGAGAGAAATATTACGACCTGTGATCATGAGGAGCATGAGAAAAACTATCAAAGAGGACATCCGAAGAATTGTCGAACCAAGACCGTGCACCAAAATCATGGATGTGGATAGAAAAACAAGTTGTTCGGTCTCCTAATGAAAATGCAACCTTCCAGACTACCTATGCGCGCTTATAAGTTTCTGCAACTGTGGAAGACCGAAAACCATGTGGATAGGAAATGTTTAGGATTTCCCGAACCTCCATGGGATGTCTACATATATAGCTGCGATGATCCTTGTCTTTGACAGAGACTAACGGGTTGACAACGGCCTATCAAGGCCCACGTTAATGAAACAAGAGACGGAGAATACTTGCTAAACAAGACATTATGCTCATTACAAGTTGAGTAGAAGAGAGCAGGTGATGGTCTGCAGACTCCGCACAGGCCACAACAGACGGATGTACCATCTATTCAACAAACTGAAGATAGGTGCTACGGACGAATACATCTGTGGCACTGGAAAAATCACTGAACATCCGCTGCAAAATTGCTCGACATAATTGTTCTTCTTCGTTCGTTCTCAATCTCCCGCTACGAAACCCTGAAAAAAGCTTTGCAAGTAACATGATGTTGTTCGGAGAACGGAATGTGAGGTGTCGTAGTTTACAGCTTGACTGCGATATTTGCATCTTTCTGTCCCACACATCCGTCTTCAGCAGGCATTTTTGAGTACCGCGTTAGCCTTCCATATTTAATCCTTTGTACATAGTCAGTCTGCTCAGCTGCAGCTTGTTATCCATGATCACCACATGAAGGTGTAGAATGGTCTTGGCAGCGCTGGCCCTGGCGCTAGCAGTCAGCTATAGGTCGCTGACCGCTGCAGCTCATGGGGTGCTCAGCATCTTGATTCATCCCGATATACGAGGACAGAAGAAAACACACGTTGCCATTACCAATGCCAACACTAGACAAGCTCTTTGGCGGTGTCGACATCCTCAGGATGTCTGCTGCTTTCTTTGAACAAATTCAAGGTGATGTCTGACAGCATACGATGAAGAATAAGACGAGAGAGAGAGAGAAAGAGAGAGAGAGAGAGAAGAGAGAGAGAGAGAGAGGAACAGAGAGATTTAGATATACATAAGGATGTCCAATAAGGTCAGTATTTTAGAGGGCAAAATGATTGACACTGCAGTCAATGAATCGTCAGCCCAAAGTGCATTATTCGGAAACCAATAGTTGGTTGAGCATAAAGTGACACATGACCGACCGGAGCATGTAAATATACAAACTGGCTTTGGGTACTATCAATATACACATCCTTTCCTATTTGCTTAAGGAAGCTGAACACCGGCATGTCTGCCCGGAGTGCAGATATATCGGTTGTAACAGGAAATAAATGCTTAGAGTATTGCAGCTTTATGTTCCAGAGCAAACTAAAAAATTAAGTCAGGATAGAAATACATTTTCGGCCTTCTTCTGTGAAGCGGCATCCAATCCGTGTTTGGACTTGGTGGAGGTATTGCATTCCAACCACAATTGTATGTAGTTACATCGATTTTCTTTCCGCTGTAAAGATAAAGTATATGGTTGAAATGTTATGTCCAAGACTCAAATCCAGACATAGCTTCCTAACATAAACACAGCCCATAAATACAAACCCTGAAAGTCGCCGCATCGAGAGATGGCACGAATGGAACTTCGGGAGAAACCTGTCCCCAGACATCATCTACCATACACAATATGGAAGTCGCTGAATAAACTCTGAACTGGTGTATCACGTTGCAAGAGGAATATGAAACTATGGGGATACACATATACTGACACATGTGATAGTGGCACAATACATGACCCAGACTACCTGATGATCTGCCCCAGCATCCAGGAAACATGCAATAGGTGCGACACGCTGGACGCAAATGACAGGGCAATCCATGTCGTTAAATACTGCATGCATTCAATCAAGTTCTTAACGATTTATTCAAACGGAAGACAATATACAGTACACGTGTAACTACGAGACGTGTTCAAATAAAACCGGACCTAACCGGACCCAATTGAATATACGTACGATGGGCATGATGACGTCATTTTAGGTGTAAACATCACATATCAACAGTCAAGTTTGCAAAATTTCATTATCCTCCGACATAGTTTCCTCAGCAGGCCGTTGAAAACATGGCGGGTATGATTCGGAATTCATTCAGAGTTTATCTTCGCGCGGTGATTCGGTTTTTAACAGCTGAAGGATGTCGACCAGTTGACATTCATCGCATAATGCAGGTAGTGCATGGTGACAAAAGTGTGTCGAAGACAACAGTGAAGAACTGGACAACGATGTTTAAAGAAAGACATGAGTTAACGAAAGATCTTCAAAAACCAGGTAAGGCGAATATTGTTGCGTTAACTCACGTCCTTCTTTAAACATCGTTTTCCAGTTCTTCACTGTTGTCTTTGACACCCATTTGTCACCATACACTGCCTGCATTATGCGATGAATGTCAACTGGTCGACATCCTTCAGCTGTTAAAAACCGAATCACCTCTCGCTGATCAACTCTGGGTTGGTTCCGTATCTCACCTTCCATGTTTTCAACGATCTGCTGAGGAAGCTTTGAGTCAGAGGATAATACAATTTTGCAAACTTGACGGTGGATATGTGCTATTTACGCCTGCCGTGACGGCATCATGTCCATAGTACGTATGTTAACTTTGGTCAGTTAGGTCCGGTTTCATTTGAACACGCCTCGTAGTTACACGTGTACTGTATATTATCTTCCGTTTGAATATGTCTTTAAGAACGTACTGTATTTTGTCTTTTGTGTATCTCGTTAAAAATCGTTCTGTATTGTCCTTTACTCTGATCATATTGTTACAAATCTACTGTTTATTGCTTACCATTTTTCTTACCATATCTCCGGACATGCCGTCTGCAGTTAGCAACCTATCTACCATCAGTCCGACGTTTTCTGCATTTAACGTGTCACGATATTACATAAAACAAAATTACATAGGAGGTCTTAATTTGTCGTTCCTTGTCAATCGTAGCATCTGCCCACCATTATAGTTGGCCTTATCATACATCGAATAATTGTGTTTGGGATTCTGTGTAGCTCGCTGCTGTGCGTGAAGTAGTGGCTGGACCAGGGGTACACCCATTGGTGGAGAAAGAGGGGGCGGTTGGAGGCTCAGGAGAGAGAGGGGGGGGGGAAGAACCTAAAATTTAGCGACATTGTATATTTTATGAGTGACAACCCGTCTTACCTTTTAAAAACAGGTTTCACCAAGTCACAGTGATGTGTGTAGCTGTTGCTACTGATGCATTTTACATTCGGACTTTTCTGAAATGGACAATTATGTTTTGACTTTTTATTTAAAAACCTATCCCTCCCGAACAACCCCTATAACAAATCCCTGGAACGCTGCTGAACTAGACCTAGGTAATCTTTTATATTCTACGTGGCAGACTTGAACAATATGAGGATGCAGAGTGCAGGATGCTCTCTCATTTTAAAGTTCTTCTATAAATGACTTTTAATTTGTACGTACAGACTAGTATACTATTATAAATAATATCGATTTAGTGAAAGGGGAATAACGGGGAGAATGGTGGTAGGAGAGAGAGAGAGAGAAAGAGAGAGATATGGAGGGAAAGAGAAAGAGGGAGAGAGAGAGAGATATGGAGGGAGAGAGAGAGGGAGAGAGAGAGAGAGAGAGGGAGGGAGAGCGAGAGATAGGGAGGGAGAGAGAGAGAGGGGGGAGAGAGAGATAGGGAGGGAGAGAGAGAGAGAGGGAGGGAGAGAGAGAGAGAGGGAGAGAGAGAGGGAGAGAGAGGGGGGAGAGAGATAGGGAGGGAGAGAGAGAGAGGGAGGGAGAGAGAGAGAGAGAGAGGGAGGGAGAGCGAGAGATAGGGAGGGAGAGAGAGATAAATTATCAATACATTATAAAAGCTCAGCTTACATATTTAATGATGGGGGATTGCTTGCACTTCTCACAAAAGCCTGTCAAAATATGGTGGTTCGTGGCTAAAAGCAATGCACTTGCACTGTGTGTTTTGTAGGTGGTGGGTGGCTAATCGACTTCTCATCCACTTCAATTACTGGTGTTCGAGTGCATGGACGGACATAAATATTTTTGCAAAGTGGTTCGTGCTTGGTACGACCGCTCTATGAGTCGATCCAGGCTGTTAATGGGTACCTGGCGAATGAGTTGGGGAAGGTAAAAACAGTAAGGAAGGGAACTGGCCACCATACATCACATATGCTGTGGCTTAGTACATACATCACATATGCTGTGGCTTAGTACATACATCACATATGCTGTGGCTTAGTACATACATCACATATGCTGTGGCTTAGTACATACATCACATATGCTGTGGCTTAGTACATACATCACATATGCTGTGGCTTAGTACATACATCACATATGCTGTGGCTTAGTACATTAAGAGTTATCTTCATCCCCGAGGGTAATAGTTGCCGTGACATTGACCCTGATTTTATCTTTCACTTTACTTTAGAGAACAAAATAGTTCGCAGACATAAGAACTAACAAAACAGTGAAGCAGATTTTTTATTTTGGGCAGTTGATTTAATTATTTGAAATTTTTTGTGGGGAAATTGACTTGTTTAGAACTCCAGTATCTTCGAGCCCACTAACTTTGAGTTTAAAATATATTTTTCAAGCAAATCGGCCATTTACAATTCCATGGCCGGCGAAGCAGTTTTTGGGTCGACATAAAAAGGTGTTGATAACAACATATTTAAAAGGCTCCACGAACTGGATGGGAACATCCTTTACCTTGGGCATAGTTTTGTGAAATTAACAAGCGATTGTTGTTGTTGAATGCTCATAATAATTAAGGGTACTATTTTTTTAAACAAGTAAGATGGCCGCGCATGACTGGCTGCCCTCTCGACTCGCTTCAGTGTTTGTGTCGTTTTCAGCTCTTTGCAAGTTCCTGTTGAGATTTTATTTAACAACTCCTTTTTCAGGTGGTATCAATTACTTTATTATGTGAAATGTATGTGCTTTCGATTGGTTATCCTGTTTGTTATGCTGCAGCTTGCTGCCACTATGGTTGACTTAAGCCATGGGAAACCAGTCCATGATTTCGATCAACGTTCCCATTAACCACCCAAGAATTCAGCCCAGGTTATCATTACTTAGGGAGCTTATTTCTTGGAATGAAACCGCCTCCCCTTTCACTAGAGGTTACAAGTTACCTCTCCCAATCCCGTATTTTCAGCACAGCAAGGGTCACGCTGAACTGAATGTGGACACATTCCAGAGGCCTCAGGTACGGAACGCGAAAAAAACTGAGTCAAACACGGACAAATAATGTCTGACACAAACATTGGTGCAACACACACTCCTCACTGCCCTCACCCCGAGGCAGCGGAGTAAATGGATCCGCTTGAGGAGTCTGTAGGAATTTTGGCCAATACACTTCGCATGAACAAACCTCAGCAGTTAGACATGATAGTGGTCTCTCGACGCAACGGGCCCTAGATGCCTATGCGAATATTATCATTATTATCCTGTGCGCCCTGAAAAGGGTGTTAAGTGACGGATTGCAGTAACTTTACTTACCTCCCAAACGTTTTGCTATGCCTGACTTCATCTACGTGTCGCTCACTACTATTGGGATCACATCGATCCCCTACCTTATTAGCCAGGCTGCCATGAAAGCGGCCCGTTTCCAGGTAATCCTTTATGGAAGGGAGGTGAGGGTATTGGTCACTATATTTTGCATGAAACGAGATGTAAAATATAATGATCAGACATGTTAGTCAGGGTCAGGCAAAATATACTGATCAAGGCCCTTACCTCGGCTTACTAGTAGCCCTACCTGGAAACGGCCTGTTTTCATGCAAACGAGGTGAGGGAACGACGTATTCCCGTAGAAAAGGGAGTGACACACAGAGGAAGCCAAGCATAGCACAATCGCCTGGAGGACCCCGGTCACCTTCATCAGCACCCTCGGGATACGAGTAAAGCTACTGCAATCCGTCACTTAACGTCCTTTTCAGGCCGCGCAAAAGAGTAGTCCTACTCATTGTAGGCATTCGAAACATCAACAACCCTTCATTTTCATGTAAACGGTAAAATCACTTTTTTCTAAAATTCCTTCATCTGTTAACGAAGGCCTAGAGTTGTTTTTTGTTCTATCGCCTTGTTCGTTCTTCGTGTTTTCGCTCCTAACAGCAGCACCGACGACACACTGGAGTGGAATGTTCAAATTCTGGTATAAATCTTAATTTCTTTGGGTCTCCATATGTTGAATAGTATCCGAAATTCCACTAATAAAAAAATCACTCATTATGTGGTCCATTCACACAAGAGGTGTGTGCCACGACAGCTGACTTCAGAAATGTAACATTGTGGTGTATGAGTGGCTACACACGTGATCAAACAACTTTTTCTCTAGACGAATCCATGCAATGTGTTGGCGCCGAGGGACGTGTATAGAACACTAACAAGGCTGATTCGAAAAATAATACAGTTGTGGGCATCTTCTCTGAATACATAACAAAAAACATTGAAAAACTAAGATTTTCTGTTAAAACACCGCGCAACTGTCTTCAAGAGGATTAATAGAAGAAAAGGAGGAATAATTTCAATATTTCTTCACACAGTTCTTTGAATTTGTGCAGCGTTTCATTTTGTCATTTCTTCATTATTCTCGCGATGTTTTATGTTCTATGAAACAGCCTCACATTTAGATTTGCATGAGAAAGCGGTGGAGAACAACATTGATTTGCCATTGCATAATCCAATCAACAAACAATTGCTTGAAGAAAATTCTCAATCCATTCTATTTCCAAACCCAAATTATCTTGGCTTTCTCTAAGCTCATTCATTCATCTTTCTCCTAAACTCGTAATCTTCATTCCTTGAGGTAACGTCTCTATAACTCTTACCATTTTCATTCCTTAAGATAACCTCTCTCTCATTCTCAATATGTTCATTATGTCAGGTAATAAATCTCTCATTCTGAGTATCTTAATTGTGTAAAGTAATCTCTCTCTATTTCTAACTATGTTCATTCATTAAGGTAACCTCTTTCTAATACTTACTATCTTCATTGTCTCAGGTATTCTCTCTATAATTCACTCTAACTATCGTCATTGTGTCAGGTAATCTCTTTCTAATTCTTACTATCTTCATTCCTTAAGGTAACCTCTCTCTCATTCCTACTATTTTCATTGTGTCAGGTAACCTCTCTCTAATTTTTACTATTTTCATTCTTTTAATCTCTCTTTAATACTTACTGTCTTCATTATGTCAGGTAATAAATTTCTCATGTTTTCTATCATCATAATGTCTGATTACCTCTCTCTAATTCTTACTATACTCGTTATGTCAGATAAGAAATCTCTCATTTTTACTATCTTCATAATTTCTGATTAGTAATAATAAAAATGTTCACTTAGGCGCCAGAGGCCCGTTGCGTGGGTCGGCCACATCCATGACCCACTGCTGCGGTGTGGTTCCAGCCTCGTCCAGGGCGGAGGTAGAGGTTGATATCTACTGGAGCCATACCGTACGGAGACGGCCGCTTTTGCGCCTCCATCGGTCGGGGAAAGTCTTTTGGCACCGAGGAACGACTTGTGTGTCGTGGTTTCCTGGTCCAGCCGTTTAACATGACAGAACAGAGACACTCGGAGGCGGTCAAGTGTTTCCTGGTCCAGCCGTTTAACATGACCGAACAGAGACACTCGGAGGCGGTCAAGTGTTTCTGAGATTGGGTTGAGGTCTGTTTTAACGGAGACATTCATGTTGCGGATTTAGTCATGCCATAGGATGCCCAGGATATGCGGCTGGTTGCGCACGTGGAAGGCCTCTAGTCTCAACATGTCGTGTTTCAGCTATGTCCAGGTTACGGAGTCGTAGAACAGGACTGGAACAACGCAGGACTGGTAGATTCGTATTTGTCTAAAGGGAGATCTTGCCATTAGTCCAAACACGTTGGAGGTCGTGCATAGCTGATACAGCTAGTACGATCCGCCTTGATATATCAAGACCGGACCGCTGCGCCGATCAGATGCTATCAAGCTACCGATGTAGATGTATTCGTCGGTGCTCTCCCCAGTGTGACATTGGGTTTCGATACCCTGAGGTGCTGTGTCGGAAACGAGGTTCTGAACTTTGGTCTTGGCCCAGGATATAGAAAGGCCTAGAGAGGGCGTGTCATTGTCTAGCATTTTCAGAGAGCGCTGTAGCGCAGAGCTGTCTGTGCCGAACAGGACAATGTCGTCCGCGTAGGCGAGATCAGTGAATGTCAGATTACCTCTATCTAATTCTTACTATCTGCATTGTGTAGGTACCCTCTTTATAATTAATTCTTCCTATATTCAATGAGTAATGTAAGCTCTCGCTAATTCTTACTTCAATTATCACTTTCTTCCTTCTTATACATAACTTTTCTCCAATTCTTGCTACCTATATTCCTTGAGAAAACCCTTCTACGAATCTTTACTATTTTATTTCTCTAAATCTCTAATTCCCGGTATTCAATGAGGCACGTTTGTCTGATGCCAGGCCACCAAATGTCGAGTAAACTCATTTCATTCTTATGTGATGGTGTAGCATGTAGGAACCACAGCCTCCTTCAGTCCATCTGTCCAACTAGACCTCTGTCATTCACGAGGGCGCCTAAAGTTTACTATAGGTGTCACAGCTGTTGTCTGGCATGACATCACATGGCCGGTCCATCTGTATTTTCATAACCGCGCGACATTTATGATGTCAGAAAAGGAAGTTCGACGTCTGATCTCTACGTTGTGGATTTGGTCTCGAGTGGAGAACTTCATTGTTCTTTGCTCCATCGCACATTGGGCAACGCGGTATCTATCTACATCAGCTTTTCTTAAGATGATCAAACTCATTAATTAAATATTGAGACGGATGATTAAACTCTGTATTTAGATATGGAGACAAATGATTACACTCTGTATTTAGATATTGAGACGGATGATCAAACTCATTAAAAAGATATTGAGACGAATGATTAAACTCTGTATTTAGATATTGAGACGGATGATTAAACTCTGTATTTAGATATTGAGACGGATGATCGAACTCATAAATACGATATTGAGACGAATGATTAAACTCTGTATTTAGATATTGAGACTTCTTCTGCGTACGCAGTCAGACAGTAACCATTATTTTTTCGAAAAAAGCGGCGGTCATCCTGAGGCTCTCGCCACTGCCATAGAGCTTGTCTTGCAGTTCCACTGGTGATGGCCACATCTGCTCTCTCTGATCCTCGTATGTCGGGCAGTTCTGCAGCAGATGTTCAGCGGTCATTTTACCAGTACCGCACGGGCATTCGTCGGTACACCCTATCTTCAATTTGTTGAATAGGTGGTACCTCAGTCTATTGTGGCCAGTGCGAAGTCTGAAGACAACGACCTGCTCTCTTCGGTTCAACTGGTAATAGGCATCGTTTTTGGTGTAACCAGTATGTTCGGTTTCCCATTTGGTCATGTATCTGGCTTTGATAAGCCGTTTTGACTTTTCGTACGTTATACTGGTATCTGTTTGTGGTAGTCCTGCACCTTCTTTTGCCAGTCTGTCTGCCTCCTCGTTGCCTTGGATGTTGCAGTGTGACGGAACCCACTGTACCACTACCCTTTTTGGTGCAGACTGCTGGCACAGTTTGCAGAGTGCTGCTCTTAAGTCATTAAGCTCAGTGTTTTTCTGGCTTTTTAGCGCTGTGACTACGGCGAGAGCATCTGTCAGCAGGACTATATGGCTCTCATTTTCACTGTGTGTCACCATTTCTTCCACTGCCGCCCTCAGTGCCTCTGCCTCCGCTCTGAAATTGCTTGTGTACTTACCAGTAGCGAATGACAGTGTTATTTTTCTGCCATTTGGTAGGTTCAGGAATGCTCCTGCCCCTCCGTTCTGTGTAGTGTTTGTTACAGAACCGTCGGTGTATGCATGGGTCCAGTCCATGCTTGGGTAGCTTTTCGTTATGAAGCTTAGGGTAGTATCTCTCCTTTCTTTTTCAGTCTGGCCGTTTTTGTTTGCAATACCTGGTATATTTTCTACCACCTCTGGAAATATATCCTGCCTCCAGGTAGGTTTTCGTACAGTAGTGATGGGTTTTGGTGTTGTTAGTGCGTTTATGGGATCTTCGTGCATCTTTGCTTTGGCTATTTCTGCAAAGTTTCTCCGCTTTAGTTTCCCATTTCCCAAATTGTTTAGTCTCTGGTGCATTGGGTGGTCGGTCAGTCTTCGGAGTTTCTCTGACTGCAGCTGGGCTCTGCAGTCTCTTCTATCGGTCATGGATTGCAGTTTTGTAATCTTTTCAAGTTCTACAATTGGCGTTGACTTCATGCCACCTGTTATAATTCTCATGGCTTGGTTTTGAAGTTTGTTAACTTTATCGAAGTTCGCCTTCGCTGCTGTTGTCCATGCCGCAATGCCATACTCGAGAACTGGTCTCACTCTTCCAGTATACAGTTTCTTTAGTATGCCTTCGTCTGCTCCCCAGCTTGTGCCAGCAAGTTTCCTCATGATTGCCATTCTTTCTCTGGCTTTCATTCGGTTTCTCTCAATCTGACTTTTCCATGTCATGCGCCGATCAAATGTGACTCCCAGATAGGTTGGGTTGTCGTTTGGCTGCAGGATTTTGCCATTTAGACTTAATTTGGTACTTTTGGGTTTTAATGAAAGCGAGAATATTGTGCATGTTGTTTTCTCCTCGTTTATTTTGACCAGCCATGAGTTCGCCCACTCTTCCAGCGATGTTAGGGCCGTCTGCATCCGATTTCTTGCTATGGTGAGATTCTTTTCAGAGGTCCACATAGCCAGATCGTCTGCAAACATTGAGCTATGGACTCTTCTTGGTATATTCTCTGTAATATCGTTTATATATACCAGGAAGAGTGTGGGTGACAATACTCCCCCTTAGGGTACTCCCTGCTCGAGTGTCACCTTTTTGCTCATCTGCCCTTGTACTTGGACTCTGGCCGTTCTTTGTTTGAGGTAGTGGTTGATCCACTTTAACATCTTCCCACAGACATCACTTCTTCTTAGCTTGACTCTAAGTCCGTCTTTCCAGACTTTGTCAAATGCCTTTTCCAGGTCCACCCAAACCGCTACTGTGTGTTTCTGTGCCTAGTAGGCATCTTCTATCTCCTGGGCTATGAGGATGACCTGGTCCTCAGTGGATCTGTGCTGTCTAAAGCCGGCTTGCTGTGGAATTAGTATTCGTTTTTTTTTCCAGATGCCACATCAGTCTGGTGTTTATCATCCGTTCCATCATCTTGCCGACACAGGTCAGTAGGCTTATGGGCCTGTATCCATTTGGATCTGTTTTGTCCTTTCCTGTTTTTGGTACTGGTACCAGTATTGCATCTTTCCATGCCTGTGGTACAATTCCCCTTTTCCAGCTTTGGTTCAGAACCGATAGCAGTTTCTTCTTCGCTGTTTGGCCCAGCCCCATCAGCATTTCGTTTGTTATCCCGTCTTTTCCGGGAGATTTCCTTTTCTTTAGTGTTCTCATAGCCTCTTCCATTTCGCGCATTGTTAGTTTGGCCATCATGTGCTCTTCAGGAGCCGTATTCATGTTTTCGTGTCCCTTTAGTTCTTCGTTAATGTCTGTATGCTTATCTGCAGGGACCTCGATGTGGTTTGCTCTGGCATAGTGATCGACAAAGGCGTTTGCGGCTTTCTTACCTGTGATCAAGTTCTCGCCCTGCTTGATAGTAATTTGTTTATTTGACGGGGTTTCGTCGTTCATGGCTCTGACTAGCTTCCATAGCTTGTTCCCGTCTTTGTCCAGGTTTAGAATTTCCGTTTTGTTCTTCCAGCTTTCTCTTGCTGTTTGCTTGAGAGTGTGTTTGTACTTCGCCGCGGCGGCTTTGAGGGCGATGTTTGCCTCCATGGATTTTTCTCGCTCTGCCATGTTCCTAGCATTTGTTACTGCATCTTCCACTTTCTGCAACTCATCATTCCAGTAGGGCTTATAGTTTTTCCTAGCTCCTCTTGGGATTGTTTCAGTGGCGGCTTGCATTATTGCCTTGCTTAGGCTCTCTACCATGGGCTTCATTTTGGTGTTTCGTGTGTTGATGGTTTCACACAGCCCATCTGTCAGGATTGCAAATCTATCCCAGTCGGCTCGTTTGTAATTCCAACGTGGGAGCGGTTTTGTTTCCTGTGGGCCTACTTCCATGTCAATGGTTAGCCTGATCGGCCTGTGGTCGCTACCTGCCCGTTGGTTTAGCACCTGGCGGTCTATTTTATGGTGTATGTCCTGTGTGGAGAAGGCAAATCTGGAGTCGAGGTGGTATGCCATGTTCTTGAATAGAAGCTAGGGCTATCCTCCGGCCTATTGATTAAGGAGAGATTTGCATCTATCTCCCAATCTTCCACTTCGAGATATTGAGACGAATGATTAAACTCTGTATTTAGATATTGAGACGAATGATTAAACTCTGTATTTAGATATTGAGACGAATGATTAAACTCTGTATTTAGATATTGAGACGAATGATTAAACTCTGTATTTAGATATTGAGACGGATGATTAAACTCTGTTTTTAGATATTGAGACGGATGATTAAACTATGTATTTAGATATTGAGACGAATGATTAAACTCTGTATTGAAATATTGAGACGGATGATTAAACTCTGTATTTAGATATTGAGACGAATGATTAAACTCTGTATGTATATATTGAGACGAATGATTAAACTCTGTATTTAGATATTGAGACGAATGATCAAACTCTGCATTTAGATATTGAGACGAATGATCAAACTCTGCATTTAGATATTGAGACGAATGATCAAACTCTGAATTTAGATATTGAGACGGATGATTAAACTCTGTATTTAGATATTGAGATGGATGATTAAACTCTGTATTTAGATATTGAGACGAATGATCAAACTCTGCATTTAGATATTGAGACGAATGATCAAACTCTGCATTTAGATATTGAGACGAATGATCAAACTCTGAATTTAGATATTGAGACGGATGATTAAACTCTGTATTTAGATATTGAGATGGATGATTAAACTCTGTATTTAGATATTGAGCCTAATGATTAAACTCTGTATTTAGATATTGAGCCTAATGATTAAACTCTGTATTTAGATATTACAGTGACTTATCAACATATTCCCAAGAAAAATTCTATATCTGTTGCCGTCAAAGAGTATTTATTCGAAACAGCGATAAGAAGATAAATATTAATCTGCGCTCTAATAACATACATAACGAACAATATAAAAGAGAGTGCAGTAATGTGCAGACTGGGCAAACAGATGTCCGATACGTCTTCCCACAACTTGGAAAATGTGCCACAACTGGGCTAGTCTTGTGTCATTTGTGCCAAGTTGCATAAGTATGGTTGTTGTTTCGAATGCCCACAATGTGTTCGTCACTCTTTTGTGCGCCCTGAAAAGGACGTTAAGTTGCAGTACATTCGACGGAGGAATATATTTCAAACTCGATACAAGCAAATTTATGTACTCGATTGCTTCCTAGTATTCTAAAAAAGATGACTGAGATAGCAAAATACTGACCTGGACGAGAAATCTTACAAAGACGGTGGTGCCGGGTAGACCGTACACTGCGACAATCCCAAGTCAGTATTATCAGACAATCTCTGTCACTGAACCTGATGGAAAGAAGAGGCGAATGAGGAGCAGAGAGCTCATGGTAAAGAAACAAAGAAGGTTACAAGAAAAACGTGGAGAAGCTTGAAAGATCTAGATGATGCTAACGTCTGATCAGGCACAGCACATTGAACAGACAATGTTAGTCAGGAACAGGAGAGAGATACTGGCCAAGACCCTCACCTCACGGGACGGTGAGGCGAACGTCTGGTCAGGCAAACACACTGAACAGACAATGTTAGCCAGGATCAGGAGAGATATACTGGGCAAGACCCTCACCTGGGGGCCTCATTGGTAGTCCTGGAAACAGGCTGTTGTCGAGGCAAACAGTCTCGCAAACAAGGTGAGGTTCGACATGATCCCCATAGTAGTGAGCGACACGCAGATGGAGCCAAGCATATCACAACCGCCTGGAGGACACCGGTCCACCTTTATCAACACCCTCTGGATGTGAGGAAATCTATGACAACCCGCCACTTAACGCCCTTTTTAGGGTGCACAAAACAGTAACCTGCTCATTGTAGGCATTCGCAAACAGAGAAAATAGTACAGGACTGGTCTTCTTAGAGATGATTGGATAATAGCCTATGCACCATAAGGTGATAAAGCTGAATAAAGAAAATGTTACAGTGGACTTGTTTCCTTCCAAGTAAGGTGTCAAAGATCTGCAAGCTAATATTCCTGAAAGTTAACTCTCTAAACTATTTACTCGTTCAATTTACCTCAGCACGAATGAAATTGGGTAATATTTTATTTCGTGTGAATTATATCTGGCATGTCTCAGTAACAGAGTAGGTCAAGGATATCTGGCATGTCTCAGTAACAGAGTAGGTCAAGGATATCTGGCATGTCTCAGTAACAGAGTAGGTCAAGGATATCTGGCATGTCTCAGTAACAGAGTAGGTCAAGGATATCTGGCATGTCTCAGTAACAGAGTAGGTCAAAGATATCTGGCATGTCTCAGTAACAGAGTAGGTCAAAGATATCTGGCATGTCTCAGTAACAGAGTAGGTCAAGGATATCTGGCATGTCTCAGTAACAGAGTAGGTCAAGGATATCTGGCATGTCTCAGTAACAGAGTAGGTCAATTATATCTGGCATGTCTCAGTAAGATAATAGGTCAAGGATATCTGGCATGTCTCAGTAACAAAGTAGGTCAAAGATATCTGGCATGTCTCAGTAACAGAGTAGGTCAAAGATATCTGGCATGTCTCAGTAACAGAGTAGGTCAAAGATATCTGGCATGTCTCAGTAACAGAGTAGGTCAAGGATATCTGGCATGTCTCAGTAACAGAGTAGGTCAAGGATATCTGGCATGTCTCAGTAAGATAATAGGTCAAGGATATCTGGCATGTCTCAGTAAGATAATATGTCAAGGATATCTGGCATTCCTCATTGGCAGAGTAGGTCAAGGATATCTGGCATGTTTCAGTAACATAACCACGCATCATTGGCTGCTCATTGCAAATCGAACATGTTCGATTCTGTTTATCGGAAACTGACAACAGACTCATGAGACGCCGATACCTGGTATAATGAAGTCTCTAACACTTCATCTCTGACATGTATCCGCTAGGGGCTACGCTATTACACCACCACATAAAATAATCCATATACTCCTCCCTCCAAGATTTGCCTTCGTGTCCCCAGGTTCAAAATGTGACCGGATTTAATAATCTCTTTCTGCAGATCTAATAAGCAAACTTTCAAATATTCTGTTGTTGTATTAGCTTTATTCAATTACGAATTCAGCTAAAGGCCAAGGTTGAGATTATGAAATTTCTAATTTGCAGACAAATTGTCAGTTACATAACTTAATGTTGTCCTTTACTCTGTTGTCGGCTTTATATGTCTACAAACTCGCTAAGTGATGACTCTCTTTTGTGAGTGTCTCCCAGTTGTTTATGCATCTGTTAAAAAAGGTGTTAGGCCATCTCTCCTCATCTCTGTTTTGTCCCTTACTCAGTCCATCTCTCTTTAAATCTATGTTCTCCATTTCTTTCTGACATGTTCTGCTGCTCATCTCTCTTTAAATCTATGTTCTCCATTTCTTTCTGACATGTTCTGCTGCTCATCTCTCTTTAAATCTATGTTCTCCATTTCTTTCTGACATGTTCTGCTGCTCATCTCTCTTTAAATCTATGTTCTCCATTTCTTTCTGACATGTTTTGCTGCTCATCTCTCTATTCATCTAGAACGTCATGTTTCTCCATCTATCTTTATTATTTTTGTGTCCATTTCTTTTCCAATTTTTTCTCTATCGATCTCTACTATAATTTCCTTGTAATTGAATATCATTCTAACCATGTAGCACTCTACCAAGTTTAGCGTAGTTTGCTGTTTCTATAGCTCCAGAAATGATGTCTCAAATGGTGTAGCCTGCCCCATGTCTAACCTTACTTAGGCCCCTTAAACGACTTGCCTGGCAGGTTGCTGTATTGCCATTTTTTTCCGTTTTTAGGCCCGGCTAACAACAGATGCTCGGGTGTCCGGTGCCTCACTTTATTTTCCATTGTTTGGCGTGTCTCATTTCCAAGCTTAAAAAATAGACTTTAGAAGAAATTAGTGGTACCATATTCACAGCTTACCCTTCCATAACCAGTTGACCTGTTGACCAGTCCATAACTTGCCTACAGGGAAGCAGACGCAAGTTCGTGTTCCGTGAACAACAGCGGGGCAATCTACCACCATGGGACAGTCTCCCGGCGGGCAGTCAAAGTATTTGATTCTCATTCCCAAGCCAAGTCAAGTAATTCCCATACGCAGACACGTCTCATCGTGTTGGCGGCCCCTGTCCACGATTGAAGACAGAGACCCGCGCAACAGGGAGGTAAGGCGATGGGTCTCAGACAGGGTGATCCCGGGAACAACTACGCGAAGGGCGCGGTCTGTTACCGCTCCTTATTTCCAGTAATAAAAACATGAGAAGCTTTCGAGCCAAGATGTCCAGAAAGATGCGGGAGACACAGCCAAATATAGAGAAGCGACGCCGATCTAGCGCCGAGATAATGCTTTCGAGTTCTATTTGTCTGGAGACCTCAATGCTAACGACCTGAAGCCGAATCCAATCTCCCTGTTAGAAGGCAATAAACTACAGTTTTTTCATATTCCCTGCGGTCACTACAAATAATTCAATCATGATTCCACGTGATTTAATCAATTTCCAAGAGATTGTGCGTGCGCGCGTTCGCGCGTTCGCGCGTGCATGTGGATGCGTGCGTGCGTATATATATATATATATATATATATATATATATATATATGTATATATATATATATATATATATATATATATATATATATATATATATATAATATATATATAAGTATATATATAACAAAGTGATAAAAATAACAATCCTGAGGATTTGCATCTATTCAGTGACAAAGTAAAGAAGCGAGAAATGAAGAACCCCACGAACACAAAGGAAGATAATACATCCGTTGCGTGAATACGCTACAGAAAAGCGCTCAGAATATCATAGATAGCGAAACAAAAATACATAAATCCTAACAGAACTGGAATAGAACACACTTGACTAGTAAACAACATTGCGTCTAGGAAAGGAAAATACTCTGGTCACACTATAGGCCACATTGTCTAGAAAACACGAAACTGAAGAGTGTGGTCCTTGGAATGCGAAACAGAGGCAGACCGAGGAGAAGATGAACACATGACATTAAATAAATTCGGAGCATGGCTCTGACAGTTGCAGGAGAGCTGACAAATAAACGAGAATCTTACAGATCGGCTAACACAAGCACATTGTTTTGCAGATGACGTGCTGCATGATCATGAAGATAATGATGATATACGATATATATATATATATATATATACATTGATCTTGATGACCCGTTCCTCAGCGTAGCTACGTGTACCACCTTCGTCACCAGGGGACCCCGTCTTGGGCCAGTGTGTGGTAAACGCTCCTCTCGGATATTGCAGCGTACATCAAGGGAGCCTGACCAGGGCATTGGACTTTTGGTCTCTACTTAGTTTAGGATACCAGACTGCTGGCTCTGTGCTCCATCGACCGTTGTTTCGTCGCAATATGTGACCTGCCTATCTATGTTTTGCCTTGTCTGCATGGATTATGAACACACACACACACACACCACACACACATATATATATATACACACACACACACACATATACACATGCATACAAACAAATACGTAAATACTTGATTGCGTACAAACATACACATACATACATACATACATACATACATACACACACACACATACACACACATGCATATATACATACTTACACATACATACACACATACATACACACATACTTACACATACATACACACACACATACATACACACATATATACGTACATATATACATACATACGCACAAGCAAGTATGTGCGTACGTACGCACATATGTACGTACATACATACTGGCTTACATACATTCACACAAACATACATACTTACATACATACACACATACGCACACACGCACGTGTACACACACATATACACACAGATACATACCTCAGTGTTCATATAGTTCTAACCAAACGTATTATTACTCGCTGCTATACTGTATAGAATGATTCGGAATTCCGTTCTAAGTGATGTAATGGACCGCCAAAATAACCATCTCTTTTACAGGAAGCTTGCATCCGAGAATTTGTAGCTGTAGTTTCATAGTAACAGTTTGCAATATTGATGATGATAACCTCGTGCACAATGCCCTTTAGTTTTCTTATGTGACATTAATAGAATGCTACAGTGTTCATATTCTGTTTATACCTGGTACCACTTCGTTGAAGCAGTACGTGTTATTTTAGTAATCGCTATATGATCCCTCAAAACAGCTTGGAAACACGTCATGCAATCTACTAATAGCTTGATTATGATACGTTTCTGTATGCCACTGAATATAATGGCTGCTGTATTGAAATGAGTTTTCAGGACATACTTTTCTAATATTTTTCAATGCTTCTGTATGCACTCAAAGTTATATTTCATGCAATAATATTTGCCGATGTGTGCACGTATTCTTTGTTTATTCGTCCAACTAATGTCGGCGTTTATGCACGATATGTAGGGCAGGAATTTCCGTTTTCGTGGATAGCACAATAGTCACCCGGAAGTGATGAGGAATTGCGAAGACCGCTGGGTGAATAACATGCCGTAACGGGGTGGTTCCTGGATAACTGGAGTTTGATGAGCGAGCCCAGGAAGTCGCCCAACATGAGAAGATGGACGGAGATCGTCTGTTGCAGTCAAATGAATACAGAGGAAACACACGTATGAGGCAAACAATATGTGGATGAAGTATTTTGTTGTGATGCGCTTAGTTGTCTTATTATATGTTATCTTGTGTTGTATTATGCTGCGTTTCATTATGTAACGAAATGAGTGGCAAAGATGGCACCTTACTGGCTGCGGTGCTACATTGCTTTGGTGTTTTAGCTCATTTTGCATGACGCCAGTAAACGGAATTGCCTGTAATTCGCACAAGTCGACGATTTACACTTGTATTCACGGAATCGTGTCGTTGTTTTCCATTTGGTCTGTTTAGTTCGTTGGTTTTCGTGTGTTTTTTTCCTTCCGATTATCCTGGTCTGGACATCGGCTAAATGAATTAGCAGGCTAAATGAATTAGCATTACGCTTGAACCTGTACCGTATTTTGACGGTCTAGTTCACACGGCTGATCTTTATGAGATTGGCGCCTTTCGTCCTAGCTGCAAACAGTGTCGGTTTTGATATGTGGAATTTGTTGTGTTGCTTCATATTATATTGTGTTGTTTTGTGATATGTTGTGTCGTTTTGTGTTGTTTTGTGTTATATTGTGTTGTTTTATTGTTATGTTATGTGTTTTTTTGTGTTATGTTGTTTTGTGTTTTTGTGTTGTTTTTTTGCTTTCTATTGTGATATGTTGTCTTAACTTAACTTAACTTAACGTCGTTATACTGGTCTAGAAGACTGCATAGTCTATACACAGCCAGTTTGATTTACATTTCCTTGCTCTAAAAGCTATGCTCATCCAATCTATTCTTAAATGCATTAATTGTCCCTAACTCAACTACTTCATGATGTGGAAAAGCATTTCAAGCATTCACAACTCTCTGACTAAAAAAATAATTCTTAATATCTGATCTGATCTTTTCTTTAGTTAATTTGTAGCTATGCCTACTTTTTCTTGTAGGTGGTTGTATTTAAAAAAAAAACTTGTTATAGTCTAATTTATCTATTTCCTTGATTATCTTATAAACATGTATTGTCACCTCGAATTCTTTTCTTTTCAGTGTAGGCCAGTTTTTATGAGTCTTTCCACATAACTCTAATTCTGGAATCCCACTATCAGCTTTGTCGCTCTTTTTTGTATCCTTTCCAGCATGTTTATATCCCCTCTATAAAAAAGGACTCCATACCTGTACACAGTACTCCAGAATCGGTGTTACTAATGCGTTTTACAGTTTGACCATCACCTCATTGCTCCTATGTTTAATATTTCATTTTATCAAACCTAACATTGCATTTGCGTTTTTCACTGCTACATGGACTTGCTCACACACGTTACCTGTATTATCAATTGTAAACCTTAGGTTCCTTTTATTTTCTATCATTTTAATATTGTTCTTGCCCATTCTGTAATTATGTTCTACATTGGATCTACCCAAATGGATGACTATACATTTAACTACATTAAACTCTATTTGCCAGATTTCGGACCATTCTCGAATTTTATGTAATTCTGGTCTCAATATATCCACTACTGCACACTGCAGCATAGTTTTTTTGTCATCAGCGAATTTTTACAATCATGAATCCGATATAAATGTGGAAATCGTTTAAATATATCAAGAACAAAATTGGTCCCAAAACCAAGCACCGTGGCACTCAACCTTTAACTTCACACCACACAGAGTACTCATTATTTATGCCCACCCTCTGCTTTCTTCCCGTTAACCAATTTTCAATCCATTTGACAACTTCTTCACCTATTCCATGTGATTTTAATTTTCTAAATAATCTTTTAATGAGTTGCTCTATCAAAGGTATTTGCAAAATCTAGATAAATAACATCTCCTGGCTTCCTTCCATTTATCTAACATTATAGTAACTTCTTCCATTAATTCTTATAGTTTTGTTAAGCACGGTTTCCCTCTAGTAAACCCATGCTGACTATTTCTGAATAGATTAAACTTGTCTAAATGCATTACAATTTCTTCTTTGATTATTGACTCTAACAATTTACAGACTATGTCCGTTAAACTTACCAGTCTATAATTTGCTGGGTCTGATTGTCCTTGTTGAATAAAGGGATCACTCCTGCGTCTTTACAATCTCATGGAACAACACTTTTAGCAAGGGATTGAGAACATAAAATAGCGAATGGTTTTGCTAGTTGGTCTCTAATTTCTAACAGCAATTTTGGATGAATACCATTTTGTGCTCGATACTTATCCACTTTCAACCCGTCCATTTAAAAAAAAGAATTTCCTCTGTAATACTGAATGATCTTAGTCCCGCTGTATCCATGTCTCTTTGGAAAATATATATAGGATCTGGAATCTTGGAGCAGTCTTCTTTTGTGTAGACTGTGTCCAAGTAATGATTAAGTAGATTAGCTGCCTCCCTATTCTCACTTATTATTTTCCCTGCACTATCTATGAAAGGGCCTACTTTGTCTTTCGTTCTTTGTTTATTTCTAACAAAAGAAAATAAGCTTTTACTATCAGTCTTGATCGTATTAGCAAGTTCTTCTTCATAGTCTATTTTTGTAGCATTATTCACTTTCTGAGCTATGTTTTGCTTGTCCAAATATTTTAAATTTGTTTGTTTTTATTTATCTGCCTCTAAATATTTTTCCCTTGCTTTATTTTTAGCTCTCCTACATTTAATTACAAATCTAGTTATCCACTTGTTACGCTAGAGGTTGTTCTCCCTACATGGAACACATTCCTCTTTCAGCTTTTCTAGAACTGTTTTGAAATTCTCCCACTCTTGTTCAACATCTGTTCCTCTGATAATATTATCCCAGATTATGTGACTCTCTGCCTCTTTCACCTTTTTAACATCTGCCTTAGGTTAGTCATATTTTTGCGTGTTTATATTTACTTCTATCCCTGCTCTAAGATTTTATGATGTAATGTGTTATGTTATTTAATGTAGTATTAATTTCTGATGTGTTATGTTTTGTAATCTTTTTAGTGTTATTTTGTGTTATTATTTTGTGCTGTGTTAAGCAGAACCAACGTCACTGCAACCTGCCAGAAAAGTAGATGGCAATTATATAAAGCAAATGAGAAGAATATGTACACTGACGTCTACTCTATCCCATTTTGTAACCTTCTTCTACTCTGTCCTCTCAGGTGCCCCTAATTTATTTGCATACGTCTGATATCCATCTCGTTCGGCATGTTAAGTTTCTTTTGCATCGGAATTCAGTTAAAACTCCAAGAAAGCGGAATTATGCCACGTTAGATATCGTTATTTGTATTTTAGTGCCAAATTGCGAACCTTCCTTCCGAATTGAAATAAGTGATTCACTTCTCATTGACTTGGCATTCTCGTTGAGTTGATGGTTTCTGGCCCGAATTGACAATCATGTTTATCGATGCGAATCTTTTCTTCTTTCATTTGCTAAAATTGCTGTAATGTGAAAGTATCTCTCTCATCTTTCTACTCAGTTTAAAGAGTTTTATTTAACATTAATGAAAGCGCATTACCAGCGTCATTAACATCATCACCGTTAACATAATCATTACCACTACATAAGCATCATTACCTCCACAATCCCATTATAATTTGTATCATTACCACCACATAGTCATCTCCACAATCATCATCTTCACAGTCATCATCATCACCACATAAATATCACTATTTGTACCATCATTGTCATCATCATCATTACTACCATGACCATCACATCATCATCATTATCTTAATTATCAAATTACCACCACATTACCATTATTATCCTTTCCATTATCATAGTCAATGCTAACATCAACATAATCGTCAAACTACAATCACCATCCTCACCTTTTTCTTCTTCCTCTTTTTCTTCCACCAACTGATGCTATGCTTCTAGCCCTATGAGGTTCACAAAGGTGATGGTGCGATTTAGGTCTTCACCCGACCTCAACAGCCTTCCCCTGGCCAATCTCACTCTCCTGATCTGCATAAGTGGGACAGTCCCTCAGGATATATTATTACTTTCAGTCATCCTCTAGATGGATGATAAATCCTAGGGCTGGATGTAATGTAATCGATGTATCTCTCCATTGGACCCTATCCTCTGGTTGATCAATTCTAAGACTTGTTGTAAAGGTTATCTGAGCATGGCTGTTTGTTGAATCATTTCCTCTGGTTGATCAATCCTAAGACTGGTTGTAAAGGTTATCTGAGCATGGCTCTTCGTTGAATAATTTCCTCTGGTTGATCAATCCTAAGACTGGCTGTAAAGGTTATCTGAGTATGGCTCTTCGTTGAATCATTTCCTCTGGTTGATCAATCCTAAGACTGGTTGTAAAGGTTATCTGAGCATGGCTCTTCGTTGAATCATTTCCTCTGGTTGATCAATCCTAAGACTGGTTGTAAAGGTTATCTGAGCATGGCTCTTTGTTGAATCATTTCCTCTGGTTGATCAATCCTAAGACTGGTTGTAAAGGTTATCTGAGCATGGCTCTCCGTTGAAACATTTTCTCTGCTTGATCAATCCTAAGACTGGTTGTAAAGGTTATCTGAGCATGGCTCTTTGTTGAATCATTTCCTCTGGTTGATCAATCCTAAGACTGGTTGTAAAGGTCATCTGAGCATGGCTCTTCGTTGAATCATTTCCTCTGGTTGATCAATCCTAAGACTGGTTGTAAAGGTTATCTGAGCATGGCTCTCCGTTGAATCATTTTCTCTGCTTGATCAATCCTTAGAGTAGTTATAAAGGTTATCTGAGCATGTCTCTCCAGTTCTATCCTTTGCAGCTCTCTATCTTTCAGTATAAGTACTTACACTGATATTGTGTCAGGCCTCAGCTGTATAGGTGAGTCTTGGTCGACCACTTTCTCCTGTCTCTTGAATCTTGCCATCTAGTAACTTCTATAGAAAACTCTCATGTCGCATATTGTGCCTCAGTGAGCTCAGTCTTCATTTTTGTATCATTATCTATATTTATCTTTGTGCGCCTACCTCAGAAAGGACAGTGTCATTGAATCTTCTTTCTGTTCAACTCACTCTTTTCATTCTACGGCGGCGCTACATTTCGAACTCTTCCAAGGTTTTTTCATCCGTCCTTGCTAGTCAATGTTTCAGCCCAGGACAGTGCAATTAGTCATATGTGAGTGGCGGTTCTTGTCTCCAGTCCTATCTTGATATTTCTTGAGGTTTGCAATTTGTTTTCCTCTGAATGCCTTTTTTTTTGTTGTTTTTTTTGTTACAAATGCAACCTTTGCCTTAATATATGTTACATTGTGGACATCTTCTGTTACGGTTTGTCTTAAATATGTAAACTTCTGTACTTTTTCGGTTATTACTCCATTGCTAAGTTTGTCTTTTACCATAAACTTTTTATTCGATGTGTTTATTTTTTCTTCAAACTCTTTGACTGTGCTGTAATTTTTTCCAAGCAGCATATGCAACGTTTCTACTGATCCTGACACAATGGCCTTGTATTCTGCAAGTTTGATGGCATTAACTTTCATAACGTTGAGTTTGACACCCTTATTACAACTTCGAACAATATTTTCCGTCTTCACTTAAGAAAATGTGTTATAGCAGACAATATTGTCGCACTACCTGTTTTATTGAAACCGGATTTATAACTCATCCTGTGAATTAAATAATCGCCTCTTGATTTTCGTATAGATTTTGGATTTACATAATGATTAACCTATATCTATTAGTTGCAACATCTGAACAGGTTTGCTCCTATGGAGTCGATCAAATATTTTCTTGAAGTTAATCAAGTAGATAAATAGTGGTTTTCCTTGATCGATCTTTCTGCGAGAAGCCGTAATGATCCGATGGTATACAGTGTATCTCTGGTCTCACGAAATAAAAACTGGCTATCTTTCAGTATCTACTTTATCGTTCAGTGCTGCTCTATTTAATTTTATACAATTTATCCCAGTAGAAGCTAACAAGCAACGCTACCAATCTGCCATTTCTTCTTCTTATTTTTCTTCTTCTTCTTGTTCTTCTTCTTCTTCTTCTTCTTCTTCTTCTTCTTCTTCTTCTTCGTTTACTTCTTTCTGTACTTAATTTTGCGTTCAAAGATTTGTGTATTTTCAATAATTAAAACTGCCTTCCTCAAGCTTTCCCTTTCGCCATTTAGGTTATCACACAGATAACAAATATATTAGTGAACGTCATACTGTCGATATGCTCCTCTGTTGCACCCGATATGTATGATATATGTTGTGTGTACTTCCAACAGGCTCACATTTTAGTGTGTCAAAAATGATTAAATATTAATAAGGGTTCTGGGAAAAACAGAGCATAAACACTTCTTTTAAGAAGGTTATGTGTTATATTTGAAGATTTATAAAAAGTAGGTATAATGACGATTTAATTCTTTTCTGAAATGAAGATAGTAAAAATCATAGGGATAAAATTTGAAGTAACGAAGATAGAAAAAATGTAAAAAACAAGTTACCTCAAAAACTGAAGGTTTGGATGAAGAAATGCAGATTGTTCGGCATCTGTCTAAACTAGGGGCAAATCCACGACCAATAGAAAACTTCTAAAACCATTCTAATGCATAGAATAGGGGATAAGGTACAACTGGGCAATGACAGTCCGATCTGTCTGCTCTCATCCATTTATAAACTCTTCACCAGAGTGATCGTGAACAGACTAGAGAGGCTACTGGATGCGAACTAACAACTAGAGCAGACAGGTTTCAGGAACGACTTCTCAACCGTTGCCCACCTCCACATAATCAACCAATTAAGGGAGAGATGTCTTTATGCCTTGTGCTCGTGGATTATGAGAAGGCTTTCGATAGCATCGAAATAACTGACCCGGGTGGTCAGCCGGGGTCTTTGTGTATGACAAGGACAAGAATAGCACCACTGCCTCACAGAGAGCATGCCGGAAGAGGCGACTAACTGTGTGACATGGCATAACATTGGTCATGGTTAGGTGATTTGTTAAGATCAGCATTGATGACGCCTAACAGGCTGCGGATCTACTTTGCTCTAGTGTTAGAGTCTATTAAGATGGACTAGCACATCGGTTAACCACCACTGCCTCACAGAGAGCATGCCGGAAGAGGCGACTAACTATGTGACATGGCATAACATTGGCCATGGTTATTAGGTGATTTGTTAAAGAGCAGCATAGATGACGCCAACAGGCTGCGGGTCTACTTTGCTCTAGTGTTTAAGTCTATTGAGATGGAATAGCACATCGGTTAACCACCCTCCGTTAGCGCTTGTCACAACACAGCGGAGTATTAGGAGTATTAAGCCGTTCAATTAGGAAACCCTTCTCCCGGCTCCATCTAGTTCATACTAGAGCTGGGACCTGCACATGGGCATCTGCCTCTGCAGAGATACAGGTCGAGTAAGACCTAAAATGATTAGATGATTGCATCTCCACCCCTGCCCCCTTCCACCTCGCAGAGGTACAGACAGAAGTAGATAAAACTGGGATAAATGAGTGAAGGCAAACTGGGCTCCAAAAATGTCGTTCTGAAACCGGCTCACTTAGTTAAGGCTAGCTGTAAACTATGACACAACAAAACGAAACGTCATTTTCAGGACGAACACAAAAGAAGAAGAAACGGTAATGAGGCGGATTGCAAGCAGGCTAGGTAAACGATTGAGGGAACTCTGGGTAATGAAATGTGATTTCCTGTTCCAGCACTCTAATTTCACAGAACCCCTCTAACCTTCAGCCATGTTTGCGCTGACATTTCGGATTAATACAAGACGCGCTACAGCCATTACCCGGTCATTGAATGTACTGAACGGTAATGGCAGCTAAACATGAATATACACTTTAATGGTTAATGCTCTATTGTCAGGTAAAGTGGCTGTTCCTTGTGAAATCCGGCAAGTATTTTGTCAAAATTCCAAGTCTTTTTAAAATGTTAGTTGAAAAATGGCAAGTTCAAGTACAGTGGTACGCGATAATGGTAACGTAATAGTATGGACGCTTTTACCCAAATAAGAGTTTGTCATGTGCTGGACAAACGTAAGGTTTATTTGATCTTAGGTCAGGTCAGGTCATCCCGTAACCGGTGAGGTCGGTGGGGCACAGATGAAGACATCCTCACAACCCCACGCCACCCCTCTCTGTCAGATGCCACTGCCTGTGACTCTTCTGGTCGAAGACTGGTCCATTCTTTTATGTTGTCCTCCCATCTCTTTTTGGGCCGTCCTCTTCGTCGTCTACCATGCACCTTTCTATGGAGGATTGTATTTGCAAGACCATTTGATCTCAATATGTGACCGTACCAAGTGAGTTTCCTTCTTTTGACAGTTGCCAAGAGGTCTTCGAAAGGCCATATTGCTGTTGTAAATTCTATTTCGTATTTCCTCATTTATAACTCGATCTTTGTACGTGACGTTTAAAAGTTTTCGGACACATCTCATCTCCAAGGCCTGTATTCTTCGTTGAAGGTCAGCTGTAACTGTCCATGTCCATATTCGATCTACACAACAGTTAACTGACTCACTCCGTAATGTCAATTAATTATCTCCCATAATTTCTTACAATTAGTGTGTAGCTGATACATTGGCTTGAATAATTGTCATACTTATACATAAACGTTTCTCCATATCAAGTATTCCTCAATTTATATTTATACCTGTAGCAGTTTTAAAGTATATAAAATACTATTAATAGTAGCAGTTTTACATGACAAGAGTAAATGTGTTCAGTGCCTCAAAGTATTGCGGAGTAAATGAGTTAAAATACAAAATGAACTAAGACGTAAACCGCCATCATAACCTGATTTGAATCCCGCACCTTTGCCGTAAAAAGCGAATGGTCTTTACATACGCTAATGAGGCGACATGACGGCAGCGTTAATGCTAAATCAATCCCGATATTCAAATCAGCGAACGCATAGTTTGAAAAATGTTAAAAACTTCAATAAATAGATGCAGAATCATGTATGTAAAATGTTTAATGTTCCACATCGATTTTACACATGCTCTCATATTACCAAATAGCATATTGAAAATGTGGTCAATATGGTCATACGAGGGCACGACAGTATATAGATCTCAAATAATTATTTTTTTAGAAGAAATACTAACGTAACAAAAATTATTTTTGTACTGACATTATCCTATATTTCCTAAAATAATTGACACTAACATTGGCACACTTTTCACATGACTTTATCCGCACACCAAAACCTGCAGCATTGTAGCCTTTGGTCCGCTGTGTCAGCCACGTTTACACTTGACGTCTTTCGCGAAACGTCTTCCGCCAAGCTAGGATCATACATTCTGCTACAGGCTAAACCACGCAAACACCTTATTGCAGTTGCTGTATCTTTACTATATGCAGTTGCTAGATGAATCTTTACTCGTCTGTTCGCTGTTTCCCCCCTCACCTGTCACACATATGCCTCTGTTGTAATCTGAACAGGATGACCAAGTCAGACCGGGTCACCAATTGTTACGGTCCTTGATATCTATTTTCGACCCATTTATGCCCCGTTTTACGAGTCAAACACTTCTCACCGTAAACAGGAGGCATTTCCTTATGAATATGCTTTGCTGGAAGTCCTTTTGCGCCCACATGTGTACTCGACTTTGATTGTACACGAATGCCATTTTGTATTTGAGCAAAAACATACACGTGACGTCTAACGTCTGCTTATTACAGAAATCACAAAGCTGCTGTATGCTGCTGCTACTTAATGACACCTTTAGAAACTGCCAACTACATGTTTCAGCTATTCTATATCAGATTAATACTTACTCACTGACTGACCCTCATATACAAGGCAGTGATGATGGAGCAAATGTAAGGCCTTTAGTGCTCGAAATGTTCAGACATTGATTAAGGGTGTGAACGGAGAGGAGGAAAGGGGGAGAGGGGTGGTTAATATGGAAGGTGAGTCAATCAAAAGCATAAAGTGATAATACTCTAGGATCAAAACAAAACGTTATGTCATGAAGGTGTTCGTCAAGAGCAAGGACCGAACAACAAAAACAATCTGATCACAAAAAAGACTAGACATGTTGTAGAGTTAGCAGCCATTCTAGGAAGGAGCCAGGGGCGGGTGTGTCACCAGATGCCAGTTATGAAAACAGAGTGGATCAAACAAGAAATGGTCAAAATGATATTCTAGTTGCTTTGCTGTTCCATACTAGGAGCAGAATGTTGTACTGATTTTTACCTCTTATTCTTCAATGAAGAGCAAAAAATATAACCAGGGTCAGGTGAAACAGGACCAAGAAACCAACTCCTGCAAGATAGGTCTTTTTGTTATAGCAGTCAGGCGGGCGACTTTTCGATCGACACTGTAATCCCCATAATTGTTTGTTTACTGAGGTGACTCAAATTGCAATACAGCCAGGCAGAACCATGCGAAATTTTTCAAGTACGCGCCGTGAAGAGCTACTGTAACCTGCCTACAAAGAAACGTCGTCAATAATTGAACTAACTAAGTGAAATGGCTACTACATCGACAATAACAGATGAGACGAAGAAGGCGATGAAGAATAAGAAAAAGGTGGCAAAGATTAAGAAGAAGACGAAGAACACAAGGAATAAGAGGACGAAAAAGAAGACGAAGACGAAAATAAGATAAAGAAGACGACGGAGAAGAAGAACAACAACAAATAAAGAGTGATTCTTCGTTATTTGCCGTCCCTCAAGAAGAGAAGATCCTTTCTGTCAATTCTGCACCATACAATCAGCTTTCTTTGAAACTCAGAAGGTCGTTATCATAAGCTCAGCAGGCTGTCTAAAAGGCACTTGCAAAACACCACAAGCTGCAAAGATTTCTACCGTTTAAGCGTCAGATTTCTGGTCCTTTACTTTGGAAGGTAAAAGAGGATTGACTAAGGCATGAGTGGATAGCAGCTGTTGATCCCTCTCCTCTAGGGATGGTGTGGTTGGCAGCTGTTGAGCCCTCTCCTCTAGGGATGGTGTGGTTGGCAGCTGTTGAGGCCTCTCCTTCAGGGATAGCGTGGATGGCAGCTGCAGAGACCTCTAGTTCAGAGACCTCTAATTCAGAGACCTCTAGCTCAGCGGATGGTGTGGATGACAGATGCAAAGACCTCTAGTTCAGAGACCTCTAGTTCAGAGACCTCTAGTTCAGAGAATTCTAGTTCAGCGAATGGTGTGGATGACGGATGCAGAGACCTCTAGTTCAGCGGATGGTGTGGATGACGGATGCAGAGACCTCTAGTTCAGAGACCTCTAGTTCAGAGACCTCTAGTTCAGAGACCTCTATTTCAGCGGATGGTGTGGATGACAGATGCAAAGACCTCTAGTTCAGAGACCTCTAGTTCAGAGACCTCTAGTTCAGCGGATGGTGTTGATGACAGATGCAAAGACCTCTAATTAAGAGACCTCTAGTTCAGCGGATGGTATGGACGACAGCTGCAGAGACCTCTAGTTCAAAGACCTATAGTTTAGCGGATGGTGTGGATGACGGATACAGAGACCTCTAGTTCAGAGCCCTCTAGTTCAGAGACCTCTAGTTCAGAGACCTCTAGTTCAGCGGATGGTGTGGATGACTGATGCAGAGACCTCTAGTTCAGAGACCTCTAGTTCAGAGACCTGTAGTTCAGAGACCTCTAGTTCAGCAGATGGTGTGGATGACGGATGCAAAGACCTCTTGTTCAGAGACCTCTAGTTCAGCGGATGGTGTGGATGACGGATGCAGAGACCTCTAGTTCAGCGGATGGTGTGGATGACGGATGCAAAGACCTCTAGTTCAGAGACCTTTAGTTCAGCGGATGGTGTGGATGCCGGATGCAAAGATCTCAAGTTCAGAGACCTCTAGTTCAGCGGACGGTGTGCATGACAGATGCAGAGACCTCTAGTTCAGCGGATGGTGTGGATGACGGATGCAAAGACCTCTAGTTCAGCGGATGGTGTGGATGACGGATGCAAAGACCTCTAGTTCAGCGGATGATGTGGATGACGGATGCAAAGACCTCTAGTTCAGAGACCTCTAGTTCAGCGGATGGTGTGGATGACAGATGCAAAGACCTCTAGTTCAGAGACCTCTAGTTCAGAGACCTCTAGTTCAGCGGATGGTGTTGATGACAGATGCAAAGACCTCTAATTCAGAGACCTCTAGTTCAGCGGATGGTATGGACGACATCTGCAGAGACCTCTAGTTCAAAGACCTATAGTTTAGCGGATGGTGTGGATGACGGATACAGAGACCTCTAGTTCAGAGCCCTCTAGTTCAGAGACCTCTAGTTCAGAGACCTCTAGTTCAGCGGATGGTGTGGATGACTGATGCAGAGACCTCTAGTTCAGAGACCTCTAGTTCAGAGACCTCTAGTTCAGTGGATGGTGTGGATGATGGATGCAAAGCCTTTGTTACAGGTCCAGTTTCTTGTGAAGCATGGTTGAGGGTCTCTGTTGCGAAGTTGGTAAGCTGTTTGCCTCGTGTTCAGACGGTCGGGGTTCGAATTCGAGCTGCGACGGTCGGTCCATGTCAATTTTTTCAGGAGGTCCCTGGATTCATCGCTGGAGCTACGGAGTTCGTGCTTTGTGCGATGCTCTCGACCGATAGGGTACCCTTCTGCCGAGAGAGACCGAGTTAAATGGGGAAAACCTGAAGCGATGAAGTCGAGCCGTCGCTTAAAGTTTTTTTGGTTTTTTGTTTTGTTTAGGGCAGGATAAATTGGCTGGGCGACTATGTTGCCTAAATGTTGTTAAACGAGCAGGGGTCAAACCCCGGTATAACACCAAGTATTTTCGCTGTCCGAAAAGCGAGAGGTAAATATTCACGATTGGGAGAAAAACTTGACTAACTTTGATGGATGGGTGTCATAACTGACCATTCTGGTGTCAGACTTAAAAAGGATAGGGGCTGTTGACGACAAATACTGACACGGTAGGCCGTCACATTTAAAGATACAGTAACTTGTAAATAAGGCAGCCAATAAGATGTTAGATTGGGTGGGATCGAATAAGAAGATGGCTAAGTAGCCAACCCAAAGAGGACCGTTGAACAGCTATGTTTGTTTCTTGAGTTTATAAAAGACAATGTAGAGATAGATTAGGCAGACTGGCAGGAAGAATGGGAGAGAGACTGGAAGAGACATAATTTATGTGGTTTTTGTCCCATCATGCACTTCTAGTTTAGCCAGTCACGCTCAATATGTGCTTATGATGGACACTGTGTGAACAGTACGATATCTGATTATATGTGAGTGTACAATTCATCTGAGTACCAGAACTGATTACATGTAAGTCTGCAGATCGTCTGAGTAGATGCCTCATCACATGTGAGTGTGCAGATCGTCTGTGCGCAAACTGATTACATGTAAGTCTGCAGATCGTCTGAGTAGATGTCTGATCACATGTGAGTGTGCAGATCGTCTGTGCGCAAACTGAGTGCATGTAAGTCTGCAGATCGTCTGAGTAGAGATCTGATCACATGTGAGTGTACAGCAGAGGACAACGAGTTAGCGAGAACCACTAAGTTTAGGATTTATGTTCTTTCATATGAGTCGTAGAATATGTGTTTTTATGTAGAAGTAGCATCAAAAACACTTGTTTTTATCTTCTGTATTAGTTTAATGTATATTATTATTCTTTAGCTTAGAAGTTCTTCTCTTTTGTTGATATTGTGCAACAATTATTCTTGTTAATAAATGATATTCAGTTTTATGATAAACGATAGTGTTTGCTGTGTTTTACAGTGTTGAAGTCGTGTCGTTGTGTAGATAGATATGTGTTGTAACTCTTAAGTAAACTAAGCCTGCTCTGCTACATATACATTATTGGTCCGAGCGACCATGATATCTTCTGATAATATAACTCAGCTAAAGCCTCCGCTGAGTCACCCTCTCCTCCAGGGGATGGTATGGATGGAAGCTGAAGAGCTCTCTCTTCCAAATGATGAGATGGATTGCAGCTGTAGAGCTCTCTCCTCTAGAACCTGTTATGGATGGCAGCTGTAGAGCCCTCTCTTCCAGAGAATGGCATGGATGTCAGCCATAAAACCCTCTCCTCCAGGGGCTGGTGCAGATGGCAGCTGTGGAGCCCTATCTTCCAGAAAATGGTGTGGCTGGTAGTTGTATAGCACTCTGCTCTATCGGCAGTGTGAATAACAGTTGTATAACCCTATTCTCCAGGGGATGGTATGGGTGGCAGCTGTATAGAACTCTCCTCCTGTGGATGGTGTGGATGGCAGCTCTATAGCCATCTGTTCCATGGGCTGGTGTAGATGACAGCTATAGAGCCATATCCTCTATGGGAATGGTGTGGATGGAAGCTGTAGATTCATTTCAACATATCTGACATGTTGGTTTCACAGACATTCGTTAAGACCTCACCGCTATTATAACACGCCAGCTAACGCCTTTTTTCAAGGCGCAGAAAAGAGTAAACAAACTCATTCTAAACATTCACAACAACAACTAGATGTACTGTTAGCTGATTCTTACGAACCCCTGTCAGTGTGTCAGCAGTCCTGTTATAATCTTGCCAATAACAACGTCCTCTGGGAAATAAAGTTTAAGTTCAAGTTCCATCTCCGCATCGTAAGTCGACTACAATGGATTCCCAGCGTACTTTATTTCTTGCCGTAATGGTGCTGTCTGGCAGGCTTTTTCCAATCCATCCCTTGATGTTATCCACCCACTTCTAACGTCTGCCTCTTAGATGACTGCCTTTCACCCTATCCTCAAGTATGGTTTTCAACATGTTATATGGCCAAAATAACTTAGCGGTCTAATCCTTATTTCGGTCATTAATTCTCTTTTCGCCCTCAACGTTTCAAATACCTCCACATTTGTTTTCTTCTCTTTAAAAAAAAATGCGACTCAATCTTTTGCGTACCTACATTTCGAAGGAGTCAATTCTCTTTTCTAACTTTTTATTCAGTTGTAATGTTTCTGCGTCACAAAGTAATACCACCTACCAATTCTCATTTGAAGCTTAAGATGTATCTGTTTGGATGACAGAATGTGTCCTATGTTATTGAATACCATCTTGGTCATACCTATTCTCTTTCTGATTTCTTTTTCCCTACTGCTTTCTACCATTATTTTATGATTAAGATAGAAGAAACACTTCCTTTTCCAGTTGATCTATTATTTTTATCTGCATACGTGGCTTCTTGTCACTTTTCACAAGTCTCATAATTTTTTTTTTCAGTGATACTACGTATATGATAATCCCCAGTAGACGGAAGCAAATAAATAATAAATGAGAAACGAAAGACACAAGATAAGATAATAAAATAAAGCTGTTCCAAAAATGTATTCACGCAACTCATGTTGGCAATGTCGAAACCAACCATGAAAGTAGAACACACATTCTGTAAGAGACAGCTAAGCTAAGTGTTTGATTTCTTCGATCCGCGATTCAACTTCTCACGAAACTGATCACTCTATAGAGGAAACTCATCAAGATTAGCACACTGTGCGCCATCACCTCGTTTTCAACCACTGGTTCTAAATTCTTCTGACAAATTTTATCGTCTCGCCATTGATCTTGTCTGGACTCTGATGGGCAATAACGGCCCAAAGTTCTGTGTTCTTGTAAACTCCTCTACATCAGAGGTTCTTAAATTTGAGTTCTTGTTTACTAACCAAAAAAATGGAGAGGTTGACAGATTTTAGAGGGTTCATGAAAATGAATATTAAGTTATGATAGGATAAATTTAATACTGTGGTACAACTTTTGTAAAATAGATACCTATGCAACAAACATCTACTGCCTTTTAAGTAAGTTTGGTTTGGCTGTAGTCGGGAAGTTAAGGACTCCGCCTTATCAAAGTGATGAAACGAAACGGTGGGCGATTGAATCCAGCGAATGTCAAGCATCCTCCGGTCTCAAGGGAGGTAAGACCAGAATATGCATCCTGAATTACCACTAGCCGCTGCGACTGATCGTCTTGCTACTCGTTTAAGGTAGCTCGGGACGAGAGAGTGAGGTGGATGATCAGCTCATTTACCCACCCCACTATAATCTAATTTCAGGACAAGTTACATCATCATGACACATACCGTCTCAAATGTGGTAATCATCTTCTATCTAACATTTTAAGCTTGGCTCAGTCAAAGAGTAAGGACGAAGTTCTAAATAAATACTTGCTGAAGACGGATACACTGGGCCGCCGGACGCAGAACACAGTGCAGTGCAACACGCGTTAATAAACGAACGTCACAACATGACTGTTGTTGGCGCCATTTGTTTGGTGGATATGAACTGTCGGACGACGAACAAGAAGACACATTTAGAAAACAAATGTAGATCTTTATTTTCGCTAATCTCTAGTTCTTTGTTAAAAATTTACCTTTTTTTTCCGTAAGCATCATCCCGTCAGGATCAGACATATTCGTTTAGGGTATTTTAGCTCGCATCAGCCATTATGGGGTTTCTTCTGTGTATATTTGTGCTAAGCTTCAATGTCATAATCACCGTGTGTGAATCCCGTCAATTTTCCTGTTCATGTCAGATCCAGTCTGCTAGGCAACTCTCCCCGACATTCCCTGACTGTTGTTTTTCGCATAACCTTTTATTATTTTCAGGACCTGCTTTGTTCTGTTTTGTGTTTTAGTGGTTGGGTGGAATAGAGAGACACGGATAATAAACGGTTGAGGAACACTGGAATAAGTATACAGATTACTATTTAACACTGTGTTCTTCTACCTGGGCGTTACCGCCCAGAAGTGGGAGGGTTTACCTATCAGGTAGGCAGTAGCAGAATAGTTACATGCTGTACTGAAAACACAACCTGTGGAAATTATCGCAGAATATCAGCAAATCAACAAAAGTGCAAATTTTGAGAAACTGTTTTCCCTGTGGCAATATACAGCTGTGAAACATGAACAGCTATCCAAACCTCGAGTCGAAATGTGATAGAAAGAAATAGCGTGGACCGGAAAAAAAGAATGCAGACATTTGATAAGAGTTGGACATAGAAAAAGGCTGATTTATAATTTCATAATGAACATGACATTGACGTACTTTGGCCACATCAAAATTCAACGGTCTTGAGAGAACGGTAATGGAAAGAATGGTGCTGGTTAAGGGAGAGGGAGAGAGAGGGAGAGTGGGAGAGGGAGAGGGAGAGGGACGGAGAGAGGGAGAGCGAGAGAGGGAGGGAGAGAGAGAGAGGGAGAGGGAGAGAGGGAGGAAGAAAGGGAAGGGAGAGAGGGAGAGAGAGAGAGTGAGTGAGAGAGGGAGAGCGAGAGAGGGAGAGAGAAGGAGAGAAGGAGGGAGAGATGGAGAGGTAGAGGGAGAGAGAGAGGGAGGGAGAGAGAGAGGGAGAGAGGGAGAGCGAGAGAGGGAGGGAGAGAGGGAGAGAGAGAGAGAGAGAGGGAGAGAGAGGGAGAGAGAGAGGGAGAGAGAAGGAGAGAAGGAGGGAGAGAGGGAGAGGTAGAGGGAGAGAGAGAGGGAGGGAGAGAGAGATGGAGGTAGCGAGAGGGAGAGAGAGAGGGAGAGCGAGAGAGGGAGGGAGAGAGGGAGAGAGAGAGGGAGAGAGAGGGAGAGAAGGAGGGATAGAGGGAGAGGTAGAGGGAGAGAGAGAGGGAGGGAGAGAGATGGAGATAGCGAGAGGGAGTGAGGGAGAGGGAGAGAGAGGGAGAGAGAGAGGGAGAGAGGGAGAGGAAGGGAGAGAGGGATAGAGAGAGAGAGAGAGGGAGAGGGAGAGGTAGAGAGACAGAAAGAGACTGGGAGAGAGAGAGGCAGAGATAGAGAGAGAGGGGAGAGAGAGAGAGAGAGAGAGAGAGAGAGCGGGATAGAGAGAGGTAGACCAAGAAGGAGATGGCACTACGATGTCAAGGAATGCTTAATCCTGACTCTGGAACAGGCTGGACATTCGATAAGAGATCGAATATATTTCAATCGGGCTGTGATGGGAGCGAGGTTCTGTAAAGGATATACTGTATGATGACTAAACACATCAAAAATATACAGACTCAGTAGACAATCGCAGAGTTTTCGTAATTTTGATTATAGTGGGCGGTAAGGAAGCTTTAATGTCTCGAAAGTTGTACAAGTAGGCGCTGGTTATATATATATATATGTTAACTAGCGACACAACGCATTCCTTTCTCCGGACTACATCCTGCTATATGCGAAGACCTGTACAGGACTTGGTAGCGGGAGATTGAGAACGAACGCAGAAGAAGAAGAACAAATGTTGAAGATCACTTTTAATAGATAAACTTTATCAGAACGTTGGCTGTATTTATTTTTATGTCACAGAAATTATCACTCCAGTGATATCTAGGTTGAAAAATAATAGGACTGAAGTATCGTTGAAACAGGTGACTAAAGATGGCTGTACATGTGACTAGCAGCTTCGCCATGTGAAGCCATTGCTATTAAAACCAATTCTGTTGAAACTATGATTACTGTAGTGGTGGAATCTATGCTTCAGTCGGAGCAAACAGATATACCAGTAATGTGGAAAGTCAGCAGAATTAACCACTGGTTAGAAATTGAGTTTTTTTTAGACTCTGTTGTACTAAGCCGTAGCCTATGAGAGGTGGCCAGTGCTATTTCTTGCTATTTTTCTGTTCTGTTTCTGTTTCTAAGAATCGATATCACTGTACTCCGTGCATACCCATAGGTGCTCAGTCTCTCTCATCTAATGGCGTAAGGTATGGATGCTATGGTCCCTGTACCTCGCTGGTTGTACACTCTCCTGTGCCGTCCTCTCATGCGCCCCACTCCGCTCGAACCTCGTTTAATGTCGAAACTTTGCGGTCTGTGGATTGATGCTTCATCTATTCCGGTGTCCTCATCCAGCAGGCGGTAATTGATCGATTTCAAAATGTCACTTCTGTTCATCACCAATATGCTCATGATTGGAGCCCGTGAAGCCAAGATATCAGCTCTTGCATTGCCCTGAACCCCGGCATGAGCAGGACAGTAGATCCAGGTCAGCGCCTGGAGGTTTGAGGCCTCAACAGCAGCTATCCACTCGTACTTTCAGAAGTACGGCTTTCGAGTCTGTCATGATGACTGCCTTTGTTACAGAAGTCTCAGATATCCATTTCAGTGCTGAGGTCACTGCTTCCGTCTCCATTCTCATACTGCTATTTTTTACTTTTCCTCACTCAGGCGAGGTATCAATTTCCAGCTGGGTTTACTGGAGAAGCGGTGACCGATTAAGATCACGACCTCTGATTTTTTTACTCTCAAGACGTTATTAGAACCAAGACACGCTGTTACCACAGGCAATAGCGAATTGCTCGCTATGAACTGTGCATGGAGGTTACAGTGGGCTTATTAGTAGGGCATACACGGCTGTTACAGTGGGCTTATTAGTAGGGCATACACGGCATACATGGATGTTACAGTGGGCTTATTAGTAGGGCATACACGGCATACATGGATGTTACAGTGGACTTATTAGTAGGGCATACACGGCATACATGGATGTTACACTGGACTTATTAGTAGGGCATACACGGCATACATGGATGTTACAGTGGACTTATTAGTAGGGCATACACGGCATACATGGATGTTACAGTGGACTTATTAGTAGGGCATACATGGCATACATGGATGTTACAGTGGACTTATTTGTAGGGCATACACGGCATACATGGATGTTACAGTGGACTTATTAGTAGGGCATACACGGCATACATGGATGTTACAGCGGACTTATTAGTAGGGCATACACGGCATACATGGATTTTACAGTGGACGTATTAGTAGGGCATACACGGCATACATGGATGTTACAGTGGACTTGTTAGTAGGACATACACGGCATACATGGCTGTTACAGTGGGCTTTTTAGTAGGGCATACACGGCATACATGGATGTTACAGTGGACTTGTTAGTAGGGCATACACGGCATACATGGATGTTACAGTGGGCTTATTAGTAGGGCATACACGGCATACATGGATGTTACAGTGGACTTGTTAGTAGGGCATACACGGCATACATGGATGTTACAGTGGGCTTATTAGTAGGGCATACACGGAATACATGGATGTTACAGTGGACTTATTAGTAGGGCATACACGGCATACATGGATGTTACAGTGGGCTTATTAGTAGGGCATACACGGCATACATGAATGTTACAGTGGGCTTATTAGTAGGGCATACACAGCATACATGGATGTTACAGTGGACTTATTAGTAGGGCATACACGGCATACATGGATGTTACAGTGGACTTGTTAGTAGGGCATACACGGCATACATGGATGTTACAGTGGGCTTATTCGTAGGGCATACACGGCATACATGGATGTTACAGTGGACTTGTTAGTAGGGCATACACGGCATACATGGATGTTACAGTGGGCTTATTAGTAGGGCATACACGGAATACATGGATGTTACAGTGGACTTATTAGTAGGGCATACACGGCATACATGGATGTTACAGTGGGCTTATTAGTAGGGCATACACGGCATACATGGATGTTACAGTGGGCTTATTAGTAGGGCATACACGGCATACATGGATGTTACAGTGGACTTATTAGTAGGGCATACACGGCATACATGGATGTTACAGTGGACTTATTAGTAGGACATACACGGCATACATGGATGTTACAGTGGACTTGTTAGTAGGGCATACACGGCATACATGGATGTTACAGTGGGCTTGTTAGTATGGCATACACGGCATACATGGATGTTGCAGTGGGCTTATTAGAAGGCAGTCACAGTATGCATGAATGTTACAGTGGTGCTATTATTTACTCCACAACACTGAATAGCCACATACACAGAGTAAAACTATCCCTTATCACCCATGTGCACATGAGAACAAGCAGCATAGACATTCGAATATATTATGCACGATTATTATGTGCTTACAGAACAGCGCACATAGCATTGGCCCACGGAAACACACCCCCACACAAAGATATTTTGAAGCCTTGAAGAAATCATGCGCACAGAAGCCTTCATCCAGAAAAATGGCCTTCATATTTAGACACATTAAACAAAACAAGGAGAACGATAGAAGACTTCATAAAATCTGAATTAATTAACGTATAATGTAGAGGTGATGAAAGATACTCCTGTAACAGGTATTGCCGTCAGGATGAAGTTTCAGACACCTCATATGACTAAGTTTCAGATTTGTTTCCAAAGAGGTGCAACTAGTTCCCTTAAATGTGTCGTCTTTTCAATCTGTGAGTCAAATGCTAATTTACAGCTTGGTAGACTGGAGCTTTTCGATGATGGTTATTGAAAGGGGAGGAATCAGTGGTCACATCAGGTGACAGAGGTTCGAATCACGGTGGAGAACGGTATTTTTTTTTCATGTGGATCTTCTGGTAAAAATTCTTCGAATCTCTAGGTAGCGAGATTGGACTCTCGTATTCGGTGTCGAGAACGTTAAAAATCCCTTGAAAGTTAGAAATTTAAAAGAGTGGACTTAACGATCGATGCCCTGACAAATTACAAAACATTCTAGCTAAATAATCTACAAAATATTATTTGTACTTTCCCCCAGGTGGTTTGTTAAGAACATCATAGATGGCGCCTAACTAGCTGCGGGTTTACTGAGCTAGAGCGTTTGAGTCTATTCAGATTAACTCGCACATCGGTTAACCAACCCCAAAAACTGATTGTATACAGACTCTGTAGAGTCTTTTACACCAGTATAATAGACGTTACGGATGTAGCACTTTCGCGTGAAAAGCAAGGGGTCCCTCCACCCTGTTACTGAACACAGAGTTTACGTCATGTTATATTTAACGCACAACGTGACAAGTCGTGACGATATTTCCCATGCTAATTTATTACCATACAGACTATGCATGAATGTGATAATTCATCAAATACATTGTTTGAAATATTCTCTGCAAAAAATCTTAAATTATTTAAATTTATTCTGATTTTGCTTAACATTAACTTGACTTAGCTCACTTCTTCTTCACCGTTCAGGGTTTTTGGTCATGTTAGATCTGTAGTCACGTCGCTAGGACGACGTCCACGTTCCTTTCTAGGTCTGGGTGGCAGCCCACACGTTCTGTGTTACCTCGGCTTCCTCTGGCCAGTTTTGGAATCGTAGGTCTCTGTGTATTTGGCAGTTCTGTATAATGTGTTCAGCGGTCTGGACTCCGGTTCAGCATGGGTAGACATTTGTGTGTGATATCTTGAGCTGATGTAGGTGACCCAAAAGTCTTCAGTGGCCTGTTCTCAGGCGAAAGATAGTGTTTTGTTGGTGTTTGTGAAGCTGGTGTACGTGGTCACGTCTATTGCTCACTTCTATATCTTTCTTCCATTTTGAGTTGTACTGATTATGTATGATAGATTTTGCCTCTGGGTAGGACACTGCGTGGATAAGTTGCTCTTAATTGTCACCTACTAGGGAGAGAGGGGGGGGGGGGAGCATTGAAGAACAAATGTTGAGGTTTTTTGGATTTTGTTGTATTCTGATCTAATTTCCGGCAGTATTTATTCACCTCTGGTGTTTTGTATTGTTTCTGGTAGTGATCTGCAATCTGTAAAAATACAATCTGCATTGGCTGATGTTATTTTGATCTGGTGAACATTCATAGTGTATGTTGCTATAGATTCTGTTCAAATGATGGAAACAATCTTCCAATTAGGGAAACCCCTATGGGTTATTTTCAGATTGTTAAATCTTCCAAAGATGCTTCCTCCACCATCCTTAACTGCGCCCTTTGTAGATCCATCTGTGTATTGGTGTCCAGTCTTTGAGACTGTATTTTCCTTCAATCATCTTTTGATCTAGCGTTTTCAGGTGGGTAGCCTGTGCAATTTTCCTTTTTTAATCCTAGGAGGTATATGATGTTTTCATGGCACTTATTTCATTGGGTTGGCATTCATTGACTCGTTTGTACAGGCTTCCATAAAGGGATATTAAGTTCAATACGACTGATAATGTGTTTGTAATACTGCTTTTCAACATTGTTTGTATTTCAGACGTTATTATTATTTCGTTGTTCATCAAAATTTTCTAAAATATGTTTTTTAATTTTTTTTTCAGAACGCATAACAAATTTTTTTAAACGAATATTTTGATAACTTTATTGCAAGACAATTAGTTGTTTTTGGTAATTCTATATATTGTGTTGTATGTGTTTAAAATATTATTATAGTATGTGGTAATTCTATATATTGTGTTGTATGTGTTTAAAATATTATTATAGTATGTGGTAATTCTATATATTGTGTTGTATGTGTTTAAAATATTATTATAGTATGTGGTAATTCTATATATTGTGTTGTATGTGTTTAAAATATTATTATAGTATGTGGTAATTCTATATATTGTGTTGTATGTGTTTAAAATATTATTATAGTATGTGGTAATTCTATATATTGTGTTGTATGTGTTTAAAATATTATTATAGTATGTGGTAATTCTATATATTGTGTTGTATGTGTTTAAAATATTATTATAGTATGTGGTAATTCTATATATTGTGTTGTATGTGTTTAAAATATTATTATAGTATGTGGTAATTCTATATATTGTGTTGTATGTGTTTAAAATATTATTATAGTATGTGGTAATTCTATATATTGTGTTGTATGTGTTTAAAATATTATTATAGTATGTGGTAATTCTATATATTGTGTTGTATGTGTTTAAAATATTATTATAGTATGTGGTAATTCTATATATTGTGTTGTATGTGTTTAAAATATTATTATAGTATGTGGTAATTCTATATATTGTGTTGTATGTGTTTAAAATATTATTATAGTATGTGGTAATTCTATATATTGTGTTGTATGTGTTTAAAATATTATTATAGTATGTGGTAATTCTATATATTGTGTTGTATGTGTTTAAAATATTATTATAGTATGTGGTTCATGTGTTTCACCTCTCAGCTAAATGGATCCATCAGCTACGCCAGGCTACGAAAGAAGGGCATCGGTTATTGCAAAGTGCAACAATCTTGTTCAAGTGTTCTCTTCGGCAATCTGCATAAGACAAAAAAACAAAACAAAAGAAACAAAACAAAAACACAATTGTGTCTTGATCAAAACATTAAATCTGCCATTTTTTCATTTAAAAAACCGGTGGAACACTTTCGTAATATATAAATGATTAACATTTTAATATAAATTTAAAATGACCGAAAACAAGAAAAACAATCAATAAATTCGGTACCGATCGCTACAGTGGGTACCGGTTCATTACACTGAAACATTTAGGAAGCACTTTTCTAACTTATGTCACGCCCATCGATTTCACCATATAAAATAACCCTAAATCGATACAGGAAATGAATCAACTCGATTTTACACTAACTTTGCTATCACACCGATAGGCCATAATGTTTGTGTCTGCGATAAATAAAAAAACAACTGGTTAAAGGCGTTTCAAATGAAGCACCACATGCATTACTTCCTATGTTTTTGTGGTCTTTAAAAATAGGATCGTTAGGAAGTAATCATAATAACCATTTACCTGGCACTCCAGATAACGGATCTAGGCTCCATCGCTGGATTTGGTTTGCGCTTACCATTTACCTGGCACTCCAGATAACGGATCTAGGCTCCATCGCTGGATTTGGTTTGCGCTTACCATTTACCTGGTACTCCAGATAACGGATCTAGGCTCCATCGCTGGATTTGGTTTGCGCTTACCATTTACCTGGTACTCCAGATAACGGATCTATGCTCCATCGCTGGATTTGGTTTGCGCTTACGATTTTTTAGGGAATCCTGCATCGATTTATTTGCTTTGTGATTTCAGTAAGTTGTCGTTCTACTTACTCCTTTTAGGTGCCTGTGGAAATTAAGTCGTTTGTCCTCCGCCAAGTGCGTTGTGTCGGTCAATTTGAGCCTGTGTCTTTGCACAATAACTGTTAAATATCCACCCGCCCTCCGGCCGCCCTCTTGCCCTCTGGCCAGATCTACCTGCTTTGTAAGCAATCATTGGAAGTTGATGGGGGTGCATGCTCTTGAGATAGCCGAACCAGCGTATTTTTTCCTCCTGCAAATGTACTCTGTACTGCTGACCATACTCGGGTGTCTTCCTTTCGCATTCTGTCTTTCCTCTTAACACCGATAGCCTTCCTCAAACACTTCATAAAAGTAGTGCTGACCATACTCGGGTGTCTTCCTTTCGCATTCTGTCTTTCCTCTTAACACCGATAGCCTTCCTCAAACACTTCATAAACGTAGTGCTGACCATACTCGGGTGTCTTCCTTTCGCATTCTGTCTTTCCTCTTAACACCGATAGCCTTCCTCAAACACTTCATAAAAGTAGTGCTGACCATACTCGGGTGTCTTCCTTTCGCATTCTGTCTTTCCTCTTAACACCGATAGCCTTCCTCAAACACTTCATAAAAGTAGTGCTGACCATACTCGGGTGTCTTCCTTTCGCATTCTGTCTTTCCTCTTAACACCGATAGCCTTCCTCAAACACTTCATAAAAGTAGTGCTGACCATACTCGGGTGTCTTCCTTTCGCATTCTGTCTTTCCTCTTAACACCGATAGCCTTCCTCAAACACTTCATAAAAGTAGTGCTGACCATACTCGGGTGTCTTCCTTTCGCATTCTGTCTTTCCTCTTAACACCGATAGCCTTCCTCAAACACTTCATAAAAGTAGTGCTGACCATACTCGGGTGTCTTCCTTTCGCATTCTGTCTTTCCTCTTAACACCGATAGCCTTCCTCAAACACTTCATAAAAGTAGTGCTGACCATACTCGGGTGTCTTCCTTTCGCATTCTGTCTTTCCTCTTAACACCGATAGCCTTCCTCAAACACTTCATAAAAGTAGTGCTGACCATACTCGGGTGTCTTCCTTTCGCATTCTGTCTTTCCTCTTAACACCGATAGCCTTCCTCAAACACTTCATTTCAGACGTCAAAATATTTCTCTCACGCGCATTGGACAGAGGGTTTGACACTGGTAGCACAGAGTTGGTAGAAATATATTGTTTTTCGTCTGTTGCTTTACTGCCAAACTAATGCTCAGGTGCATCAGCAGTGGTGACAGCTGATAAGTTACCGCAGATGCTTTCTGATAGTCGTGATTTTCCTGTCGTGTCTACAGAATGCCGAAAAAAACCAAACACCCGAACTGATGGTCCTGTTATAGAGCAATGTCATTTACACGCACTCGAACTGATAGTCCTGTTAAAGAGCAATGTCATTTACACGTTTGTTGAGTGGCTCTGGAAAACTCATCTGGTCCTCATTGTTTCATATGCATTGGTTTTTGACTGATGAGGTTATAACCAGGCGTACAAACTGCATTGTCATCTGTCTCTACATTACTGGAAGGAAACAGTGACCCTACATCTTCTTCTTCATTTCACCTGTATCCTGCTTGTGCCTTTCAGCATCCTCCTTTACCACGCCGCAGGCCGCCGTGTGCCCCGTGCTCTTGACGCTGTCAAAAAAAAAATAATTTTGAAATTGTTTTCCTCTAAGTACGGAGACCCTACCGATAGCCATTTTTATACTGCTGGATTCGTCACGTTCATATACACACGCTTATAGCCGGTAAAAGTATCGTATGTTAGATTTCAAATGGCTTTTGAATGATTTATTTATTTTTTTCGCCGATTGGAGCAGGCCGACTTTTTGGGGAAAGGTGAAGTAGGTTGTTGGGAAAGATCTTTATCTTGTAAATATGTTTATTTTATTTGTTTAGATGAAAGAACTACGCTTGAATTGGAAACTAACAGTTGTGTCGATATTGTAAACACAGTATCGATTCTTTGTTATGGTTTCCATGGTTTTCTATCGGAGAGACTATGCCTAGCCGGGAAAGTCCAAATATTTAAATTTTTTCAAAAGATTTCACATTCATCTTCTTGTATCTCAGAAACTAACAAACACACAACAACAACAATAACATCAACAAGTTCTTAATTCAAGTGTGTCTCTAAACACAAGAAAATCATATTTATTGATCAACAAACAGAACAGTTACAATTTTTGAAAGTTGCAAAATTGAAAAATGTGAAAAATGTTAGAAAAATTTAGTGTGGAGTGCTACAGGTTTTAAATCGAGCCCTAGCATGTGCTTCGTACACAGGGAGCTTTACTGCTTCTGTTATTTCTTCTACCCATCTTTTGCGTGGTCAGCTCTTGACTTTGTATCTATTGTATCTGTATAGCATTGCTTTCTGAAGGATACTATCTGGTGTTTAACGTGTCACGTTGCCAAACCAACTTTTTGCTGTCTCTTGATGATGTCTAGTACTGTTGTACTTACTTGTTTACTAACATCTTCGTTACTAATTCTATCCATTTTTGTTATTCCAAAAATTCTACTTTGGCATTTAATCTCTGTTGCTACAATGTTTCTTTTAGCTTTGCTTGTCCAATTTTGGGACTGATGGTACAATGTGGGTAGGATTATCCAGTCGTAAAGTGTTCATTTTGTTTACATTGTCACGTGTTTACATTGTAACATCGGGGGCATTTGTCCAATTATTTGACTTGCTTTATTACATCTGTGTTAGATTTCAATGTATCCTTTGCTTTCTGCTGAGATTATGTTACCCAGGGTACCTTTCATTCTTTGGTCATTATTAAAGATAAATTGATTTAAGTGATCACTTAGTTTCCCTCACTAATGTTCTGAAAGGAGTCCATTGATATAACATATCTGGATAGACCTATGCGTTTATTGCAAAGTTGCAGGAGATTGTCGTTTGATAGACTTGGTTAGTGATGACACATTTTGTGTTGTGTGTCTATTTGATCGAAATCTTTAACTCGTTTTTGTCTCGCAGCGAGGCCCACCAAACACTTTTAGGTTTGTGATTCTCATCCGCATTGTGTCAAGGGGTGGATCTACTCCGAAACTAATGATGCACAAGCTTCAGGACCGGCAATCCTGTATGGGTCCTTGAAGTGACTGTAGCTCACATTGCTGTAAAATGTTATGTGTACTCTATGATTTGGATCTAACGCGCATGAAAAGCGCTTACATGTTGTATCTACATTGTCTCTAGACAATTATATTTCAATTTAAGCTCTCATACAAAAAACTGTTCGTGAATGTGTCGATCGAAAAAAAAATAACAGAAGAAGAGCATTTGATAAAAAGTGCTTTGCAAAGATTATATTGATATTGTTCTTTTATATGTTTTATTTCATTTTTTTACAATTCTACAGGGTGTCTCACTAGCTTATAACTTTTAAACCAATGAACATATTTCAATAAAATTTAACATGGGTATGGCGATCGGCCGGGGCGTGAGAAGCATAATGAGCTCATGGAAAATGTTGAAAATGGTGACTTTTGGCCTCAACACATGTCTGCACACACTTCTGCATGTTATGGAAGGTATTCACAAACACGTGAGGAGTCAAGGACTCAATTTCCAGCCGAATATTTTCTTGCAGTTAATGAGATTTCTTGGCGTGTTGCGAAACACTTTTCCTTTCAGAATGATCCATGGAAAGCAATGAGGTGGGGTAAGGTCAGGGTATCTTTGTGGTCAAAGTCACTTAGAAGTGATACGATCTTTGAAGAAGGACGTAATTTCAGCCATGTTGACATTTGGAGTGTGGCATGTGGTTCGATCCTGCTGATTTTAACCAAAGAAAGAGTTCCTCATCCAACTAATTCACATAATTGTCATGTCAAATTGTTTTCTTCTTCTTCTTCTTCTTCGTACGCAGTCAGACAGTAACCATTATTTTTTCGAAAAAAGCGGCGGTCATCCTGAGGCTGTCGCCATTGCCATAGAGCTTGTCTTGCAGTCAAATTGTTTTGAATTACGTAAATTGGTTTTAAATGTATAAAGGAAACCCAGCGGCCTACAGCGAGTGGGGTTACACCTTGCATGATGCACAAGACAAGTATATAACATTTCTCTATCTTTTATTATCTAAAACATTTGTCCACATAATTCCAAAACTACAAGGCATACAGATTGTGTATTAACAGTGACTTTGGCATCTAAGATAATTCAGCCCAGCCATTTCAACTGGCATCTGAGATGGCATGGTTACATTTAAACATTGTTGTTGTTGTTGTTATCTCATAACCGCTGAGCAAGCCTGCTCTTGGCAGCCCAGTGCCATTCTTATATAGATACAGGTCTTCTTCAGTTGTTTAACTCCTCTGCACAGTGTGTTGGTATAAGTTGGCAGTGCTTCTAAGAATCTTTTTGTCGTGTCCGCCAGCGCCTTGCACTCAATGAGTAGGTGTCGAATTGTTTCATCAGGATGAAATCAATGTCTGCACAGGGACAGGCTGCTGGGGATTGATGCGGTTCAAGTGTCTATTGACTCTGATATGTCCTGTTTGGAACTGAAAGATGAGACTTTGATCTCTTCTATGTAGTTTATTTATGTCATCGGTACTTTTTGGCTGTGACATTTCGCTAAATACACTGCGACCTGTTGTTCCCGTCGCCCACCTGTTCATCCAGATTTCCCGAGTATTATTTTTAATAATTCGTTTGACTGTGTGGTTACTGTGTGGTTACTGCAGGGTCTGTCCAATTGTTGTATCGAGGCGTCTACACATTTTAAACAATGATGGTAGAGATCTGTCGGGCTGATCTGTCGGGGTGATATGTCTGATGATCTGTCTGATGATCTGTCGTGATGATCTGTCGCAGAGCACCCCCATTGAAGAGGATACCTGTAGTTACCTATGTCTCGTTGCTGGTTTCAAAGTGGTCCCTATAAGAATTCAAACTTCAGAGCCTCAAAATGTAGGCAAGTCACTGCCCGTGTCTTTTTTGTCAAATGCTTGCAATATACTTATCCGTTACGATTGCCTCTATATTGTCAGTTCTACTAGCCCACGATCTCCAATTTCTTGTGTTTCTTATCTAGTTATTTAGATTCCACAAGCCTATAGAAATAGCCTATATCTTTTGTCAAACTGCCAAAAGTGTCTACATACTTTTCAAAGAGCTTAATGAGTCAGTATGAGAGCCAAAAGGGCAATAGGCTTTATTAGACTGTTACATGGGACCAGACGATGCACATACTTACGAAAGGGGTCCCTGGTACAAGCGAGATTAGAATCACCGATTTATATTTAAAGCGAGAGACGTCGCTATTGACAGATATCAGAATTGTGATCGGTAGAGCCTGGCGTAATGTGTACTCAAAGTAAAAATGGTCGCTGCTAGCGAATTGTTCTGTCCATCTTGTATTCACAAGCCAGGGAAACTCAAAAGTACCCAGCTAACGTATTTATGTTCTCATGGAATTCCTCCGTTTTATGTGTAAGGAGGTTAGATATCCATCGTCAGTACTGACAGAACACACGAAGACTGAATCAAGTTCTTAACTAAAATCAGCAATAACACAGAGTACTCAAGAAACTACAACTAACAAACTACTAATTCTGCTGGCCCGACTCCAGAAGAACCATATAACTTAGGACCAGTTAATGTTAACCAGGGCGAGGATAAATCGACTGATTTTATTTATGCTAACCTTCTGGTACATTATTTTTTTTTTTTCCTTTCATTCTTTCTCTTAGCGTGGGCTAAAGCATGGGTAATAATGATAGATGAGAAAATAGTTTACACAACTTCTCTCTCCAATAAATTCCCTCAGATCTCTAATTACATTTAAATGGAATAAATCTCCTACTGTGTGAAAACCCAAACTCTATAAATTCCATTCGAACGACTTAATCTAAAAACACTTTAAAAAAAACACCCCAGAAACACACGAGGCAAAAGAGTCTGTCAATAATTGGAACAACACGTGCAAGCACACCGTGTAGGGCTGAGGAAAGAGTTTTAAAGAAGTTATGTGCTAATTGTGTATGGACCATTCCCAGCAGGACTGGGAACATCAATTGAGTCACACTTCAGTAAAATAAAGAAAGCCTAAAACTAAGCATGTTTTGTATTTGTTGTGAAATGTTCGATTTGATGTTCCGAAAGACCTCGATTGTATGGTTAATATATGTAGGCTGCCAGGTATACAAAACAACAAATGAAAGAGAAACTTACATCTGAACCCGCATAAGTGGATCAGAGTGAACAAAAAAACAAGGAAAGGAGAATCAAAAACAAGAAGACTGACTAAATACGTATTAATGGCCAGATAACTGAATAAATATTGGACCTAGTGGTCTCTAGGTAAGGTGTTCGCCTCAGGTGCTGGAGGTCGCGGGTTTAAATCACTGTGGAGACTGGTATTTTTTCACTTGGATCACCTGGTAGAAATGTCCTCTGGTCAAACACCCGTGTGCAGTGGCGCGCACGTAAACATCCCTTTTGGCGTTATAAATCGAACAGAGTAGGCTTAATAGCCGCTGCTTGGGGAAAATGCAAGTAGTAAATCTACTCAAACTATTATAGGGATTCTCGCCCGACAGAGAATATGTCGCAATAAGAGGATTGCTCAAACATTATGTCTTGGTTATATGGTTAGTGGAGGGGCAAACATGGCGCATGACAGGCTGGGGGTCTACTTTGCTCTAATTTACGCTTTCGTCATCATCACTTCCAAAAATAGGCGATTGTATATTCCAGTGGCTACCAACCTAAGGTAACATATATTGGGATTGGCCTGGCAAATCACTAGCGGATTTTCGCTGCCTAAAAATATGAAACAAAGGAAGTCACACCTCCCCACGACGTCTAATAACACAAATGGACTGCAGATAGATAGATAGATAAATAAAACTGAACAAATAACAAGTCATACGTATCTTGGTTTTAGCAGTGACAAAGACAACGAAACAAACCGAACTGTTAGCACAGTATCGTCCAATCTGTAGCTCTAGAGCATTGTGCATGAAAAATATTTAACTGGAAACAGGCTGTTTTCAAGACAGTCTGTCTGACGAGATATGGATAAACGTAATCCCCGTAGTAGTGAGGGTAACGTAGATTAAACCAAAAATAATTCCAACCACTTGAAGGACCGTGGTCCACCTTCATCATCAGGCTCGGAATGTGAGGAAAACTACTGCATCCCGGCATGTCATGTCACTTTCAGGGTGCACACAAGGGTAACCTTGCTCATTGGGGGAATTAAACAACAAGAACAACACAAATTTAAAGTCGGTCCTGCTATATGGCTCTGAAACATGTAACTAAGAGTATCACATACCGATTTCAGACTTTCAGCAATAAATGTCTTCGTAGTAAACTTCACATCAGATGACCACAGGTAAGGCAAATACATATATGTAGAAAATAACATAGTAACATCCTAATGCAGCAGAAATTTTGGAAAGTGGAAATGATTTGGATACACATTCTGAACAAGGCCAGTCGGTATAACCAGACGCGCGTTGAATAGGAACCCACAGGGAATGAGTAAAAGGTAAAGGGCATCCAAAGGGAAACAATTACCATGAAGGAGGAAGATGGAAGTCTTCGTGTACTAAGCTATCAAAAGGCGACCTATGGCTTTGAATGGTCACGTCACGAGGTTCAGCGGAATTATAAATTCTATACTGCATGGTTCCGTACCGGGAAAGGGAAGGGGGGGGGGGGGTCCGTCCAATGAAGAGATGGTCAGACAAAATCACTGAGTGGTTAAACCTTCGTCCTGGTGAGGCACGACTGGCGGCAGCTGGCAGAGAGAGATGACGTGGGATTGGTGGAGTGTCTTCAAGTGTGCCCCAACGACCTGGTGGGATTTCGAGATGAACTGAAGCCGCAGGATATGTGAGGTAGGGTGGCTAGTTACCTTTCTTGCCGTTTTTACCTTTCTCAAATACGCCAGGTGCCCATTTACAGCTGGGACGACTGAAAGAGCGGTCGTAACAGTCATGAACAATGTCCCGGGTTATTTTCTGCCGTTCTGTGATTTCGAGCCCTGACACGCTGTAATCCCAGTCTATCAAACCAGCACACCGTAGACTAGGCTAATAAATTCGCTTTGCGAAGAACATTGGAAGAGGAAGACAGTCCAGTTCGTATCTAATTGGTGGAACTCAAGAAGATGAACCACGATAGCTACAGAAGGGGACCATCTGTCGACACCGTGTGTGCCAAAGAAGGCCATACGGATACACGATAAAAACAAAACATTAAGAATCGTAGCAAGGGGCAAGAGAGCAAAACCAATTGCAGTACTCGATAAGTTAAAACAAACTGCAAACAATGGAAGACATATGTGGCAACATTGCCCAACAAGAAGATGAGATATGCAGATAGACAATAAATACAAATTTCCTATACGATAAATGGACGTGGAAAGGGGTGGGTTTGGGGGGGGGGGAGGCGGGAGAACTGAAGAGGTGAAACTTTAAAGCATTTGATAGAACACAGTGATGAACAGATCTCACGATTGAAGTATCGCCCCAAAAAAACCAACAAAGAAAATTCACAATGCACGTACGGTTATAGATTTACAAAAAGTACGTTTCCCTGAATGAATATAAAACATTATTAGAATTGAGGAAACGGACGACATTGAAACATAAATTAAATATATGAACATTAACAAAGAAATACTACATAAGCAACAGCTTGCTCCACGTACACTATTCTGATAGATCATCATCAAGTGCAACAGAGAATGAAGGCCACTTACCGAGTCTAACAAAATGTTAACAAAGAAATATATTTGTCAGTGGAAACATTGCAATTATCAATTCACTTCTCTGTAGAAGTCCTAAAGGTAAATGAAAACACAGAATTATGAGTGGTACTCTTTAGTAGTCGAGGCACTTGAGAGCCACGCAAATGAAGATCTACGTGGTCTAAGAAATGAAATCTATAATCGCTAGTTCAAACGAGATTTGTTTATGTGGATAATATTGTGATATATGTGAACATGTATAGTTTGCCCTGTTTGACAGCCGAAGTTCGCAAGCTATTACAAGCTCATAATAGAAGTATAACTTACGAAGACCACAAGAGATATACCTAATGTACACACAATTATGCATATAACCAGTTCAATTGATGTGAACCAAACGAGAGACAACTATCACTGCCTTCATCGAGTGGAACAAGTGAAGCTGTTCTACTTACACAGGATGCAATTGACTCCATCACACACGTGGTTGTGCGAGCCAGCAGAGCAGATAGCCGAACATACACTACAATAATGTTATATTCTTAACCAATTGCGTAATGAGCACTGGCTTATGGGGAGGAACCTCCACATAACGATGTTTGGAAGCCTTGAAAAACTCTTCGCGACATTAAATGGTATCTACTGAACTGGTCTTCACGTGCAGACGTAATAAATATAGAACTTTACGAAATAAAAGAAAACGAGGAGGAGGAAGAAGAAGAAGAAAGATATGAAAAAGTGGTAATCTCTAGGCTCAACGTTGTCCAGGAGAGACTGAAGTATCATCTACTCAGTACAAAAGAGATATAATCTACCGACGAATGTGGTCAAGACACTTGACAAAAACATCGGCAGAACATCCGGTTAAAAAGTGCCAAATTGACGAGAAACACAGAAGGCATATGCCACAACTATTACCAATACCATCCCTATACAATCCCTGTTGAGATGCCAACAGTCTGGCTTAACGCTGCTTTCAGGAAATAATTTAAAGTTGGCGCCTGAAAGCGAACCCCGAGGAAAATGTACTGTCTTTATTTATTTCATTGTGATGGATCGTGTACCTAGTCTTCACTTAGTAAGATCATTTTCTTGTTCTTTTTTACACTCTGGCACTCTGCTTTTATAGATCTTTAGTTCTTGAACCTTTCTTTCGATTTGATTTGCCTCACTCCTGCATTTAGTTATTCCATTATTTCAATTTTAGCCTATATTTTCTTTCTCTTTTACATTTAATGCTTGTTTTCGCATCTTTACTATGTCTGTTGTTTATCATTATTTGACTTTTCTAGCCTCTTCCTCTTACTGCATGTCTTGCCTGTATTTACCAGTGCCTCTTTGTTTAACAAGCAAGTAGAAGCCAATGGAAACTCACGCATACATTCTCTTAAAAACTACAAGTTTTAAGTTCTCTAATCATCTTTTGATGTTTAAACAGGAAACACGTCACATAATGGCTAACAATGTAATGACTCTATCATTACTTTCGTCACTAAGTCGGCGCGTGTCGACTAATGTTCAATTAAAGATCCTAGATTATCGATTTGAGTAAATTATTCTTGGAAATTTCAAAGGGAGCTCAAACATTCAATGTTCGTTCTGCCACCACTAACATCTACCATCTTGTTTAAAACTAAAATTTGCTTTAAAGTACGCATTGACAATATGGACAATATGATGCATGATTCTAGATGTATATGTGTAACTGAAATAGTAGTTTCGTCATGGTCTCCATCATTGCCAGCTCGTTCATTTTGTAGTGATTTTCTTTCCTATTATCCTGTCATAATCCTCGGCTAATTGAAATAAATTTCGAGTACCCTGTGTTGTATTTTCACTTTGCAATGCACACAGCTGCACTGAAAAAGATTTTCGTCTTTCTCCCTATTTGCTGACGGCGTCGGTTTTTGGTGTGGCGAGTAAATTACACATGGGTCAATAGTGGATTAACACATCGGCCAGGAAAAATTGGGCCATGCCCGGTTAAAAACATTCCCAAAAACACATCGCCCAGGAGAGATTGAACGCTGTCCGATTAGCAACATGCCCAGGACACATCGCCCGGAGGAGATTGAGACATGCCCGGTTAGCAACATGCCCAAAAACACATCGCCCGGGAGAGATTGGACCCTGCCCTGTTAGCAACATGCCCAAAAAACACTTTGCCCGGGAGAGATTGGTCCCTGCCCTGTTAGCAACATGCCCAGGACACATCGCCCGGGAGAGATTGGGCCCTGCCCGATTAGCAACATGCCCAAAAACACTTTGCCCGGGAGAGATTGGGCCCTGCCCGATTAGCAACATGCCCAAAAAACACTTTGCCCGGGAGAGATTGGGCCCTGCCCGATTAGCAACAGGCCCAAAAGACACATCGTCCGGTAGAAATTGGGCCTGTCGGGTTAGCAACATGCCCAAAAAACATTTCGATCGGGAGAAATTGGGACCTGCCCGGTTAGCCACATGCCCAAAAACACATCGCTCACACACTAAGTGATGCCTTTAATCCTCGTGGCCCCCAGTACAAGGCAGTGGAGTGCTCTGCTCCCTCAAGGACTCCGCAGAGACCTCGGTTGACACACTTGCCATCAAACCACAAGGCGCCAGAACTTCATCCCTGGGTATTGGAAGTTAATGAGAATTTACATTTTTGCTGCAGTACGTGGTCCAGGCAGTGGTAGATCAACTCAACAGGCCACTGACGCGAAGTAAACATTATTATTATCTCCAGCTGGTATAGTAAATATGACACCGGCCTGACATTCAGAAAGTAGTATGTTCATTCCATAAGTTTGTAAGGAAGTAAATTACAGCAACTGAAAACATGAACAAACAATAGAAGGAGGCGAGAGAAGTTTGGGGAGAAAGGGAGGGGGGAGGGATCCACGTTTGAGTCATGACCCAAGTGGACCAGCATTCGTGTAGAGTTTTAAAGAGCCAAAGAGCCTAACACACATGCTCAATTTGGGAGAGATGGCTCCTTTTCACGATCAGATCGTCTTCTGTTGCATGCACAAACGAGTATTAGGTATTTAACACATTCTTTATTTGCAATCGATGTAGAATCAATTTATAAATCCTTAATTCGCCGTGGTCGTACGGATACTATAGTGGAAACAACAGCACACCTATTCCTCCATAGTACTCTATCCTGAACACTATCATCGAGTGTGGAGAAATCATGTCCTGTAGAATCATTGATGTCTACCCATAGCTTTTTTTAAATTCCCACATCTGTCTGCCTTCAAGTGTTCACTGTGATGTTGTTGTTGTTGTTGTTGTTGTTGAATGCCCACAATGAGTAGGGTTACTCTTTTGTGCGCTCTGAAAAGGACCTTAAAGGGCGAGTTGTCGCAGCTTTCCTAACATCCCGAGCGTGCTAGTGCAGGTGGACTGGGGTCCTCCAGGCAATTGTATTATGCCTGGCTTCATCTGCGTATCGCTCACAACTACGGGGATCATGCAATTACCTCACCTTGTTTATCAGGCTGCCATGGAAACATCCTGTTTCCAGGAAAGACTATGGGGAAGCCGAGGTGAGGGTCCTGGCCAGTATGTTTTGCCTGACCCTAACATGTATAATCAGTATGTTTTGCCTGACCTTAACATGTATAATCAGTATTTTTTGCCTGACCCTAACATGTATAATCAGTATGTTTTGCCTGACCTTAACATGTATAATCAGTATGTTTTGCCTGACCTTAACATGTATAATCAGTTTGTTTTGCCTGACCTTAACATGTATAATCAATATGTTTTGCCTGACCCTAACATGTATAATCAGTATGTTTTGCCTGACCCTAACTTACATGTCTGATCAGTATGTTTTGCTTGACCCTAACATGTATAATCAGTATGTTTTGCCTAACCCTAACATGTCTAATCAGTATGTTTTGCCTGACCTTAACTAACATGTCTGATCAGTATGTTTTGCTGACCAGACGTGAGTCTTCCTTCCCTTGATATACGAGGTGTGTTCAAATGAAACCGGATCTACCTGCACGAAGTGAACATACATACGATGCTCATTATGACGTCACTTCTGATGTAAACAGCACATACCAACCGCCAAGCTTGCAAAATTTCATTATGCTCCGACGCATAGTTTCCTCAGCAGACCGTTGAAAACATGGCCGGTGTAGTCCGAAATCCGTTCTGAGTTGATCAGCGAGCGGTGATTTGGTTTTTAACAGCTGAAGGATGTAGGCCAGTGGCATTTAATTCAGAATGCAATCAGTGTATGGTGACAAAAGTGTGGCAAACGTAAGCTCCGGCGACGGTCCACCCGAATTTGCTGTATCAATTTTGGCGATGGCATTTATGGATCCATATTATGGATTTTAAAAACGACATTTTAATTGGTATCAAACAGTGACATATATATGCGTATAAAATTTCGACTTTTTGTATGCATATTATTTTGCGAGCCTATAACACCAGCCATCTTGGTAACAGACCAAGAAGAATATCAAGAAAAGGATTTATCAACTGTGTTAAGAAACAAAATAGTGGCATTGATTGAAAGCGACGACCGCGAAGCAGATGACACATGAAGGAGAAACATACCTCTCTTCAATCTCAAACGACACAACTAGAAAGATAAGATGAGATTAAGACAGTGACAAAACATTACAAAGGCATGAATTTAAAGCAAGGATATCCACAAAGACGGTATGTAGATGTAGAAATAACCTTCTCACAAGAACATCAAGGGGCATAAGTTGATTGATTAGACACAGCAGAGTGAAATACGATATAAAAAAGTATCAAATCTATGAGACAATAAAACATAAGGGCTCACTTCTTGATAACGTATATCATCATCATCATGTAGCTTGTCTGTTGCAAAACGTGGCTCTCACAACAACTGATCTGTAAGACCTTCGATCTCCTGCCAGAACTCGGCCACTGTCATTGTGATCGTCAGGACCTTCGTGATGGCTTGTGTCCATTTTCTCCTCGTTTGCCTCGTCTGCACTTTATCCTTCAGTATTTTTCTCTCCAGACAATTAAGATGTTTGATATGGCCAACATGTTCTAGCTTTTAGGACAAGAAGTTTTTTACTAACCAATGTTCCTCGATATCCAGTTTTTGTAGGATATCTGCATTTTCCTTTTCGCTATCCATGGTATCTTGATCACCTTTCTGTAGCATTTTAGTTCAAAACTCTCAATCCTTCTCTTAAGTGTATATGTGGTGGTCCACGTTTAACATCCGTACGTTGCCACTGGTAAGACGCAAATTCGCAGGATTTTTAAAATAACATAACTATTGAACTTATAACGTCTTCTTGTTTCATGGTCGCTATAATACAGAGCATGGGACCAGTATTACATATGACCATTTCACAACTATCTGTAGCAAGCACCGAAAGTGTGTTCTTATAGTGATTGTTTATGTAACTATTTGTATAATATGATATATTTGGAAGCCCCATTCACAATCCTCTCCAATTGTCTTTTCCGACATGATTGGAAGCTGTTTCATTTTTTTTTTAATTTGGAGGGTACTGTAGTAGTTATACTACTGTCTGGGAATGAAGTTGTTTGTATACTAAGCCATAGTTTCATGAGGCACGATGGGCAGTTCCTTTCCTCTCTGTCTTTTACTTTCCTATTTGTGTGTCAGGTACCCATGTACAGCTGAGTCGACTGGAGCGTACCGACAGAATGATTCGTGCCCCCCATCTTTGCCATGAAAAGCAAGTGATCTATGATATACGCTGCTAACCATGCACTCAAAGGCCTTGAAGATTACCGTGGACCCATTCTACACAGTCACAGTTAACAATCGAGTGAAATGATAGGATGTCCCTTGTGAAGCCACTTTCTCAAGCTGCTCTTTATACCTCTTGATGGCAGCTTCCTGATTTTGTTAGTGATCCAGATGGTGTCTTTGTGTGCCCAATAGCACTAGACGTGATGGATCACGGTGGAGAGTGTATACTTAACACTGAATACAATTTTGTTATCGGTCTGGATGTGAGGAGAAGTGGAGCATCCTCACATGAGAAGTGACAAGCAATTTCCAGCACGCCTTGATTTAGAATGTCTTTATCGATCTTCGTGTCTACTGGAATTCTAAATAGGTCGGCCGTTGGGATGAGCGCTTTGATGATTGCCACTCGCTAGGTTTACAGACAGTGTTGTAGATACGGGTTTTCAAAGCGCCAGTTTTATGGTGATAATACCGATCTTTGCCCTCTTCACGCTACTTTTTCTTTACGCCTCATTAACTTGCATTCTCCGAGTTTTCTCCAAATACGATTTGCTAGCGGCCGAAGTGCCAAACAATATAATTGAGTCTATAGGTTGCCAACCAAAATAAAGGTGTATTAGTCTTCCCCGCTTTACTCCCTGCGAAGCATAGAACAACTACTACTGATGATCTCTTTCATGAAGCCAACGTCAAAGCAGTTGTTTGTGTACTCTTGTTTATTTTCTGTTGCAAATGTGTTTTTTAAAACTTTTATCGTTTTTCACTACGACGAAGGTCTTATGGCGGAACTTGAGTTTCGTTTTATTTTTATCTGGTGCGGTAACTGAACCGTTAAGTATATGCGTTTCGTAACTCCCATTGACCTTTAATTCCGCTGCAGCTTTGATTTATCCATTTTTATACTTTACGCCCCAACACCCCGACACTAAATATAATGATCTGTGTTGACTGTGGTGGGGGAAACATGCAAATGCATTTTATTGATTGAAATGTATCCTCTAATGTATCAATGGTGCATCAAATGCTATATCTAGTGTATGTATTTTCACGTGACATCAAACTGCCATGGGCTAACGATTCGACAAAATAAGGTCAAGGACAGGGCGCGTCGAGTAAGGTAATTAACAATATCAAGATAAACACACTAAATACTAATTTAAGATAAACACACTAAATACTAATTTAAGATAAACACACTAAATACTAATTTAAGATAAACACACTAAATACTAATTTAAGATAAACACACTAAATACTAATTTAAGATGATAGATTTAGTTTTGTAGATATCTTCTAAAGCCTTTATAACTCCCCCTCCCCACCCCTTCCCATTTCTTCCCCCACCCCGCTCCTCCCACAAGGCAAAGTAAGCCACGGGAAGTAACATCACAATAGGAACCAGCTACGAGTAAACATTGGCTATCAGACAGCAGGCTTAATCTGTCTGAATACCATTGCACCACCAGTGCCAAAATTGGACATTGACAAGCGAAGATAAAAGAAACAGTGTACATTGTAACAACAGAAATGAAATGCCTACATAGATTGACTGGAGTAACAAGAATTGATAGAATCAGAAAGGAAGATATTAGGAGACAAATAGATACACCACCAGTGCTTGACCTCATCAAGAAGAAACAGCAGACCAAATGGTTCCGCAACGCGACACAACAAACACCAGATAGTATCCATCAGAAAGCAATGCTACGCAGATACAAAGGATACAAAGTCAAGGACCGACCAGGCAAACGATGGATAGCAGAAATAACAGAAGCAGTAAAGCTCCCCGCGTACGAAGTACATACTACAGGCGTGTGTCAAGGAACCCCTTCATAACATGACGCTGAAAGGTACAAGTACATACTAGGGCCCGGTAAAGGAACCTCTTCATAGCATGACGCTGAAAGTTACAAGTACATACTAGGGCCCGGTAAAGGAACCTCTTCATAGCATGACGCTGAAAGTTACAAGTACATACTAGGGCCCGGTAAAGGAACCTCTTCATAGCATGACGCTGAAAGTTACAAGTACATACTAGGGCCCGGTAAAGGACCCTCTTCATAGCATGACGCTGAAAGTTACAAGTACATACTAGGGCCCGGTAAAGGAACCTCTTCATAGCATGACGCTGAAAGTTACAAGTACATACTAGGGCCCGGTAAAGGAACCTCTTCATAACATGACGCTGAAAGGTACAAACAGAACCCAAGCGTAGAGAAGAGGAAGAAAGGGCTAAAGATGCAGCACAGTTAATGAGCTGTCAGAAGCCAACGAATCAAAGCCGGTTGCTTCTATCAGGGTCAGCGAACCAGTGATGACCTAGACTCTGTTTCGCTTCTAAGCGGCGGCCCAGGAATGAGGCTGCGCTAGTGAATTCGGGCTATAAGAATAGGGACCATTGTAGGAAGACAAATCGTGTACTAAAAAAAACCAGATGATATTGGTTCTGGGGGTCGAAAACCGCAGTCATCGCAGCCTCGCTGTAAACTACGAAACAACGTCATTTTCAGAACGAACGCCGAAGAGGAAAATTATGAATATCTGGATTGTAAGTATTCCTAGTATAAGATATCTTTTTCTTCTTCTTCTTCTTCGTCTTCTGCTTCTTCTTTTTCTTTCTCTTATTCTTTTTCTTCTTCTCATTCTTCTTTTTCCTGTCTTCCTATTTTCTTTTTCTTTTTCTCATTCTTCTTTTTCCTGTCTTCCTATCTTCTTTTTCTTCTTCTTCTTCTTCTTCATATTCTTCTTCTTTGTTTTCTTTTCTTACTTTTTTCTTCTTCTTCTTCTTCTTTTTCTTCTTCTTCAAGTTCTGCGTCTTCTTCTTTTCTCGTTCTTCTTGTAGTCGTATCTTTGCACCATACGATGTGTTCCAGTACCCGTGAGAAACTCGATCGCTGCTTTGAGCCCCTCTTTAGTTTTTGTAACATTTTGAGTTTAGACTTGAATCATTAGGTAATGTACCTCCCAAAAGAACATTATAAGTGGACACACATGTCCCCGTCTGCTTTTGTTCCTAAATAAAATTGGATTTTAACCTTTTTTGTTTCTCAGTCAATTTGGGTTCCAGGTTTACTACATTAATTCTCATGTTCGAAACATCAAAAGGGTGGAGTTTAAGGCAGCACTGGAGAAAAAACGTTTGACAAAGCACCTGGTTCCGTACCGGGACAGAGAGGGCGAGGACGTCCAAGGAAGAGATGAGTGGACAACATAATTGAGTGGTCAGACCTTCGTCCCGGTGAGATACGACAGGCGGCGACAAACAGAGAGGGATGGAGTGGGATTTTGGGAGTGTCGTCATGTGTGCCCCAACGACCTGATGGGTTTCGGGATGAACTGAAATGAAGGCACCTGGATTTGATGGTAAGAGGGCGATCTTAAAGGTTTTATGTCCAACGCTATAACCATGACAACAATACTCAGAGCCACGTGACACCTATGTGAAAATAATCTCTCATGATGTCGCTATAGGGGCATGTAGTGGCATGAAGTGACCATAGGGGCATGTAGTGGGATGAAGTGACTATAGGAGCATGTAGTGGCATGACGTGACCATAGGGGCATGTAGTGGCATGAAGTGACCATAGGGGCATGTAGTGGCATGAAGTAACTGTAGAAGCATGTAGTGGCATTAAGTGACTATAGGAGCATGTAGTGGCATGCGCACACCAGACAGTAAAATGCCGGCCTACATGGAGATATAGATGAAGCAAAGTGCCGTGATTTAATCTCTGGCGGATGAAGGTTATTCATCCATCGTGGAGCATGGAAGAATGACTACAGTATATGGTAACGCCTAAGTGAATGTTGGCAGGTAGGCACGGACTGTAAACGGCAACAATCCAGTGACGACGAACCTGCATGACAAGGCCCACAGTGAACGACCAATCACAGCTGTGGACGCTCAGCTTCGCGTGGACAAGTTGATTCGTGCTAATGGCCGTGTCAAGCAGAAAGATATCGTAGCAATGATTATGATTTCGATTGAGCGAGTTCATCCCATTATCCGTGCCCTGCTTTCGGGAGATGACGTCTGATTTTTTTTATCGACGAGTTGCATCAACTTGTCCGACGTTCGCATTTGTGTGTGGACCGGGATGGTGACTACGTCAACAAAAAATGACACATCACTTATTCGATATTCCAAAGCTTGACAAATATTTACAGATCAGGTGTCAATCGTGCACAATTATAATATTATCTCCTCAAAGACAACAAAAGACAAACATTTTAAAATCACCTTCTTATAACACCAGAAATGTTAACGTCCATTGGAACTACAGGCGAACTGTTATTCCTAACATTTTTCCAGGCAACTTGGTGCCATAAAGATATACCAAAGGGCTGCGATATAGCCATCATTATACACTTTCTGAAAAAGGGACAGACGTCAGTGAGAATACTATTGAGGCATATTCTTCACTTAGTGTCAACTGCAAAGCTCTAGAAACTAGACTAGAGATAAAATATCTGGCTAAGTCACAGAAGGATAAAGCTCTATAAGGTTTTAGAACAACCCAAAGTGCTCAGGACATTATCTTCCCACATAGGAACTGATGGAAAAAGATTTCGAGTATAAAGATGTCTTATACGTTTCTTTCATGGGCCTGAAAAAGGCATTCGATGTGCTTCTCACTTGCATGCCCTGGGACTGCTTGGAAAGGAATAATATCCCATCACTTGATCTGCACTTTGTTCTTTCAATGCATGCATAAACTAAATCGTGACAGCAAACCAATCGTCAGAGGAGTTCAAGACCACGAGTGGCGTAAGACAGTGGGACATTATATCACCACACCTCTTCAAACATCTCATGGATGATGTCATCAAACCCTCTAACGAAAGCACCAAAACGTACTCTGTGGGATACTGGAAGATGAGACCAGTCCATATGTCGGAGCTGGCTGTAAATTTCCGATGATGTGGCCCTGATTATGAAATCAGTGGCACATCTCCAGACCAACCTTACAATCTGGAAGAGGAGCGTGAAAGAGAGATGGCCATTTCCAGTTCAAATACAAAAACAAAAGTGGTCTCAAGACATTGCATTTTTCTAAATCAACAGCATTTGGGACATGGAAAACAGTTAAATACTTTAGAACTGTAATAAATTAAAAGACAAATATTAAAGAATAGTTGACTACGCTAAGTGCAGCAAATGGTATACTTTTTCATTTTATAAATACATTATTGCTCAGCCAAGGAGAAATAAGAAGGGAAATACAAGTGGCTCTATACCACTCCACTTATGCATCAGTTTTGACCTATGAATGTGAGTCATCGGCAATTACTCCAACGCAGAAATGCCAGCGTCATGCGTCAGTAATTATATATCTTAGGAAGGTGGTTATAGATAAACACAAAGAAACAAGATCCGAAATCAGAAAATACGACTCGATCAGGATGTCCAGCACTTGCAGGTTAGAGTGGAGAAATCTCAACTTCGATTATTCAGACCCCGAGAACGACTCATTGGAATGACAGTATACGAGACGTGTTCAAATGAAACCGGACCAAACTGCAGAAAGTGAACATACGTACGATGCTCATGATGACGTCACTTCTAGTGTTAACAGCACATACCAACCGTTGAAAACATGGCGGGTGGGATACAGAATCCGTCCAGAATTTATAAGCAAGCGGTGATTCTTCTATTTCTAACAACTGAAACATGTCGACCAGTTGACATTCATCGCATAATGCAGGCAATGTTTCGTGACAACAGTGTCTCCAAGAAAACAGTGAAGAACTGGATAACGATGTTTAAAAAAGGACGCGAGTTAACGAAAGATCTTCCAAGACCAGTTCAGGCGCACATTTTTGCGTTAACTCACAACCTTCTTTAAACATCGTTGTCCAGTTCTTCACTGGTGTCTTCGACACACTTTTGTCACCATACACTGCCTGCATTCTGCGATGACTGTCAACTAGTCGACATCCTTCAGCTGTTAGAAACCTAATCCCTGCTCGCTGATCAACTCAGGGCGGATCCCGTATCACACCCGCCATGTTTTCAATGGTCTGCTGAGAAAACTATGAGTCGGAAGATAATGTTATTTTGCAAACTTGACGGTTGGTGTGTGCTGTTTTCCCTAGACGTGAAGTCATCATACGTACGTATGTTCCCTTTTTGCAATTGTGTCCAGTTTAATTTGAACACGCCTCGCAATAAGTCTGTCTTTTAGAAACCGCCAACTAAACTGGAAACAAGCCAAAAGGAAGACTTTAGATATAAAAGTCTAGAGCTCTTTTTGACAAACCTCTACACCCCAGGAAAGAAGAAGAGCGACTAAACAGAGACGCATCAACATGATTTTCTTACATCAATTTCTTGCTTTTCCTCCTGCCCTAAAGCCCCGCCACTTTTCTTGTTAAAGTCTAGAGCGACCGGAAATATTTGGAGACATTTTTCTCATAAGATGGTACCGTTTAATTTCCTGTCTGTCTTTAAGTGTCGCCCATGGCGATCTGCCCGTTTTTCTTAATAAGGAGTTAGTGCTGGATCGACGAATATTCTTAATGTAGGACGTCTCTCAGCGAAGGGATTATCTTCATAAATGAAATCTTTCAGAATTTCTTCAATTCTCACTGTCTCTGCTAGTGAGTCTGATCTCTTTGCTTCTTCTAGTCAGCCTGGTCTCTCTGTCGCTTCTAGAGACCTTGACCTTTATATATTTTCTGTTGACCCTGATTGCTTTAGTAATGATCTCACATCATATGGTGTGATGTTTCGTTCTTGTGTCTCTGTTATTGTCCATGTCTGAGACTGATACCAAAGAGTTTTTGTGAATGTACCGCTGATCATTTGTTTTATATGTCTCAGTTGGAATGTTTGGATGTTTTATTAATGGTACCTGTTGAAATGGCAAGCCATTTGCTCTTTGAGTTCTTGCGCTTCTTTCTCCCCGACCCTTCTGAAGTCATCCGTGAACAAGATTCCCAAATATATGAATTCTCTTCTTCTTCTTCTTTTTCTTCGTCTTCTTCATTTTCTTCTTCTTTTTCTTCTTCTTCTTCTTTTTTTTCTGCGTTCGTTCTCAATCTCCTGATACAAAGCCCGGAACAGGGCTTTGCAAGTAGCAGGATGTAGTCCGGCGAATGGACTGCGATAGATGCACCTTTCAGTCCGACACTTCCGTCTTCGGCAGATAGAATTCTCTAGCATAATGTGGTTCAGCATTTCTGGCCTAAATATGGACTGGATTTCTGTTCTTCCGTGTTTTATTACTTCTATTTTGTGCAGACGGAAATCTTTATGAATGTGGAATAGCTTTCATTGTTAGCAAAAAATCTCCCAAAATAACTATTCTATAATTGAGTATTGGTATAATCAAAAATTAATTCAGAAATTAAAAAAGATAAAAAGAAGAAAATAATACAAAAGAACAAAGGATAATAAGGTACGATGATTTTTATCGTAAAGAATATAGATGGACAGTGATCACCCATTTACGATATCAGATGACAACATGCTCATCAGTTATACCATTGGGGAAGTCCAATAACCATTGCATGACGTAAATGGGGTCATCAGAGCTGCTGGTTTAAGATGAATAAACGTCCAAAAAAATGCCTTAAAAACCTTTACTGCCCAAAGCATGACATCAAACAGGGAAAGCATTGTTTTTTGTTTTTTGTTTTTTTGCATTCACCTTATTTCTCAAATCCCTAAGGCGGTGTGCGTTGCACTGTGGTTTTTATTTTGCGCCTGTCGGCCCAGTACTTCCGACTTCCGCATGCATTTTATGTAAGGGTCTGCTTCCTCCTGCATTTTCTAAGGGTTTGCTTCCCCGGGATAACGGCCGGTGCTGTGATGGGGATCAAACCCAGCAACTTCGGATTGTGAGCCGTGCCACTTAACCACTTGTCAACCTAGACCATTAGATAAATACCACCCACAAAACTCGTGATCGCTACAAGACATAAAGCCGCTGGGTAATACAGCTCCATTAAGCCAATACTCCACGAGATGAAATATGCATCAGCATGAGAACGGCATGAACACACACTTTCAATTCTATTGTCATTCCAGCAAAACTTTACTGATGCAAAGTGAGGAACTTGCCCAGAGCAGATGTTTAGAAGCTTATAGTCACTCAGAGAGCAATGTTTCGACGCGAACTCAAGATTTGCGAGTCGGGATACTATTCGAAATTAAGAAATTCGATATTAAAATGTTCTTCGGGACATCGAAGAAGCAGCGATATCACGGAAACATCGCTGAGCTAGCTGGACACGTAGTACGTAATGCTTGAAACAGATAGGCACATAGAACACAGCTTTGGTGACCGCATTAATGGGAATAGCATTTTGGGACATATTTACTGACTTGTCTACATGTGTATTTGGGTGCGAGTGTATTGTGCTTTCAATTCATATGTATATATATATATATATATATATTTATGCACGCGAAGGTGTTTCAAAAAGGAACCGCAAATTAAACATACCTGATTTTATATATATATATATATATATATATATATATATATAAATATATATATATATATATAAATATATATATATATATATATATATATATATATATATATCGGAAACAGCGTGACTTCTTCCATTGCATCGACTGTCTCTTACTCTCTGGATCGTAATGGTGCATCAAGGACTCATCTTATGTAACACTTTGATGGAGAGAAACATTCCTTCACGAGCACGATGGTCAACATTGTCCTGACAAATCGTCTGCTGTACACGCTTATGATCACCGAACAGCTGCCTTGGGATCCATCTTCTACACACTTTCCTATATCCGAGGTCATCATGGGCAATTTTGCGTAGTGCCGTGACATGTTGACATCTACGGCTGTGTCCTCAATTGGGTCTCGCTTTATGCCACGGACTAGCTGATGGATCTGCTGTTAACAATTGCCACGCTTGCTGATCTCCCAAGACTTGTTCATCAATGACGTTTTGTCTTTCGTTCTGAAATCTGTATACCCATTCATACGCTCTCCTCTGGCTTAAAGAACTGTCTCCATGCTGAACTTTTAATTCATTTTAGGTTTCAGAAAGTTTCACACATTTGACAACAAAAAACGAACAATGCCTCTTTGTTCTTCGGCAGTGGGGCGGCCTTGTACGCTATATTGCGCTTGCGCATACTCCTCGATGGTCACAATCCTTATATGGATTATTGCCTAAGAACCATTTTATGTCCTGAAATAAGAGACATTGCACACAATCTTCCATGGACTTTATAATAACATGTGTGTTTCTTAATAACCTGTTCCTCGTTCGTACAGTGTGTTTGTATGTGTGTGTGTGTGTGTGTGTATGTGTGTCTGTGTGTGTTTGTCTACGAGTACACGTGTAATGGGCGGTTGCTGGTGGGAGAAGATGGGGCCTCTAGTAATGGAAATTCAAGTTGCAGAGATGACTAAACTGGGATTCGATGTTGAATTTAAGGGTCTTTTATAAATGTTACCCCTTTTCGACATTACAGCACTTCAGGCAGAGCACCTGGGGGAATAAGTTCGCTTTTAACAACTGATGATGGGCGTGTATATTGATGGTTCATGGGGTATGCTGATTATACACACTCCTGATGCATTTCCACGTGGCATGTCTTACTTGATCCCCGTTTGACTTCAAACCTCTGCAGTGCGTAGAGTGCTAGTTCACCGCTACTTGCGTGATAGTCTGGTAAACGGACAGCTTATCTACTGCTCTAAATATATCGCTTTCACACTTAATTTTACTATTGTTTGAATTTGTGGTTATTTCACCTCAATATTAACAAAAGCATTACTTCTTCTGCGTCTCTGCTAGATTTAAAGACAGAATTGAAAATTAACATATGTAGAGTAGTGCTCATTGATCGCACCAGAACCAAAAAACAAAAATTAAACGCATGTTTAGGCTACATTGCCATCGCCAGGGACAAAGAACATTCAGAAACAACTAACAAATCACAACTAACAACATGATTTGATACAGAAACAACTAACAAATCACAACTAACAACATGATTTGATACAGAAACAACTAACAAATCACAACTAACTACATGACTTGATATATGATAGTAATACTATACTGTTGGAGTTGGTAGCAATTACCAGGCAATGGCAAAGAAGATGTGAATCATGATATGTCAGTTATGATGAAGTATAGACAAAACACAAAAATGGTCAATATGATAACACGTAGGAGGAATGGAAATGGAGACAAAAATGTACACATACAAACAGTCAATTGTTTATGTTTGCTCTCTTTCCCTTGTGGCCTTAAAGTGGGTTTCGTGGTTTCTGTTTTTGTAGTGCGGTCAGTCAGCCGTTACCAACTGATGATATTATTGATGTTTGGCTTTCATTACCACCACAGAACTACCGACCAGTCTCGCTCCTCTCGGTCACCTACAAAATATTCACGAAATGTGTTCTCGCTAGAATCCGCCTAACCCTTGACGCGTCGCAACCGATCGAACAGGCTGGATTTCATCGACTTCAAGATCGCGTTTGACTCGGTACAACCAAAATTCGTCTGATAATCTCTAAAAGATCAAGGGGTCGACACTGGATACACAAGAGTCCTTGCTGACTGCTATACCGATTGCACGACTACTTTCCAACCCTTCCAAAGACCGGTAGTAATACCCATACAAAGAGGAGTACGTCAAGGAGACCCCATCTCACCGAGTCTTTTCCCCGCATGACTGGAATCCGTCATCGGCCGGTGCGACTGGGATACCTTTGGCATCAACATAAATGGCAGACTGCTAAATTATGTAGGCTTTGCAGATGATCTACTGTTTATCACGGAGGTAGCCGTAGACGCCAATGAAATGCTAGCAGCGCTCCACCAAGAATAAAAGAAATCGGGACTCGAAGTGAACACGTCCGAGATGAAAGTCATGGGCAACCGATTCGCTTCCCGCCACCCCAGTCTTCCTGGATGGAGAGAGACTCGGCGACGTGGACGAGTACATCTACCTTGGGCGCCTGCTTAACATGCAGAACGACTTGAGCCCAGAGTTGACAAGAGGGCGTCGGGCGGCTTTCTCTTCGATAAAGACGGTACTGAACAACATCTCCGACCAGAGCCTGCGCAACTTTTTTATTCAACTCCACAGTACTACCTGCAATATGATATGCGGTGGAAACATGGTCACTCACGAAAGAGATGAAATCCAAACTCAGACTGACCCAAGCCTTCCTCGAGAGACGCATGGTCGGCGTCATGCTTCATAGCCAACGCGCAAAAAGTCTTCACAACTCGCACATACGTTAACTGTCCCTAGTGAAAGATGCAGTTTTTTTATGCAGACAAGATGAAACATTGCTGGGGCGGCCACTTACTGCGAAGAACGGAAGTTCGTTGGAGCACAGCGACAGCAATATGGCACCCAAGATATAAGAAACGACCACGGAGACGACCACCAACACCTTGATCCGACTCCCTTGCATCCGCAACAACATGTACGATGCCACAGATGGATGACTCATTCTCTATTGGTCCACCATGAAGACATAAACCATTAGAAGAGAAGTTTGGACCCTCAAACGTGTAAACACCCCTGAAGAACGGGTCATCCAGTAATCCAGTAATCCAGCGACATATCTTCGACTCGTTAGAGAAACCTGGTTTCTAACAATAGCAGCAGAGAACCACTGAGACAGCACACGCATTTCTTTGAAAGACGCCATGTGGGCATAACTCTCAGACAACAGCGGCAAAGAGAACTAAACATTAGCGACATCCGGAGAATGTCAGAGATCAACCACGTCAACCATTCGAAACACCGCTGGGTCGGTCATATAGCTAGAAGGCTAGAGGAAAGCTGGAGTACCACAACCACCATGTGGTACCCGCACAACAACAAGAGACTTGAGGATGACCCCCAACTCGCTGGCGAGATTCATTAGAAAAGTACAACCCACACGACCCAACAACAAACAGACTACTGTTCCACTGGATGACCCTCAACCGCGACAAAAACGACTGATAATAATTTGGTTCACGCACAAGGGCGACCACCACTTGGCGAGTAACGGGAAGAACTAAGTGAAATATTATCAGTTGAATTATGTACCCTGAACGATTTGTTCATAACCACCACCTTTTTTCAACATAGACAGTCACAAGTATTTACATGGTGCAGATGCATGACCTGTGTTGTAAAAGTCACATAGACTTTATTGTAGTCAAGAGAAACAAGAATATGGCAGCAATATATTCAAAAGCCAAACCAAATTTGGGTGTAGATACTGATCGCAAAACGGTAATGTTGGTAATGAAAGTTCAATACAAAAATCATCCAAAACGAAAGGGCATGTTAGGAAAGGAATCAATCAATAAAAACACACTTAAAGAAACGGTCACCCACAAAGCCTATGTTGAGAGAATTTACGAGAGATTTGCTAGACTGAACACATATTTTAAATCAGTAGAAAATAATGGCCAACGTTTTAAAGCATTTTAATAAATGCAGCTGAAGAAACATGTGACACTATAAAGCCGAGAGGCCGTTAAAAACAGCGTGGTGGAGCGACGAAGTCAAAACAGCTACTAAGGAGAAGATGAATAGATACAAAGCATGGGCTATAAGCAAAAAAGGAGCAAGACTATGTTGACCATCAGGAAGCAAGAAAACACGCAAAGTTGGTAATTAAGGAGGCTACATCTAAATCTTGGAAAAAAATAGCGAACTTCTTAATTCGGATTACAAAAATGCAACAAGAAATTTATTCTAAAAAATCAAAACAAAGGTGATTGTTACAATTCAACATAAATTATTAACAAAGACAATGGAATCGCAATAAATGAACCTCAACTACTGCTGAACATATGGCAGCAATACTTTAAAGAACTTCTCAACTTATCAATAACTGGGATCAATTACAAACAAGATATCAACGTTAACGTATGCATGGAGCTAGAACCAAACATCCCACTTTCAGAAATCATATATGCTTTACAAGATCCTCTACCCAACAAATGTCCAGGGCCGGACGAATTTCCTGGTGAATTAATTCAAGCAGCCAATGAGGCAGGGATATTGTGGCTACATAGATTGTATAACCTAGTATCCCACACAGGAAATGCCAGAAGATTGGAGAAATGCTATTATTTCAAATTATGGAAAAAGAAAGGTAAAAAAAAAACTGCACAAAATATAGAGGAAAATCGCTCTTGAGCCACACTGTAAAATATTTTGTAAAATCTTAGAAAAAGCAATACTCAGATGGGATTTAGAAAGAACAGAAGATGTAGGAATGCAATTTTTACACTACGACAATTGATGGACAAAATAGTTGAATCCGATCAGGAACTGTATGATGCGTTTGTAGATCAAGAAAAAGCTTTTCACAGGGTAGATAGACGTCATCTATTGAAAATTATTGCACACTATAGAGTAACCAATGACCTAATTAACCTGTGGAGAAGTAATTAAATTAATAGCCTGTTTTCTGTTCGAACAATAACCAGTCTCTAAGCAAAATTTCATATGGAATCAAGAGTACAAGGATGCGTGATATCCTCTATGTTATTCATTACATATGTAGACCACATTTGTAAAACAGACCAGCCCAAATGAAAGTAGCAACATTGGTGAACTCTTAAATGAACTTCTTTTTGCTGACGATCAAGTAGTCATAGCAGCTTCAGAACTATAATTGCAACAACATATTGATAAACTAAATACAGAATGTCAAGAATACAGCATGTCAAGAATACAGCATGTCAAGAATACAGCATGTCAAGAATACAGCCTGTCAAGAATACAGCATGTCAAGAATACAGCATGTCAAGAATACAGCATGTCAAGAATACAGCATGTCAAGAATACAGCCTGAAATCAATATAGTTAAAACTGAGGCAATGGCAATATCCGGAGACATCCAGAGAATAGTCGGAGACATCAATATCGCCATTGAAAAACAGCAAACCAAACAGGTGACAGATTTCACATACTTAGGGAGCATGTTATCAGCAGGCGGAAGAATTACAGCGGAAATCCAACAAAATGCAATCAGATCATTTGACAATTAACCCCGATACTTAATTGAAAGCACGTGACAATAACTACCAAAAGAGCTTTATACAATACAATTTTCGTCCCGACACTAAGCTATCAATGTCAAAACTAAATAACTACTTCAAATGTTAAATCGTAACAGCAGACATGAAATGTCTGAAAAAAATATTGGGTGTATCAGAAACGATGACATCAGGAGACTAGTTGGAACAAAACCATTATTAGACTACATGAAAAGACAGGAACTAAAATAGTTTGGTCACGAAAAGGATAACCACAAAGAACCACCCAACAAGCAATGCTATTTAGATACATCGCACTCGAGCAGGGAGTACCCCAATGGGAAGTACTGTCACCCACACTCTTCCTGGTGTATATAAACGACATTACAGAGAATATACAAAGAAGAGTCCATAGCTCAATGTTTGCAGACGATCTGGCTATGTGGACCTCTGAAAAGAATCTCACCATAGCAAGAAATCGGATGCAGCAGGCCCTAACATCGCTGGAAGATTGGGCGAACTCATGGCTGGTCAAAATAAACGAGGATAAAACCACATGCACAATATTCTCGCTTTCAATCAAACCCCAAAATACCAAGTTAAGTTTATGGCAAATTCCTGCAGCCAAACGACATCCCAAACTATCTGGGAGTCACATTTGATCGGCGCATGACATGGAAAAATCAGATCGAGAGAAATCGAATGAGAGCCAGAGAAAGAATGGCAATCATGAGGAAACTTGCTGGCACAAGCTGGGAAGCAGACGAAAGCATACCAAAGAAACTGTACACTGGAAGAGTGAGACCAGTTCTCGAGTATGGCATTGCGGCTTGGACAACAGCAGCAAAGGCGAACTTCGATAAAGTTAGCAAACTTCAAAACCAAGCCATGAGAGTTATAACAGGAGGCATGAAGTCAACGCCAATCGTAGAACTTGAAAAGATTACAAAACTGCAATCCATGACCGATAGAAGAGACTGCAGAGCCCAGCTGTAGTCATAGAAACTCCGAAGACTGACGGACCATCCAATGCACCAGAGACTAAACAATTTGGGAAATGGGAAACTAAAGCGGAGAAACTTTGCAGAAATAGCCAAAGCAAAGATGCACGAAGATCCCATAAACGCACTAACAACACCAAAACCCATCACTACTGTACGAAAACCTACCTGGAGGCAGGATATATTTCCAGAGGTGGTAGAAAATATACCAGGTATTGGAAACAAAAACGGCCAGACTGAAAAAGAAAGGAGAGATACTACCCTAAGCTTTATATCGGAAAACTACCCTAGCATGGACTGGACCCATGCATACACCGACGGTTCTGTAACAAACACTACACAGAACGGAGGGGCAGGAGCATTCCTGAACCTACCAAATGGCAGAAAAATAACACTGTCATTCGCTACTGGTAAGTACACAAGCAATTTCAGAGCGGAGGCAGAGGCACTGAGGGCGGCAGTGGAAGAAATGGTTACACATAAAGAAAATGAGAGCCATACAGTCCTGCTTACAGATGCTCTCGCCGTAGTCACAGCGCTAAAAAGCCAGAAAAACACTGAGCTTAATGACTTAAGAGCAGCACTCTGCAAACTGTGCCAGTAGTCCGCACCAAAAAGGGTAGTGGTACAGTGGGTACCATCACACTGCAACATCCAAGGCAACGAGGAGGCAGACAGACTGGCAAAAGAAGGTGCAAGACTACCACAAACAGATACTAGTATGACGTACGAAGAGTCAAAACGGCTTATCAAAGCCAGATACATGACCAAATGGGAAACCGAACATACTGGTTACACCAAAAACAATGCCTATTACCAGTTGAACCGAAGAGAGCAGGTCGTTGTCTTCAGACTTCGCACTAGCCACAATAGACTGAGGTACCACCTATTCAACAAATTGAAGATAGGTGGTACCGACGAATGCCCGTGCGGTACCGGTAAAATGACCGCTGAACATCTGCTGCAGAACTGTCCGACATACGAGGATCAGAGAGAGCAGATGTGGCCATCACCAGTGGAACTGCAAGACAAGCTCTATGGCAGTGGCGACAGCCTCAGAATGACCGCCGCTTTTTTCGAAAAAATAATGGTTACTGTCTGACTGCGTACGAAGAAGAAGAAAGAAGAAGATACATCGGATTCAAAGTTAAAGGCTGATCACGAAAAAGTTTGTTTACATTTATATCTGAAGCGATAAATGCTACTGTGCATAAGGCACACAGAAGAGCCTGTTCTGGAGATCTCTTCATAGCCTGACCCAGAAAGGCATAGCAGGATAAGCGAAAAGAAAGAAAGAAAGAAAGTCTCAGTCCTCGCAGCTGTGTATGCATCTCGGTTTAGGGAGACTGAGCCAGCACCATTAAAAGAAGTTCCCCAGACTGTCCGTATTGTCATGACGCCATCTTCGTCGACTTTTCCTTCCAGGAACAATTTTGTCTATTTTTACTCTCTCAAGACCGTTGTCTCTTCATATGACCGAGATATATCAACTTTTCCCTGGCGATATTCTTTATGAGTCAATTTTATGAAATATGCAACAATTGCAAAAATTGTCTGTATTTTTATTCTATCCACATTTTCAACATCCTTCTGTATTACTTCATTTCAAAAGCTGTGATCTTTTTGTAATTGTTTTGTGTAATGTCCATGTCTCACAACCGTATGTCGCCACTGGGGACATCCGTGTTCTAATGAGCTAGATCTGTGTCTGCTAACATGTTCCTTGCTACAAATGTTTAATCTGTAAAAGTGTGTGTCGCAATTGCAAGTCTTCGCTTTATTTCAATTTTGCAGTCGCCAGAATTATTGATGGTAGATTCCATTTATTCAAACTAATATTTTTCCAGATATTTGATTTCTTATTAAGATATAGTTAGAACTAGAATTATTGATGGTAGATTCCATTTATTCAAACTAATATGTTTCCAGATATTTGATTTCTTATTAAGATATAGTTAGAACTAGAATTATTGATGGTAGATTCCATTTATTCAAACTAATATGTTTCCAGATATTTGATTTCTTGTAAAGATATAGTTAGAACTAGAATTATTGATGGTAGATTCCATTTATTCAAACTAATATGTTTCCAGATATTTGATTTCTTATAAAGATATAGTTAGAACTAGAATTATTGATGGTAGATTCCATTTATTCAAACTAATATGTTTCCAGATATTTGATTTCTTATTAAGATATAGTTAGAACTAGAATTATTGATGCTTTTATTGAGGTTTTAGTCACGCTCGCAAACACATACACACACACTAAAGATCACTATCACATTTGTTCTTGTTTCTACTTATCATTTTCAACATTTTGTTTTTGTTACTATATATCCCCTTCACCCTTTTTCTGTTACTACTTATCACCTTCACATTTATTCTTGTTACTATAGATCACTTTCACATTTTTTATTGTTTCTACTTGTCACCTTCACATTTTTATTGTTATTATAGATCACCTTCACATTTTATAATAGTATTATAGATCACCTTCACATTTGTTATTGTTACTGTAGATCACTTCACATTTTTTCTTGTTACTATAGATCACCTTCATGTTTTTACGTGTTACTGATTATAACATTCACAATTTGTTGTTACTATAGATCACCTTCACATTTTTCTTGTTACTATAGATCACCTTCACATTTCTTATTGTTACTACTTATCACCTTCACATTTTTTATTGTCACAATAGATCGCCTTCCCATTTTGTTCTTGTTACTATAGATCATCTTCACATTTAATTCTTGTTACTATAATTCATCTTCACGTGTGTTTCTTGTTACTATTAGTCATGGTACACATACACACACACACACACACATATATATATATATATATATATATATTTATATATATATATATATGTACACACATACACACACATGCACACTCACGCACGCACGCATGCCGGAAGTTTAAAAAAGATATTGACACTTTGACCAATTTACGGGTTACTGGAATTATGAAAATAGCAAAAATGCAACTCGATCAAACAACTTTAAATTTGTAGACGTTATCATGAATAATCCCACTTTTCTAATCAGCTTAATTAAAGATCTCATTCAGGACAATAATCCCTTAATTGAGAGAAGTCGTACATTAAAGACACTTATCGATCCAGCAATAACTCCTGATTTAGGAAAGATTGGAAACGTGTAAGAAATATAGGCAAACAAAAAAAAACCCTGTTAGTAGCAATGTTGTGTAAGAAGCCTAAAGAACACACAAAGACGTTGCGACCTTGTAGCATTAAAGTAAGCTAATGAAACTATATATATAAATATATCTATATATATATAAATATATATAAATATATATATATATATATATACACACACACACATGGCGTGTTCAATTGAAACCGGGCCTAACTGTGACAGGGGGAAATACATACGATGTGCATGATGACGTCACTTCTGGTGTAAACGTCAAATAACAACAGTCAAGATTGCAAAATTTAATTATACTCCGACTGAAAGTTTCATCAGCATATCGTTGAAAACAGGGCGAGTGTTATACGGATTATGTCCGTAGTTGATCTGCAAGCGGTGATTCAGTTTCTAACAGCTGAAATGTATCGACCAGTAAATAGTCATCTCAAAATGCAGACAGTGCATGGGGACAAAAGTGTCTCGACGACAGCAGTGATGAAGTGGACAACAATGTTTAAAAAATGTCATGAGTTAACGGAAGATCTTCCGAAACCAGGTCAGGCTCACGTCCTTCTTTAAACATCGTTGGCCAGTTCTTCCCTGTTGTCTTCGAGACACTTTTGTCACCATACACGGTCTGCATTCTGCGATGAATATCAACTGGTCGACATCCTTCAGCTGTTAGAAACCGAATAACCTTTCGCCGATTAGCTCTGGACGGATTCCGTATCACAGCCGCCATGTTTTCAACGGTTTGTAGAGGAATCTATGAGTCGGAGGATAATGCCATTTTGCAAACTTGACGGTTGGTGTGTGCTGTTTACACCAGGCGTGACATCATCATGCGCATCGTAAGTATGTTCCCTTGTTGAAGTCTGATCGAGTGTCAGTTGAACACGCCTCGTATATATATATATATATATTTATATATATATATATATATATATATCTGGGGTAGTTGTCTCGCCGCAGCGACTCAATTTCAACCAGTGTTCGTAAAGCGATCTCAGTCCCGCCAGGCGGAGCGATAGCGCGGGCTTGCGGAAAACGCTCGCTTGCCTTTCCCCGTAGTGCGAATTGGGTGCGGTTTGTTGTAGTGGCTCCTCCACCGAGGTGCGCTAGTCTGGTCCGTATCAGGAAACGTGGTCCGTCCGTGGTGATTTGTCTAAGGCTTATAGCAGAGCTCGACAGTACGTCTCGCTGGTGGTCCGACTCTCGCAAAGAGCTTGTGACCGGCAAATGGAAAGCAGGAATCGTTGCCTCGAGGGCAGGCCGGCAGGCCAAATTGTCTCCAGTCCCAGTGAAATTCATCGCCGAGGTCGTTGGGATCCGTTCTGCACAGAGCGCTGCCATCCCTCCTCGAGCGAGCCCGGTCGGTCGGTCGTCTGGTGCGTGTGATAGGCCCCTGTCAGGCGGTCCTAGGTCGACGGAGTGAGGGACGGGTGGAACAAACCGTCCGTCCGTCCCGTCAGTCGGTCCCTGCGGCCGTCGTCCCAGCGAGGCTTTTTAACACACCCTTCCTCCGCCGACCGGTGTGTGCTGTACGTACGTCTCCGACAGATATCTGGTTGATCCTGCCAGTAGTCATATGTTTGTCTCAAAGATTAAGCCATGCATGTCTAAGTTCACACTGTCTCACGGTGAAACCGCGAATGGCTCATTAAATCAGTCGAGGTTCCTTAGATGACACGATCCTACTTGGATAACTGTGGCAATTCTAGAGCTAATACATGCTTACCAAGCTCCGACCCTCGCGGAAAGAGCGCTTTTATTAGTTCAAAACCAATCGTCGTTTACCCTCGCGGGGTTGCGGCGTCCCCACTGGTGACTCTGGATAACTTTGTGCTGATCGCATAGCCTCATGTGCCGGCGACGCATCTTTCAAATGTCTGCCCTATCAAATGTCGATGGTACGTGACATGCCTACCATGTTTGTAACGGGTAACGGGGAATCAGGGTTCGATTCCGAGAGGGAGCATGAGAAACGGCTACCACATCCAAGGAAGGCAGCAGGCGCGCAACTTACCCACTCCCGGCACGGGGAGGTAGTGACGAAAAATAACAATACGGGACTCTTTCGAGGCCCCGTAATTGGAATGAGTACACTTTAAACCCTTTAACGAGGATCTATTTGAGGGCAAGTCTGGTGCCAGCAGCCGCGGTAATTCCAGCTCCAATAGCGTATATTAAAGTTGTTGCAGTTAAAAAGCTCGTAGTTGGATCTCAGGCGCAGGCGGGCGGTCCGGCTCGCGCCGGTTCACTGCCCGTTGTCTCCTGCCCTACCGTCTGCCGGCTCTCTCCCACGGGTGCTCTTCGCTGAGCGTCCTGTGTGGCCGGCGCGTTTACTTTGAAAAAATTAGAGTGTTCAAAGCAGGCCTCGGCTGCCTGAATAATGGTGCATGGAATAATGGAATAGGACCTCGGTTCTATTTTGTTGGTTTTCGGAACTGGAGGTAATGATTAACAGGGACAAACGGGGGCATTCGTATTGCGGCGTTAGAGGTGAAATTCTTGGATCGCCACAAGACGAGCTACTGCGACAGCATTTGTCAAGAATGTTTTCATTAATCAAGAACGAAAGTCAGAGGCGCGAAGACGATCAGATACCGTCGTAGTTCTGACCATAAACGATGCCGACTAGCGATCCGCAGGAGTTGCTTCGATAACTCTGCGGGCAGCTTCCGGGAAACCAAAGTGTTTGGGTTCCGGGGGAAGTATGGTTGCAAAGCTGAAACTTAAAGGAATTGACGGAAGGGCACCACCAGGATTGGAGCCTGCGGCTTAATTTGACTCAACACGGCCAACAATGAAATGATTGACATGCCGAGACCCCTCCTCTGGGGTCTAATATGGAACTGGTGCTGGATTTAGACCCCCAGAAATCTGGGGTTATGCCCCCTGTGGCCCGGTTTGGACTGCATCCAGTGTTCTGAAAAAGGAATTGACGGAAGAGCACTATCAGGAGTGGAGCCTGAGACCTAAATTAACTTAACACGCCAATACTGCAGAATGACTATCAAAAAGTACACCTTCGTGGGGTCTAATAGAGAACATGTGCTGGAATTAGACCCTCGAAAATATGGGGCTACCCTCTAAGAAACTTGATTGTCTCGCTAAGGGAATTGACGGAAGGGCACCACCAGGTGTGGAACCTGCGGCTAAATTTGACTGAAAACGCCAATACTGTAAAACAACTGACAAATCGAGAGCACTGCCGTTTGGGTCTAATAATGAACGTACGCTGGTATTAGACTCACGGATGACAAGTCAGCTCTCAAACACTCAAATGAAAGAACGCTACGGAAATCGTGTTTAACTCCGCAGAAACCGCAGATTTCAAATACCTGGTCATTGACAAACAAAAGCCCTCAATAAATTCGTCTGACCAAATAAGGAACGGGTGCTGGAAATAGATCATCTGAAGACAGGTCAGTTTTACCCTACACATGACAGGGCGTTGCTACGGAAAACCAGCTCAAATCGAGAGGAGCCGCAGACACTTTGGTTCACGTACCAGGCTGATAAGCCAAGGGCGCGAGGCTACCATGTGGGGGATTACGGCCGAGCCCTTGTAAGCCGCAATCCCGCCCAAAATCTCAGCACCACTGCAATGGGAGGCTCCTACATGCTCGGAACCTGGGGCTTATGCCCCAGCCCTATCAGGTAGAGCCACAGTAAGAGGTCCATTGCCGTCCGCCAATCAAAGCGGGCGGACAACTGCTTGATACTCACCCTATACGGCGATCGGGTGCGAAAACACCAACCAAAGACTTAGTACCTGGTCGGGGTGTCGAAAACAGTAGAGCAGCCACCTCACTGTGAACTGTCAAGACTCAACCACTGACCATGAGAGTTTTCCGCACATCAGGCGAACAACATCTCTGTGACATTACCAGGCTTGTCCTCTGGCTGAATGCACTCCGGCTACGATATCTACCTCTGTACGTTGTCAGCCATATAACTATCATACTGGACGCAGAAGAGATGCAGACCAGCGGACATTGCACACCTGCCCCACTGTGTCAACACACCAGGTGGCGGGGAATGCTAGGCGTACCATCCCTGCATAGAAGCCAAGAAAATAAAGGGAAAAAGAGATACCCCACTCACATGCAAATGCTACGTTTCTGGCAGTACGTGACGATCCTGGGATACAGACACACTGGACAGCCTCTCTTCCGGGTAAACCATTCCATCTCATATATCATCACATATCATCATTGCACCCTATAGACACGAGTAGTGAAGACTCGATAGTCTGGTAAGACAACTTCCATAAGAGAGAAACTCTGATCATAAACAACTGCTGCCTTGCAGATAGGCTGGGGACAGCCAAAGGCTAAGGAGGGCATCCCTACAGAAACGCCTGTTGAAATCGGATGCACGGGGCCGCAAGCCTAACAAAACAGTGCAACGTAAATCACAGTATGATGGCAGTACAACCTATTAGAAAAACGCATGGCGCTCATCCTGCAGAGTCCCGCCAGGCAGCGATAGTGCCGGGCCTCACGCCTCGAAGGGGCCCACCCTTGACTACTGGTGGTCACCCACCCATGTGTCGTGGAGTCAAGGCACATGGCTATGGGGCAACTTCTATTGGCCAAAACCTCAAGACCCTCAAAATACTACAGTGGAATGCGGAGGGAGTCATTAACAAAAAACTTTCCCTAACACACCACCTGCATGAAGGTAAGATTGACGTGGCATGTATCCAGGAAACGCACCTCAACAATAACCATAAAATCTCAATCAGAGGATATCAGACCTTCCGTCTAGATAGAGAAGGCCACAAAGGAGGGGTCCTGATACTGACCAGAAACTGCATACCGAGTAGCGCGGTATCTGTCAATCACACCGGACAAGCAGAAATTGTAAGAGTTGACATAATGGCTCAAGAGACGAAGCTACGCATTTTCAATCTGTACGGACCACCAAACAGAGACCTATCGCTCTCGAGTATGGAGGTCAGAGACTCCAACTGCATAGTAGTTGGAGATTTCAACAGCCACTCGGAGAGATGGGGATACTCTGACACAGACAGCAGAGGTGACGAAGTGGAAGATTGGGAGATAGAGGCAAATCTCTCCTAATCAATAGGCCGGAGGATAGCCCTAGCTTCTATTCAAGAACATGGCATACGACCTCGACTCCAGATTTGGCCTTCTCCACACAGGACATACACCACAAAATAGACCAACTGGCAGGTAGCGACCACAGGCCGATCAGGCTAACCATTGACATGGAAGTAGGCCCACAGGAAACAAAACCGCTCCCACGTTGGAATTACAAACGAGCCGACTGGGACAGATTTGCAATCCTGACAGATGGGCTGTGTGAAACCATCAACACACGAAACACCAAAATGAAGCCCATGGTAGAGAGCCTAAGCAAGGCAATAATGCAAGCCGCCACTGAAACCATCCCAAGAGGAGCTAGGAAAAACTATAAGCCCTACTGGAATGATGAGTTGCAGAAAGTGGAAGATGCAGTAACAAATGCTAGGAACATGGCAGAGCGAGAAAAATCCATGGAGGCAAACATCGCCCTCAAAGCCGCCGAGGCGAAGTACAAACACACTCTCAAGCAAACAGCAAGAGAAAGCTGGAAAAATAAAACGGAAAGTCTAAACCTGGACAAAGACGGGAACAAGCTATGGAAGCTAGTCAGAGCCATGAACGACGAAACCCCGTCAAAAAAACAAATTACTATCAAGCAGGGCGAGAACTTGATCACAGGTAAGAAAGCCGCAAACGCCTTTGTCGATCACTATGCCAGAGCAAACCACATCGAGGTCCCTGCAGATAAGCATACATACATTAGCGAAGAACTAAAGGGACACGAAAAGATGAATAAGGCTCCTGAAGAGCACATGATGGCCAAACTAACAATGCGCGAAATGGAAGAGGCTATGAGAACACTAAAGAAAAGAAAATCTCCCGAAAAAGACAGGATAACAAACGAAATGCTGAGTCAAGCTAAGAAGAAGTGATGTCTGTGGGAAGATGTACAAGTGGATCAACCACTACCTCAAACAAAGAACGGCCAGAGTCCAAGTACAAGGGCAGATGAGCAAAAAGGTGACACTCGAGCAGGGAGTACCCCAAGGGGGAGTATTGTCACCCACACTCTTCCTGGTATATATAAACGATATTACAGAGAATATACCAAGAAGAGTCCATAGCTCAATGTTTGCAGACGATCTGGCTATGTGGACCTCTGAAAAGAATCTCACCATAGCAAGAAATCGGATGCAGACGGCCCTAACATCACTGGAAGAGTGGGCGAACTCATGGCTGGTCAAAATAAACGAGGAGAAAACAACATGCACAATATTCTCGCTTTCAATCAAACCCCAAAATACCAAATTAAGTCTAAATGGCAAAATCCTGCAGCCAAACGACAACCCAACCTATCTGGGAGTCACATTTGATCGGCGCATGACATGGAAAAGTCAGATTGAGAGAAACCGAATGAAAGCCAGAGAAAGAATGGCAATCATGAGGAAACTTGCTGGCACAAGCTGGGGAGCAGACGAAGGCATACTAAAGAAAATGTACACTGGAAGAGTGAGACCAGTTCTCGAGTATGGCATTGCGGCATGGACAACAGCAGCGAAGGCGAACTTCGATAAAGTTAACAAACTTCAAAACCAAGCCATGAGAACTATAACAGGTGGCATGAAGTCAACGCCAATTGTAGAACTTGAAAAGATTACAAAACTGCAATCCATGACCAATAGAAGAGACTGCAGAGCCCAGCTGCAGTCAGAGAAACTCTGAAGACTGACGGACCATCCAATGTACCAGAGACTAAACAATTTGGGAAATGGGAAACTAAAGCGGAGAAACTTTGCAGAAATAGCCAAAGCAAAGATGCACGAAGATCACATAAACACACTAACAACACAAAAACCCATCACTACTGTACGAAAACCTACCTGGAGGCAGGATATATTTATAGAGGTGGTAGAAAATATACCAGGTATTGCAAACAAAAACTGCCAGACTGAAAAAAAAGGAGAGACACTATCCTAAGCTTCATAACGAAAAGCTACCCAAGCATGGACTGGACCCATGCATACACCGACGGTTCTGTAACAAACACTACACAGAACGGAGGGGCAGGAGCATTCCTGAACCTACCAAATGGCAGAAAAATAACACTGTCATTCGCTACTGGTAAGTACACAAGCAATTTCAGAGCGGAGGCAGAGACACTGAGGGCGGCAGTGGAAGAAATGGTGACACACAGTGAAAATGAGAGCCATATAGTCCTGCTGACAGATGCTCTCGCCGTAGTCACAGCGCTAAAAAGCCAGAAAAACACTGAGCTCAATGACTTAAGAGCAGCACTCTGCAAACTGTGCCAGCAGTCCGCTCCAAAAAGGGTAGTGGTACAGTGGGTTCCGTCACACTGCAACATCCAAGGCAACGAGGAGGCAGACAGTCTGGCTAAAGAAGGTGCAAGACTACCACAAACAGATACCAGTATGACGTACGAAGAGTCAAAACGGCTTATCAAAGCCAGATACATGACCAAATGGGAAACCGAACATACTGGTTACACCAAAAACGATGCCTATTACCAGTTGAACCGAAGAGAGCAGGTCGTTGTCTTCAGACTCCGCACTGGCCACAACAGACTGATGTACCACCTATTCAACAAATTGAAGATAGGGTGTACCGACGAATGCCCGTGCGGTACTGGTAAAATGACCACTGAACATCTGCTGCAGAACTGCCCGACATACGAGGATCAGAGAGAGCAGATGTGGCCATTACCAGTGGAACTGCAAGACAAGCTCTATGGCAGTGGCGATAGCCTCAGGATGACCGCCGCTTTTTTCGAAAAAATAATGGTTACTGTCTGACTGTGTACGCAGAAGAAGAAGAAGATATACATATATAAACCACATTGGCGTATAATAAAATAATGTCAAATTGACAATATTTCACGAAACAAATACCCCAGGCATTTCAAACTTCCGCACAGAGAAGATAATTCTTGACACTGCACAATTGATGGAGCGGCGTGCTTAATTGGAAGAGGAGCATATTCAAAATGGTGGCGCTCTTAGCTATTTGCACCGTCGAGGAGCAGCGAGCAATCATCAGATTTTTGTGGTCGGAGTGTGTGTAACCTAGAAACATTCATAGAAGAATTCTGAAACAATATGGAGATGTCTGCATTTGTGATATAAGAGTGTACGAGTGGGTAGATGAATTTAACAATAGGAGAAAATTAATCCATAATGAGCAACGCTCCATTCGTCCCAGCGAGAACGTCCTCATGAGAAAGTGGGACTCGATAATGTCATTGTTTCTGCAAGTAGGTGCATTTTTACGTGTGTGTGTAGTTTAATATTGTTATTCTCCTAGTTTTGTATTTTAGTTATCGTTTTTGTGTTGTGTGTGTCTTTTTTCTTTAATCCTAATGCGATGTTAGTTGTTCACAATTTTTCACATGAAAGCCCGGTACATCATAATTTGGCACTACTTTTTTAATGGGGCTACTTGCCAAAGGGTTGCGACCTTTCTGTTCTGAGAATCTCTATGGAGATTGAGCTCGTAACAGCGTCCCTAACATGTTTGGTGGAGCAACAGCTGACACACAGAGTGATACTGTCAGACTTGAAGGGGAGGCTTTGTAAGATAGAAAGGTGCATGCTATGGAGGGAGTGGGCCTTTCTTGTGATCAACTCTGGTGTACAAGGTGCCACATGGATTTACTGCCCAGACATGCAGGCGTCTGTGGCAACGAAAGAGCTGATGCAGTGGTAAGACGAGCTGTTGTGAACGACGCGTTGATGACTAGAGACAGGGTTGAGTTGATCAGGGCAGTCATGGATAATCTACAGAATGTTGAAGACACTAATGGTCGAGAAAATGAATATGAACAGAGGATGATAGATTCAGGAGTGACTAAGGGAGAGAGTAGAAAGTGTCTCCTGTCTGCAAAGATCCAAAGAACACGAAATCAACACCTGACCTGAACTCTGAAAATATATGCGCTTGACTGGCTGCTTGGGCTGAGAACAGAGCGCTAATGGGAATGCTCCCTGTGTGATGATGTTGATTGAAAAAATCAAGAACTCGAACCAGGCAAGTTTAGTTTTTTTTAATAGAAGAAGAGGTAGATCTAAAATACACGTAGAAGAATATGAGAGCGGACATTAACATGAAATAGTTGCATGTGCAGAAAGGCAGAAAGAGTAGCCGAGGACAATGTCAACTTGAGATATGGGGTCAAAAGCCTATTCATTAAGAAGAGCAAGTCTTTGGTTGATTAGTCATAAAATTCAATTAATATTGACGTCAGTTTTCATTCAGGTTAGATATAGTTCAGGTCAGTTATTGTTCAGTTCAACTTTATGAAGAGATCTATGTGATTGAATCCTGGTATTCATTCAACCAGATCAGTGTCTAATGCCAGGATGTCTGAATCCAAGAAGCCCAGAAGCTTTCCTATTGAACTGCAAATGCATCTCGTTGGCTCTTGAAAGATGGAGTTCCATGTCTTGTTTGTCTTTGGACTTGCTTTTGGCTATGATGAGTGGCGTTCCTAAAGCAATGCCTCCTATGTAATTATAATGCCCCACGACACCAGAAGTGGATTCTGACTATATGGCAGTAAAGTCTGAACCTTCCCGACAATATTCGTTACATTTTGTTTTCTTCAGACAGGTGGCAGTGGAAGAGCAATCTGACAAAATGGCGTCTGTTATGGAAGTACGTTATAATCAGAGGTGCGTTATTGAATTCCATAATGCGCGAAAAGCTGCACCAATTGACATTCATCAACGTTAGCTACCGTTTATAACAGTGGCTGTTAGCATAGTGAGGTGGTGGTTGTGTGCGTTTCAGTAGTGGCAAAAACGACATGAATGACAAGGCACGTTCCGGACGGCCATGGATAACTGTCACACTACGCAATGAAGAACGTCTTGGCCAGCTCATGCGCTCAAATCGGAGGATTCCGACCAGGAAAATGCCTACTGACTCGGATATCGGCTTCAATGCGTTAGAAACGATGGTGGCAACGTTGGAATCTCACAAAGTTTGCGTCAGGGGGAGTCCCAGAAATACTCACACAGGTCCAGATAGAACATCGCTTGCAAGTTTGTCCTGACCTGTTGAACCATTTCGTGGATGAAGGTGACAGTTTCTTGGATTGCACCATTACTGGGGATGATACGTGATGCCACCAGTCAAAGCCGCAGCCCGTAGAGGGGCGACATGCGAATTACTCATCGAGAAAAAAGTTCAACACAGAGCCTTTTTGGGATATGTTCTTAGTTCTTAGTCGACCTGTACTTCTACAGGGGCGGATGCCCATGTGCACGTCCAAGATTTGGTATGAGCTGGATGTAGTCTGGATGAGGATTTCCTGCTTTGCGGGCTAGGTTCGAGTGGCGTATTACTCCCCTGCGGAGGGTGGCTAGCCAATGTGTGAGTCCATCTTAATAGACTCAAACACTAGAGTGAAGTAGACTCACAGCCTGTTAGGCTCCATATATCCTACTCTTAACAAACTAACTAACCATGGCCGGTGTTATGTCATGTCACACAGTTAGTCGCCTCTTACGATAGCTCTCTATGGAGCTGTGTGCTATTCTTGTCAAACACACAAACCCCGACGAACCACTCGGGAAATGAAAGGGATAATATTTCTTGATTTCTTATAGCCTGGACGAATCATCAACTCTGACCGTTACATTGCGACGCTGACTAAGCTGAAGGCTCGAATATCCAGGGAAAGGCCAGAGAAGAAGACAACCTGCTTGTCTTTGCAACACGATAACGCCATGTCCCATGCTAGTTTGAAGACCATTGAGCACATTGTCAGTCTTGGCTGTACTGTCATACTACACCCACCGTATAGACCGGATTTGGACCCTTTTGACTTCCATCTGTTCAATCCATTGAAAGATGGACTACATTTTCCAAACAACTACACCGTCATATCAAGCTGTGAAACAGTGGGTGACCTTCACTAGTGCAGATTTTTATGAGCGCGACTTGTATGCACTTGTTCATCACTAGAGAAAATGTATAGCCAAAGGTGGTGACAGAGTAGAAAAATAGTGTTTCCGAAGACAAGACATTACTTTATCGAGCGCCCATCTTATATATATATTAATATATACTACCAAGAAGTGCAGAACGGCTAGAGCAGCTAATTCCAGCCGTAAATGGACACAGTAAAGATCAAAACCTGTTTATGAACCTAAAAAAAACAAAGATAATGACCACCGACAAAACACAATATCAACATAAATCTACAGTAGTTGGTGAGGAAATAGATTAGGTCACGCATTTTTAATATCTGGGCTCCAGAATCGACAAAAATGGCCACTGCTTGTAAGAAATGAGAAAACGTCTAGCCATGGCAATGCAGAGACTGAACAGTTTGAAGAAATTGTGACCAAGCACCAACAAAATGATAAAAGTGAAAGTCTTGAGAGCCTGTGTTTTTCCTGTAGCAGCTTATGGCTGCGATTCATGGACGATTACCAAAACTTCTAGACATAGAATCTTCTTCTTCTTCTTCTTCTGCGTACACAGTCAGACAGTAACCATTATTTTTTCGAAAAAAGCAGCGGTCATCCTGAGACTCTCGCCACTACCATACAGCTTGTCTTGCAGTTCCACTGGCAATGGCCACATCTGCTCTCTCTGATCCTCGTATGTCGGGCAGTTCTGCAGCAGATGTTCAGTGGTCATTTTACCAGTACCGCACGGGCATTCGTCGGTACACCCTATCTTCAGTTTGTTAGACATAGAATCGAATCCTTCGAGTCTAACTGTTACCGAAAGATCCTGAGAATATTCTGAACCGAGAAAAAGACAAATGTAGACATTCGCTAGAGGTGAGCATAAAGGAGAACTGATTTATCAATTCCATTTTGGCTAGAAAATGCAAATACTTTGGCCACATCAAGAAACACAACGGTCTTCAGAGAACAGTGATGGGACGTATGGCGCCAGGTAAAAGAGGAAGGGGTAGACCAAGAAGACGATGGCACCAAGATATCAGCAATGCCTGTGGCAGAGGCTGGAGTTTTGGCAAGGAAACGAGCTTCTTTCAGACAGATTGTGATGGGAGCGAGGTTCTATAAAGACATGCTACATGATGACGATATATATATAGAATGTCAAATAGCAATATCTGCAATGTCTACTTCGGGACTGGCCTCATTTACCATTATTTGCTTGAGTGAAGATTATCAAATGTCACATAGCAAACTTTACAGATTAAAGCAAATGTCAAAGCGTAAAAGGCCTTTATCTTTTGGAGGGTATATTGCATTTCCAAAAGATCAGTTTTTAGACATTTAAAAAAAAAGTTATGTTAACAAAATTCTTTTACGAAAGTTCTTTTGCTAATTTAAAAAAAAAATTTCTTTAAAGAAAGTTTTAATAAAAGAGTTATATTATGAAGTTCTTTAAAGAGGTTATATTGCTTAATTCTGTTAAGAGATTTTGCTTAGTTCTGTTAAAAGAGTTATATTGCTTAGTTCTGTTAAGAGGTTATATTGCTTAGTTCTGTTAAGAGAGTTACATTGCTTAGTTCTGTTAAGAGAGTTATATTGCTTAATTCTGTTAAGAGAGTTATATTCATAAATCAGTGTTAAGATAGTTCTATTGCGAAGTAATATTTCAAACATTTTACTGAGAAGTGCGATGAAGAAGTTCTATTGTTGTTGTTGTTGTTATTGTTTTGTTGTTATTGTTTTGTTGTTGTTGTTGTTGAATGTCCACAATTAGTAAGATTACTAATTAAGATGTCCTATTAAGAAGTTAAGATAGTTCTCTTCAGTTGGTTGTATTACTAACCTTTATTAAGATAGTTAAATTGTGACGCTCCATTATGATGGTCTAAGAAGAAAGTTATGTTAAGAAAGTTCTAGTAAGAGTTCTAATACTGAGTTCTGTTATGAAGTTCTGTAGTGAAGATCAATTATAAACATTTGATTAAGGAAGTTCTGTTAAGAAAATTATATAATTCTACTTGTAATTTTCTGTTGCGAAGTTCTTTTAAGAAGTTATTTAAAAAACGTTCTATTAATATAATTAAATTACGAAGTTCTATTAAGAAAGTTATATTAAGAAAGTTCGATTAAAATAATTCTACTACGCAGTTCTCTTGACAAGTTATGTTAAATTAGTTATTTTTAGTCATTTCTATTAAAAGCGTTCTAGTGCGAAGTTCTTTTAAGAAGATCTATTAAGAGAGTTTTTCAAGCGGGTGTATAGTCTCAACGTTTCTTTAAAAAAACTGACAAAGTTATCTACCACATTATTCAACCATGCTACAATTATGACTTCTATAGCATGCTATACAAGTACATAGATAGACACAAATTACTCAGAATACAAAATGCATATAAAAGAAGCCAAACCCAGCCAAACAAATTAGATAACAAAATGTCAGCGCACGCAGATGACCACAAAATCACATTTTTGTCGTTTCTGGTGTCACAAAAAAAGTCCGTATTCGAGATTGGATGGTATTATCAATTTTTGCTTATTATTCCCACGGGTTAATGTGCAGGAAATTAACCCAAAAAATTATGAATATGTTTTTATTTAATTCTGCATTTGAATCCAGAATGCCAGATTTTATTCTGTCGATTTCTTGGCAACTCAAATCCAGATGACGAGTTGTGTTTTCCGTTTCTTTTCATTTTTCGTGAATACATATCGACAATGACATCAAATTAATTAACAGGTGCTCTTCAATGAAATTTCATGTCTCCTTGTACTTTGATCTTGATTAAATAAATTACCGTTAGTTCTGAGAAAGCCAGAAGAAATCTTAGGACACGTGTAATAATACATTTCGAAAAGAGTGCAAGAAATTATTTCAGCTCCGATTCAATGAATTTGTTGAGTCTCCTAAAGGACATAAATCTAGGGCTAGTGTAGGATTAATTTGCGAAAGTCTGTTTTCAACCATTCAAATTAGCTGTTGTTGTTGTTGTTGTGAACAGAGGTTCATCTCATTCTAGTGAATCGTCTTATGAGTGGACCAAGGATCTCCTTACTGTAATAGCTTTCCTGGTGGACCAAAGTACTCCTGACTGTAGTGGCTTGTCTGGTGGACCAAAGCTCTCCTTACTGTAGTGGCTTGTCTGCTGGACCAAGGATCTCCTTAATGTTATAACTTTCCTGGTGGACCAAAGCTCTCCTGACTATAGTGGCTTGTCTGGTGGACCAAGGATATCCTTAATGTTATAACTTTCCTGGTGGACCAAAGTTCTCCTGACTGTAGTGGCTTGTCTGGTGGACCAAGGATCTCCTTAATGTTATAACTTTCCTGGTGGACCAAAGCTCTCCTGACTGTAGTGGCCTGTCTAGTGGACCAAGGCTGGCCTAAATGTAGTGACTCGTCTGGTGGACCAAGGATCTCCTTACTGTAATAGATTTCCTGGTGGACCAAAGCTCTTCTGACTGTAGTGATTTGTCTGGTGGACCAAAATTCTCATGACTGTAGTGGCTTGTCTGGTGGACCAAAGCTCTCCTGACTAGTGGCTCGTCTGGTGGACCAAGGATCTACTTACTGTAATAGATTTCCTGGTGGACTATATGCTCTCCTGACTGTAGTGGCTCGTCTTTTGTACCAAGGATCTCCTTAATGTAATAGCTTTCCTTGTGGACCAAAGCTCTCCTGACTGTAGTGGCCTGTCTGGTGGACCAAAGCTCTCCTGACTGTAGTGGCCTGTCTGGTGGACCAATGATCTAATGACTTGAATCTTCCGTTTCCCAACAACAGCGAATGCTAAATCAAATACATATACTTACTGAATGTTCACTGAAATTAGGTCTGATCGTATTCAGAGAAAAAACGCGGATTTGGAGAATAAAAGCACACGACGGCAGTGCGATTGTACTGGGAAACAAGGTACTGCACCAGGTAGATTAATTCACATATCCTAGTAGTAATATAAACAACACAACGAAGACGACAATATATATCTGAATATAAGTAAAATCAAGATAATGAGAACAGACAAGACAAAGACCAGACCTAAAGTTATTTTAGATCAACAGGAGATTGACAAAGCCACACGTTTTGAGTACATCGGCTCAGTTATAAGCAACAATTGAGATTGCCTGAAGGAAGTCATGATAATGCAGAGATTGAATAACATGAGAAACTAATGACAGAACTCTAATAAATCGAAGAAAATAAACATCCTGCGAATTTATATCTTCCTTGTGGCAACGTTCCGATGTGAAACGTTGGCCACCACACATGCACTTAAGAAAAAAATTGCAATTTTTGAACTAAAATGCTACAAAAGGGTCCTCAAAATACCCTGGATAGCTAAATTAAAAATGCAGGTATCCTTAAAGAACTAGACATCGAAGAAAACTGGTTATTAAACAATATCTTGTCCAGAAAGCTAAAATATTTTGGTCACAGCATTCGTCATAATGTCCTGGAAAGAACTATACTTTAGGGTATAGTGCCTGGAATGCGGGACAGAGGCAGATCAAGGAGAAGATGGACAGAAGACATCACAGAGGTCCTGAAGATGACAACGACAGAGGCTGGAATTCTGGCTAGAGATCGAGTCTTACAGATCGGCTGTTGTGAGAGCGACGTTCTTGCTAGAGATCGAGGGTTTTATAGATCGGCTGTTGTGAGAGCGACGTTCTGGCTAGAGATCGAGTCTTACAGATCGGTTGTTGTGAGAGCGACGTTCTGGCTAGAGATCGAGAGTCTTACATATCGGCTGTTGTGAGAGCGACGTTCTGGCTAGAGATCGAGTCTTACAGATCGGATGTTGTGAGAGCGACGTTCTGGCTAGAGATCGAGTCTTACAGATCGGCTGTTGTGAGAGCGACGTTCTGGCTAGAGATCTAGTCTTACAGATCGGATGTTGTGAGAGCGACGTTCTGGCTAGAGATCGAGTCTTACAGATCGGATGTTGTGAGAGCGACGTTCTGGCTAGAGATCGAGTCTTACAGATCGGCTATTGTGAGAGCGACGTTCTGGCTACAGATCGAGTCTTACAGATCGGATGTTGTGAGAGCGACGTGAAAGCGGTCGGGGGTATTAAATTGAAAGGATGACGAGGATTTGTTGATGCCCTGTACTCCACATAATGTTGCATGTTGCTGGATGATGCATTTGTTATGGTGGGCAGTAGGAAGTGAATATACAAATGGCTAAATTGTTTTTAATATTGCGAGGAACATATTGGCACTAATACATTATTAAAAATGAGATTCATTAAGTATTATATATATTCAACATGATTAGGCGGTGCAGAAACATGGGCTATGAACAAACAGTTGGAACATTTCTTCTTCTTCGCCGATCAACCGATGTTTTGCTTCTAGCCCAGTGAGGTTCATGAAGGAGACTGCGTTTCAGGTCTTCGGTGGTCACCCACAGATTTTCGAGCAGAATTTCTTCCCCGGGTATGACTGGTTCTCTTTGGTCTGCATACGTAGGACAGTCCTACAAGATATTTTCTGGTGTTTGCTTGTATGCTCTGAAATCGCATGTGGTGGTGTCTATAAGACATATTCTATGGAGGTGGATTTTGAGTCTGTAATGTCCCGTTCTGAGCCTGAAGATCTTTGTCTGCCCATCTCTGCCGAGTTTGTCTATGCTGTAGTTTTACTTAAAACACAAAATAGTGACCCTCGAAATGCGGTGTCGCATTTCGTGAAAAGAATAACAGACGGGAATATCCTAACGAGAATAGGCATGGGTAGATAACTCTTGCCAGACATTAACATTAGACGTAAAGTCTTTTGGTCATATAAAAAACCGAAACTTCATTGATAACAAAACTGGAAGGGAAGGTTAAAGTTGGGAGAGCAACATTAAAAGATGGAGATTGGCTTTTTATATACGTTTCTTCAACATTAGAATCATGCTGTCTTACTTTTGCTCTCCATACTTACCACATCACTCTATTTCATGTCACTCTGTCCAACAGTCATACTCTTACACAACTCAAACACGCGTCATCAGGGTGAGGCCCTTCATTGTACTTTGGTTGGGTTGTTTTTCTTCTAATTTGTCTTTTTCTTCTTCGTTTTGAATCTCCTGCTACCAAGCCCTGAAAAGGACTTTGCAAGTAGCAGAATGTAGTCCAGAGAACGGAATGCGCTGTGTCGTAGTTTACAGCTTAACTGCGATTTTAGCACAATTAGGTCCCACACATCCGACTTCATTATATATTATTGAGTACCAGGTTGCCTTCCCTCTTCGATCTCTTCTACTTAGCCAGTCTGCCATTTTGCATCATGTTGTCCAGGATTACCGTGTGGAAGTGTAGAAGGGTCTTGTCAGCTCTGGTTCGCTGGCCCTGACGCCATGGGTCGTTGACTGCTGCAGCTCATGCACTGCTCAGTATGACGTACACACGCATCAAAGCACAAGTTAATACGTCATGATATCGTCTAAAAGATTACGGTTGTGAGTAGAAAGGGGCGTGCCTCCGTCAGAAGAACAAAGACAAAGGCCACCGTCCATCGTAGATGATGATGGAATAATTTATTTTGCTAACTTTAATTTTAGTAAGGAACAACTGCGCTACTTGTTATCCTCACTTTCTGGTCTTGTGCTGCCCGACCCCAGTGGCAAGACAACTAGGGGGTGACTGCGACATGCATCGGACTCTTCATAAAGTACCCGTGAAAAAGACGGTGGAGTCCGGAATCGAACCCACACCACATGATCACTAGGCCGACGGCTTAACCACTTCGCCACGGAATCCCCATTCAGAAAAATACATAGAGACAAACGTTTAACGCAATAAAACCCCCAAAAAGATGGACTAATATCAATCTGGCAGAGTTTACCAGCAACATAAGAAACAGAGGACATTGGGTGCCCATTGCAGCCAATCATCGTTTTAGAGATGGCGCTTGCATTGTTGGGCCAAGGTTTTAACAAAATAGAGCAACGGAAAAATGATTTATTATTATCATTGCAGTCGACAAACCTGCACCACTGGCAGCATCATTTTGGGAAAAAGCGTTGGTAAAATAGCAAGGTTTGATTGAGGAGAAGAAAAGTGGCAGTGTACGGTCAGCGAGTTACAGCCACAATATTATAAAAAGTGGTTATCATTTGCTCAAATAACAGTAGAACCTATGGTTCTGCCCGAAGTGCAATAATATCGATTCTTCATAACAGATAACATATTATTTCGAATGCTAGAGCGTCTGTGGCAGAGGGATATGGAGTTTGTTTCTCATGGCAGATGTACCAGGCTAGACACCTGCTATTGATAGACTCCAGTGGACCAACTCGGTACCTGACTAGGGGAAAGTCGACAGCGAGAAAGGAACTGGCTATCCTACCTCATATAAAGCGGAGAGCAAGAACAATATATTCTCTAACCACTTCATCCCTGACAACAGAGTCTGCTATTAATCTATATTTACTATTAATGAATATTTTGCTGCAATACTATGTCAAATATACATAACTTTTTAGAGCTGAAAGCTGAAAATTGAGAGGAAAGTATATTTATCATTTGGAGAATATATTGTTTTTATGTGTGATATAGAGGACTTTAAATTGTTCATTTACATGCCCCGAATATTAAATATACAGAACAATCAATCAAGCACCGTCATTCCTCTAGGTGCACAGGCCATCGACAACATCCCGCCAAAAGGCATGGACTGCTCTTTCTGCTTCTCTATAAGTGTAATTATTTAATTTCGGTTCCTTCTCACATTCTCTTATCCACTTATTTTTTGGTCGTCTTCTCTCTCTCTCTCTTGCCAGTGAGGATGTCACGTAAGAGCCTGTCTGGCTATGTTAGACTGTGACTTCCGCAGCATATGTCTTATCCAGCTCTATTTTCTTCGCTTAATTTGTTCTTCCAATCGCTGTTGTTGGCTCCTTTTACACAAGTCTTCATTCCTCACCATGAGCGTTCTTCATGTCACCGCTCCATACAGCAGCACCGTCTTGACACTGGCGTTGAATATTCTAATTTTGGTGTTAATCTTGATATCTCTGGATCTCCATATGTTGTCTAAATGTCAGGAATGCCCCTCTTGCCTTTCCAATTATGATCCTTACATCTGCAGAACAACCTAAACCCATAATAAGCAAGACAATGTCCCGTGGTCTGACATATTTATATTTCAAAAAGACAATATTATACCATATCCTGGAGCCTCTGCGCTTTCCACTTCAACTCCACAATCTCTAAGCAATGTCCTACGTGGCAGAAACTTGGTCACTTGCACATTAGTAAGGTTTTCAGAACATCGATATATGGCACATAACATTGCAGATACGATAAAACATCGCTCGGCTGGCCTCCTGCTTGGAAGAACGGGCGATCGGAGAAACATCGCGACAGCAGTCTGGTACTCACGAGACAGAAAACGATCACGGTGAAGACAACCAACATTCCGGGCCAACTTCTTTGAAGTCATAAACAACATCCTCGATGCTTAAGATGGCAAACACCGCCTACTGGACCACCGGGGCCCAAGATAAAGAATATTGGAAACGAAGTGGAGACGCACAACAGCGTAACCGCCCTTAAGTAGCTGGTCGCCCACTAATCCAGTAATGTCTCTGCCGACATATTGGCTCACAACTCGAAGATGTTGGGTTCAATCCCCATAACAGCACTGGCCGTTACCCCGGGGAAGCAAACCCTTAGAAAATGCAGGAAGAAGCAGACCCTCACATAAAATCCATGCTGAAGTCGGATGCACTGGGCCGACAGGCGTAAAATAAAAACCCCTGTGCAACGCACCGCCTTGGGGATTAGAGAAATTAGGCGAACACCAAACACTATAAAAAAATATAAACTACGCAGTTTTATTCAAGTCTGATTGCAAGTATTATTCAGATATGAGTTTTGAGTTCATCGAGAATGTTTACACCCCCTCTCATTATTCATTAAATGTGACAGCATGGTCTACATTTGGACGTTAAAAAAGCGTCATTCTAACTAAGGTGGACTCCGCTATGGTTTGTGTGTTAAGATCCCTGATTTGGTGGGACTGCAGAACAAAACAGTATTTGGTATTGTAGTATACTTCAACCCAACCTTGGACAGGGAATACAGAGGGTGGTGCAACCGGAAAATTGAAGCTCGAGGATAATTATCTGATATTTGATAACACTCAGGATAGTTATATCATCAAATGTACCGATGGATCTGTGCTGCGCAGTGAGCTATCTGGTTGATGTTTCTCTTCTTGAGTAAGAGGTCAGGCTGTTACTGATATCGGGTTGATGTTTCTCTTCTTGGGTAAGAGGTCAGGCTGTTACTGATATAGGGTTGATGTTTTTCTGCTTAAGTGAGATACCAGGCTACTGCTGATCAAATGAGGTCATACAGGTCATCAATCTCCGGTAAAATAATGCTGAGGACTGCAGTGACCTCAACTCCTAAATGACATCTGTGACTTTTTGTCAGGGGCAGTCATCGTATCAAACTTCTAATCCTCAACTTCGGAATACACAAAAAGACTGGCTTAGGCATCAGTGGATGACAGCTGTAGAGCCTTAGACTACAATCATGGGCTGATGTAAATTTACTGTTCCAGTCATGATAGGATTCCAGGGAACGAAAAAGCTGACATCCTGGCTTCAAAAGAGCCTCTATTCTTAGTTCTTAGTCCACCTGTAGTTCTTCAGGGGCGGATGCCCATGTGTAGGTCCCAGCTCTGGTATGAACTGGATGTAGCCGGGAATAAGATGTCCAGCTTAGCGGGCTAGGCTCGAGCAGCTTGTTACTCCGCCACGTTGGGACCAGTGCCGCAAAGGGTGGTTAACCGATGGTGCGAATCTATCTTAATAATAGTCTCAAATACTAGAGCAAAACAGACCCGCAGCCTGTTATGCGCCATCTATGCTGCTCTAAACAAATAACCTAACCATAGCCGGTGTTCTGCCATGTCACACAGTTAGTCGCCCATCACTACATGCTCTCTGTGGGGCAGTGGGGCAGCATTTCTTATCCCTGTCACACACACAGACCCCGGCGGACCACTCGGGACTACCCCTATTATGGACACACAAGATATGGATAGGAGTTATATTTGTAAGTCCGCCAATGATATCCGGTTGAAAGATGATGCCCCAAACGATGAATGAGCAATTCGCAGGCTGATGTGCTTTGAAATTAAACGATGTCCTAGCGCCTGTGGCACATTAGATCATGAAGCAGGAGTGTGTACAGCCATCGAGCTACAGCAAATATTATAATCCACATCATTCACAGTATGCCAAGAGAGACTGAGCACGTATGGGTTTGACCGTAGCATAGTTAAGTCGATTTAAATGAACAGAACATTATCATTACAATGGCGCATTAATGTGTATATGTTACCATAGTAACGTGGTACACAGAAGAAAACGGTGCCCTGCTATTGATAATGGTTTACCTACTCGTGTAGTATATTCTGGCCATGACCTTGGTGAGGGGAGACTAAAGTCTGGTCAGGCAAAACATACGGATCGGACTTGTTAGGTCTAGGCTAATCATACCGACCAAGACCTCTAGGTCTCCCAGAAAGCGGGCTAATTTCATAGCAGCTTGGCTAAGGAGGTGGGGGAGCGACGTGATCCCCCAGGCGTAATTAGCCGCAGGAAGTTTTAAAATGACTACTACGTAAAGCCCTTCGATCACCTGGCAATGTACATTAACATGCCTGTTTGAATACCAGGATTCCAAGTTTACATATATATATATATATAAGCGATTTTAGTCAGGCGTTTCACCTTCATTTGCTATTCAGTTCATGCGTCCTACAATATCTCATCTCACTTGCTTATCTAATCTCTGAATTACCCCCCCCCCCTTTTTCCACTCCCGTGTCCATCTCATCCTCGCATAACGTTCTAGGTATCTCTCTCTTTCTCACACACTCTCTCTATCTCTAACACTCTCTGCATCCGTCATTGATCACGCATTCGTTACATTCCCCAGGCACGACTTAATCTGTATAATCAGACGCAATATCGTGTCACTTCCGGTCAGTAATCGTCATGTCCAAAGCTGGCCACTTTTAAAGCCTTCCGAATTCCGGATATAAAAAATCTGGACATGCTTCCTGACACCCATCAGGAGTGATTTCCCATGGGATATCTCGGACACACATTTCTGTCACATCTGCGCAGAAGTTAACCATTCAGATTCTAAAGGTTGTTCATAGAACTACTACTATCATTTTTAAAAGCGTCATTGTTAGTACAACTGCAATCATTCTGTAAAGTCTCTATAATTGCATTCATTGGCAAAATACATAAACATTTGGAATATTAATCAGTTGCGATATATAGTAGAAAGCACAGCTACTATGATACCAAAATGGCAGCCACAAGTACATCTACTATCACACCAAATGGTAGCCATCAGTACATTTGTTATCACACCTAATGGTAGCCACCAGTACATTTGTTATCACACCAAATGATAGCCATCAGTACATCTGTTATCACACCACATTCCACCCTGTCCAGTTTGGCAGACACGGGATTTAATCTATGCGATCGCTTCTCCACGTACGTAAAGTAATGGCAACCTACCGTACTGCACACCTGCCAAGAAACTTATTACAACCAATTTTTTTGCGGTTGAAATAACAGATGTGTCTGCAAAGGAAATACTTCTTACTTAGCGACAGGAATAACATTATCTCCATTGATGGCAAAGTAATTTAGCGACTTTTGCCTGCTGCTTAACGACATTTTCACAAACTAGGTTGGCAAGGTATTGTCGCAAAAAAGGAAATGTCCATCGAAGCTGTAATAACAAGATATGGTTAGCAGTTTTCTAGACGAACGCATTTCGTCTTTCTAGAATGACAAGATAGGAGTTATACTTTTATATATATTAATAAATAAGTTACGTCCACTGCGACATGAACATGTTTTGCCACTAAAAAAATTATGCGGGCGCCCATGAATGCAAGTCGTTTGTTTTAGGGTTTAGTGTTACTCACTTTCGCTTCTCATAGCAAAGGTACAGTTACTGTGATCCCCGTAATCCACTCTTTGATGGGTACGCTAGCTCAGTTACTAGGGAGCTATTTTCTGTGGTAACAGCGTGCCTCGGTTCCAATCCGGTCAGGAGACTACACAAATCCGAGTCGTGATTTTAATCGGGGACTGCGTCTCCAGTCAACGCAGCTGTAAATGGGTAACTGACGAACGAGTTAGGTAAAGTAAAAACAGCAAGGAAGGGCACTGCCAACCCCTCCCCCACTTCTAACAGGCTGCGGCGGAGTACAATTGAGATTTCAAAAACAAAAATACCATTTACACCAGCGGTTAATTCTGCCGAATTTCTACTTTTTTTTCTTAAACTACTCTGGTGGCTACCATTTGGTATGATAGTAGATATACTGATGGCTACCATTTGGTATGATAGTAGCTGTACTGGTGGCTACCATTTGGTATGATAGTAAATATACTGGTGGCTACCATTTGGTATGATAGTAGCTGTACTGGTAGCTACCATTTGGTATAATAGTAAATATAATGGTGGCTACCATTTGGTATGATAGTAAATAAACTGGTGAGTACCATTTGGTATGATAGTAAATATACTGGTGGTTACCATTTGGTGTGATAGTAGCTGTACCGGTAGCTACTATTTGGTATAATAGTAAATATAATGGTGGCTACCATTTTGTATGAAAGTAGCTGTACTGGTAGCTACCATTTGGTTTAATGGGAAATATACTGATAGTTCTCTATTCTCAGCCGTGCCAACGAGCATGTCATGTTCTCTTGAACTTCATCAATTCAGGACTTTCTTAGGTCTCCTCGCTTCCTTCCACTTCAACTGTTCCCTGCAATATTATTTTTGAGGGATAGTCATGCCTCGTTAGTTAACCAAAGCGTGAAAGTTTTAGACGTTTCACTACTGACGGAAGTGGTTCCTGCTGACCTGACAAGGAGTTTAATTTATCTCCTACATAATAATTTGTTGTTTTCTTTATATATATATATATATATTACGATCAATCCAAATTGGATTGCAGGAAATTGCAGAGGATAGAGCTTCATGGAGCGCTGGCTTGAGAACGGGCATCGAGGTATCAGAGCTAGTTCTAATGACAAAGATGGAAGACAAGCGACGCAAAAAGGAAAGAGCCTACACCACACCAATCGAGCTTTTTCTGTTAACACTGCTGTCGTCCCTGTCAATCGAAAATCGGCAAAATCAGCCACGAAAGTTGATGTCCCTCCAGGACAGATGCTGCCACCGCCATCTCTACAACAGACTAACCGCTGGTCAAGACGAAAAAGGTCATAACATAATCTATATATATATACCTTCTCCAAGCCATAATGTTGGAGCCGCGTAGTGCAGTGGTTAGCGCGCTGGCTTCGCATCTGAGTGGTCCTGGGTTCATTCCCCAGTTGAGGCGGTAATGTTTTTTCAGACCGCAATGGCACACGGGTAGACCCAGCCTTAAATGGGTACCGGTTCAGTCCGGGAAATGTGAAATCGCTAACACCTCACACCCCTACGGCAGTAATGCTATGGGATACTTTTTTACAACACACACATATGTCAATATGTGGTATGGGTTGGGGAAAGTATACCTGGAAAGGAATGGAACTGGCCACCCCAACTCACATAGGCTGCGGCTTAGTAAAAGAAGAGAGTTATATTCATCCCCGACGACAGTTGTTGCCATGGGACTGACTTTGACCTTAAGAAATGCAAAAACATTCTTTTGTAGCATTAATATTCAAAGGCTTGCAGTTTTTCTTTCTCTATCAGTAGCTAGTGTCCAACTCTCACATCGGCACCAAAGAATAAACATCACTAATGATGTGTATAACTTGCCTTTAACTGCAGCGCTGAAGTCGCGTTTCCAGATCACATTCAATATTGACATGACGGCTGCAACCATCTCGTCTTGCTATGATTTCTTTATTAGATCTTCCGTCACTACCTTTGCAGGACGCACAGTATTTAAAGGAATGAACTTCTTCTATTGTTTGGTCGTTATTCGTGATGTCTGTTGAAATAAGACTGTTTTGGATAATAAGTTTCTGAGGACCAGGACAATAAACTGTTGAAAGTCAATAGCAGTGCTTCCCACACTTGTCAGCGTGACGGACCGGCACATATTTATTTATTACAGCATGGCCCTGTGATAAGTGTATTGACTGCTGTTGTTTTTGGATTTTTTTGGCTGGCTTGGCTTCGTTCGTTCTCAATCTCCCACTACCAAACACTGAAAGGGCTTAAGTAGAAGAATGTAGTCCATAGAACGGAATGCGTTGTGTCGTAGTTTACAGCTTGACTGCGATATTTTCACCTTTCGGTCCAACACATTCGACTTCAGCATTCATTTTTTGAGTACCGGGTTAGCATTCCCTCTTCGATCCCTTCTCCTTAGTCAGTCTGTCCTGCTGCAGCCTGTTATCCAGGATCACCGATTGGAGATGTAGAAGGGTCTTGGTAGCTCTGGTTCGCTGGCCCTGACGCTAGCAGTCAGCTATGAGTCGCTGACCACTGCAGCTCATACGCTGCTCAGCATCTTGATCACTTTTGGATTATTTAAAATTTGTTTTAAAATGTATTTGTTTGTGAACATATGTCGGATACCATGTTTTAATCGAGAGTCGAAGGTGTTTTTTTTTTTTAATGGTTCTAAACAAGATCTATGAGAAGAAAATCTATTTTTACCAGTTTTTTGGACCCGTTGTGTACCGGCGACAGATGGCTCTTGGGCCAGCACCGACCACCACCACTTTAGGGAGCAGTGTGCTGTGCTGCTATGTTTACCTTTTGTCTCTACTTTTCCAGTTTATCTGTAATCACAACGAAGTATTTATGTGTTCTTTTCCTATAGGCAAGTGACATAACTGTTCCAAGAATCAGAATGCGGCAAGTCTACATTGTGAGCCACGTAAATGCTCCATAACGCCTGTTTATGTGGAAATGAGGTGCTAGTCCAGTCAGGCACAACAAACTGTCCATACGTCCCGTCAGGAACAAGAACAACATACTCATTAGGACGTTGCGGTAGGGTCAGGCACAACACACTGACCAGGACGTCCGGTCAAGGACAATCACAACATACTGACAAGGACGTCCCGTCAGGGGCAGGCACAACATACTGGCCAGGACGTCCGTCAGGATCAGGCACAACATAATGATCAGGACGTTGCGCCAGGGTAAGGCACAACATACTGACAAGGACATCCCGCCAAGGTCAGGCACAACATACTGACTAGGACGTTGCGGAAGGGTCAGGCACAACACACTTACTAAGACGTTGCGCCAGGATCAGGTACAACATACTGACCAGGACGTCACGTCATGGTAAGGCACAACATACTGACTAGGACGTTGCGGTAGGGTCAGGCACAACATAATAACAAGGACGTCCCGTCAGGGTCAGGCACAACATACTGACTATGACGTTGCGCCAGGATCAGGTACAACATACTGACTAGGACGTTGCGCCAGGATCAGGTACAGCATACTGACCAGGACGTCACGTCATGGTAAGGCACAACATACTGAATAGGACGTTGCGGTAGGGTCAGGTACAACATACTGACCAGGACGTCACGTCATAGTAAGGCACAACATACTGACTAGGACGTTGCGGTAGGGTCAGGTACAATATACTGACCAGGACGTTGCGCCAGGATCAGGTACAGCATACTGACCAGGACGTTGCGGTAGGATCAGGTACAGCATACTGACAAGGACGTCCGGTCAAGGACAATCACAACATACTGACAAGGACGTCCCGTCAGAGGCAGGCACAACATACTGACAAGGACATCCCGTCAAGGTCAGGTACAACATACTGACTAGGACGTTGCGGTAGGGTCAGGCACAATACACTTACTAAGACGTTGCGCCAGGAACAGGTACAACATACTGACAAGGACGTCCCGTCAAGGTCAGGCACAACATACTGACTAGGACGTTGCGCCAGGATCAGGTACAACATACTGACTAGGACGTTGCGCCAGGATCAGGTACAGCATACTGACCAGGACGGCACGTCATGGTAAGGCACAACATACTGACTAGGACGTTGTGGTAGGGTCAGGTACAACATACTGACCAGGACGTCACGTCATGGTAAGGCACAACATACTGACTAGGACGTTGCGCCAGGATCAGGTACAACATACTGACTAGGACGTTGCGCCAGGATCAGGTACAGCATACAGACCAGGACGTCACGTCATGGTAAGGCACAACATACTGACTAGGACGTTGTGGTAGGTCAGGTACAACATACTGACTAGGACGTCACGTTATGGTAAGGCACAACACACTGACTAGAACGTTGCGCCAGGATCAGGTACAACATACTGACTAGGACGTTGCGCCAGGATCAGGTACAACATACTGAACAGGACGTTGCGGTAGGATCAAGTACAGCATACTGACAAGGACGTCCCGTCATGGTAAGGCACAACATACTGACTAGGACGTTGCGCCACGATCAGGTACAACATACTGAATAGGACGTTGCGCCAGGATCAGGTACAGCATACTGACCAGGACGTTGCGGTAGGATCAGGTACAGCATACTGACCAGGACGTCACGTCATGGTAAGGCACAACATACTGACTAGGACGTTGCGCCACGATCAGGTACAACATACTGAATAGGACGTTGCGGTAGGGTCAGGTACAACATACTGACTAGGACATTGCGCCAGGATCAGGTACAGCATACTGACCAGGACGTTGCGGTAGGATCAGGTACAGCAAACTGACCAGGACGTTGCGGTAGGATCAGGTACAGCATACTGACCAGGACGTCACGTCATGGTAAGGCACAACATACAGACCAGGACGTCACGTCATGGTAAGGCACAACATACTGACCAGGACGTCACGTCATGGTAAAGCACAACATACTGACCAGGACGTCACGTCATGGTAAGGCTCAACATACTGACCAGGACGTCACGTCATGGTAAGGCACAATCATACTGACCAGGACGTCACGTCATGGTAAGGCACAACATACTGACCAAGACGTCACGTCATGGTAAGGCACAACATACTGACCAGGACGTCACGTCATGGTAAGGCACACTATAATGATCAAGACCATTATCTGTCTTCCATGTAGCTTTCCCTGGAAACTTGCTGTTTTCAAGGCGGTTTTGCTGAAGTATTGAGCGAAGAGCACATGAAGCCAAGCGTAGCACAACCGCCTTGAGTATCACGTTCCACCTTCATCAGCACGCTTGGAATGTAAAGAAAACTACTACAACCCGTTATTTACCACCCTTTAAGGGAGCAGAAAAGAGAAAACTTTCTCAATGTGAGCATTAAACAACAGCAACGCCTGTTTATATAACCGTTGTCCCTTCCTTATTTAAACATGTCAATGGGTTTCCCCATGTTTACTTTCTGAATCAGATAAAATGTTTTTCTCTCCCCCTTAACTTGGTTTGGCCATTTTTCCATGTAAAGAAAGGATTGACAAAACTAATGTACTGCACAACTGCCATAGTCGGGCACATTACAACAAATACACACTCATCCATACACTGGCTAATATGTTCTGACATCGCCTTAAAGGACTATCGCCTGATTTAAGAGGCGCGATAAATTGAAACCGGACCTAACTGCACCAAGTGAATTTACTTACGATGCGCATGATGACGTCACTACTGGTGTACACAGCATATACCAACCGCCAAGGTTGCAGGATTACATTATTCTCCATCTAACAGTTTCCTGGCAGGTGTGACAAAGAATCCGTCCAGAGTTGATCAGCGAGCGATGAATCGGTTTCTAACAGCTGAAGGGTTTCGACCAGTTGACATTCATGCCGGATGCCATCGAATTTGTATTGGTTCCTTTTTTTTCAACTAATACTGAATAAGATCAAACGTGGGTCCAGGGGACGGCGTGGCCTAGTGGTTAAGTGGCACTGCTCACAACCCCAAGGGGCTGGGTTCGATCCCCGGGGAAGCAAACCCTTAGAAAATGCAGGAGGAAGCAGCCCCTTATATAAAATGCATGCTAAAGTCGGATGTACTGGGCCGACAGGCGCAAAATAAAAACCACAGTGCAACGCACACCGCCATGGGGATTAGAGAAATAAGGCGAACGAAAAAAAAATAACAAAAAAAACAAAACGTGGGTCCAGCAGAATGGGGTGATCACGAGATCTAAACAGGAGCATATATATCTACATATAAAGGAGCTCAGTGGTCTTCAGGTAAGGTGTCAGTCTCGAGTGCCTGAGGTCGCGAGTTCGAATCACGGTGGAGAACAGGATCTGTTTCACGTGGATCATTTGGTAAAAGTCCCCCTGATCTCTGGGTAGTGAGATCGGACTCCGTGTTCAGTGTCGAGCACGTTAACAATTCCTCGAAGTTAGAAATCGTAAGGAGGATTTAACGGCCGCTGCCGGACAAAATCCAAAAATTCTAGTTAAAAATCTACCTAAATTATTTGTCTCTTCCCCAGGCCTAGTAAGCCGCAGGAAGTTGTAAAATACCTAGTACGTATAGCCGAAACAATTCGGCTACCAGGCAATACGTCTATTTTAATAGTAGGACTCTAAATATTTCAAGTATATATATATATGGGGAGAGTTAAAAAAAATCCTTAATATTTATCTATTAACACGCAAATCCTTTTTGATTCATCGCACAACCAGAGAACTCACGAATCATTAGTATTCATACCAGTTGTCGTTGCTGAAAGAGACTGGACGTCTCTGAATATTCCCGGGGGGACAGTGATATCGATTATGTATCAGATAACAACAAATAGCATATTCTTATTTCTCAGAATTTAGATGCAGTGTCCAATGCATTATTGTGGGGACAATCTTCATGTAGTCTTTTATTTTTAAAAAGAAAAAGAAATGTCATTTTGTGCTGGTTTCCATTGCTGACACGTCCACTTGGAGGATTTATAAGAATGGGGAACAAAGGCCGCTTGCTCAAGCAGTCACCGAGCAGTGTTGTTTTTCTTGTTGCTGAGCATGGCTGTTCCTTGCAGACCAATGCCATTATTATATAGATACAGCCCTTCTTGAATTGTTTCACTGCCCCGTACAGTGAGTTGGCAATTGTCGGCAGTGCTTGTAAATGTCTTTTCATTATACATTCATCATGCTTTGTACTCAATGAGTAGGTGTCTAACTGTTTCATCAGTGAGAACAATCCCTATACATGGGCAGGTGCTGGAGATTGATCCGGTTCAAGTGGTGTGTCCTGTTCGAAACTGAAAGATGAAACTTTGATCTCTTCTGTGTAGTTTATTTATGTTATGGTTACTTCTTGGCTATGCCATTTCCCTAAATACACTGCGACCCGTTGTTCCCGTCGCTACTTGTTATCCGAGCACTGTAAATGATAGTACTTTTTCACCTCCGATAGAAACAAAGTACTTTTGTATACCGTGGTTTCCAGCAAATATCGTCGTGGTAAAAAGATTGCCACCCAGCAGCGCGACCAGACTGTTCTTCAGTATTGGTGATTTGTCTATGTTTGGTCGACCCGTACGCGATACAAGTACCATCGATCAGTACTTTAATCCTTGTAATCTAGAACTGCGTTATACCAGTCAAATCGATTTGGTCTACCCAATAAATCGCGCCCTTACTATATCAAATATGGGATCCCAGACAGACCACGTGTTGTTGGGCCAGGGCAAAGGCCTCTCAACAGCTGTTCCGCGAGACCCTAGGGCTCGACGGACGGTCTCTACGACATAGACCTTCAATCAGTGCGAAATTTCCCTTCCCCATGAAGTGCGAAATTTCCCTTCCCCATGAAGTGGGAATTTTCCCTTCCCCATGAAGGGGGAATTTTTCCCTTTCCCATGAAGGGGGAATTTTAGAGCTTCAAATGTGGGGAGAGGAGAAAAAAAGGGGGGGGGGGATTAATGATGCTGTTGAGTAATTAGATCTTGATCGTGTTTTTGATTGTGATGACACGTTTCTCAGCGAAGCTGTGGGTTCCAACTTCGTCTCCAGTCGACCCTGTCTTGGGCCACAGAAGTCCAGTGCACGGTAAGCCCTCCTCTGCTGGCGTCTCTCGTGTTTTGTACAGCAAAGGAGTCTGCCCATTGCATTGAAGGTCTTTCCGCGGGCTCTGTCTATCTCTGGGGATGCCATACTGCTGTCGCCGTGCTCCATCGACCATCGTTTCGCCCTAACATGTGACCTACCCATCTATGTTTTGCCTTGTCTGCATAAGTTAACGCATCATTCACAATGGATAATGGTCATTTGTCAGAATTTTGGAGACTTTGCGTACGTTAGTTCCAGCGAGTGAATCCGACCAAGCATTTCTCAAGATAGGCCTGGATCGCTCTCAATTTGCCCTCCAGTGATTTTGTTGTTGTCCATGTTTCAGCATCGCAGCACAGCAAAGATAGCTCAGGGGAATTGTAGACAGGCTTACAAGTTCTGGTCTTAACAACCGTCCAGGACCTTATTAATAGCGAGAAAGCTGCCCAGCCCACGCGGCGATGTCCTGTCAGTTCAGGTTCTAGGTTATGCTCCATAAGATATGATATGGACATATAAGTTTAATGGATATGAAGACAAAAACGACTTTTAGTCGTATTTTATCAACGTTTTCTATTGTTTCTGTACTCGTAAAACACGATCAAAATAACCCAAATTAAATGTGCTTGCACCAACACAGAAAACATGCGATTTTTAAACATTATGTCCATGTTATTTGAAAAACACGTTTTGCGTCAGACAATATAGAAAAAGGGAAAATATCATTCTGAATTGATGACAAGCATGCAGGAGGCAAACAGGTTGAAGACCACTGCGATGTCTGTTCCACTGGTAAATGAGATTGATACCAATTAAATGTCGTTTTTTAAAGGCCCATCATGTGGTTGTGGGCAACGACCGAACCACTCCGCAATGCCAGTATACAATTAATACGTGATGCTAAAAAAGGAATGTTGTTTTGCTTTCGAATGTTTATTTCCCTCGCTTTTTGAAATTGACAAATAATTTTTGTTGTCTGTGCAGCATTAGTCAAATTTATTACATGTTTCACAAAATAATATTTATATTATTGTTCATAATCAATCGATGAGCACTGGTTAGGCTTCCTATGAAGAAGAGGTCTTCAACAAAATACATGTCAAGTTCGCTTGTCCTGTGCTATCCGTTGCAGCTCTACCCACGTTTTGTCCGTTTTAAAAATGTTTTTCTCGAACTCTCTTCTCCACATGTCTTTTTTTCGCTCCACGTCTCTTGTCTTGTGGAGGGAAGGAAGACTAACGTCTGGTCAGATACAACATACTGCTTAGACATGTTAATCAGGATCAGGCAAAATACACTAGCCAAGACCCTCATCTTTGCTTCCCCGTAGTCTTTCCTGGAAACGGGCTGTTATTATGAGGGATCGACGTGATCCCCGTAGTAGTGAGCGACATGCAGATGAAGCTAAACATAGCACAACTGCCTGGAGGACCCCGGTCCACCTTCATCAGCATGCTCGAGATGAGAGGAAAGCTACAACAACCCACTACTTAACGTTCTTTTTAGGGCGCATAAAAGAGTAATCCTCCTCATTGTGGGCATTCAACAACAACTTATCTTGGAGATTCCAGAGTAGAGAATGCCTTGTAACGTTATTCCCTGATTTCTTTAGTGCGTGTCTTGTCCAACCGCATATCATTCTCCTAATGGCTTGCTCCACTGATGTTTGTCTGATTTATTTTCAACATGTCCACATTAGTGTTCTTATAATATTTTTGGGGAAGGAGACTAATATTTGGTCAGGCAAAACATACTGATGAGACTATGTTAGTCATGGTCAGGCAAAACATACTGGTGAGACTATGTTAGACATGGTCAGGCAAAACATACTGGTGAGACTATGTTAGCCATGGTCAGGCAAAACATACTGATGAGACTATGTTAGCCATGGTCAGGCAAAACATACTGATGAGACTATGTTAGTCATGATCAGGCAAAACATACTGATGAGACTATGTTAGCCATGGTCAGGCAAAACATACTGGTGAGACTATGTTAGACATGATCAGGCAAAACATACTGATGAGACTATGTTAGCCATGATCAGGCAAAACATACTGATGAGACTATGTTAGTCATGATCAGGCAGAACATGCTGATGAGACTATGTTAGCCTTGATCAGGCAAAACATACTGGTGAGACTATGTTAGCCATGATCAGGCAAAACATACTGAATAGACTATGTTAGAACTGATCAGGCAAAACATACTGATGATACTATGTTAGACATGATCAGGCAAAACATACTGATGAGACTATGTTAGCCATGGTCAGGTAAACACACTAAGACCAAACCTCACTTCAATGCAGTTCTTCTTGGAAACAGGATGGGAATCGATATGATCTCCTTAATAGTAAACAAACAACATATTAAGTAAACATGCATACCAGTCGACCTGTACTTCTACAAGGGCCGAAAACCCTGTGCAGGTCCTAGCTCTGGTATGAGCTGGATTTAGCCGGGAGAAGGATTTCCTGCTTAAAGGGATTGGCTTGAGCAGCTTAATACTTCGCTGCGTTGGGTGGTTAACAGATGTGCGAGTTCATCTTTATAGACTCAAACACTAAAGCAAAGTAGACCCTCAGCCTGTTAGGCGCCATTTATGCTCCTCTAAACAAACCACCTAACCATGACCGATATTATGCAAGGTCACACAGTTAGTCGCCTCTTACAACACACTCTTTGTGAGCCAGTGCTGCGATACTTGTCTTTGTCACACAAAGACCCCGTAGTACAGTTGTTTGTCAATAAATGAAAACAGAGTATTTTGGGTTTAGGCTGGTAAGACATGGTGAGTAACGGAGTCTTATTGACAAGGAACCAACAGCAAGCAGTGACGCAGCAGACTAATCGTAGAAATAGGAGTTGGATTGGACATACGCTACATAAATCACCTTCGAATGTGACCAGATAAGCCTTGCCACGGAATCTACGCAGGAAGAGAAATTGAGGAAGCCCCACAAAAAACATCAGGAGAAGAGACTAAAAATGGAAACCTGAATTGGAGAGAGGAAGAATTGCCGGCTCAAGACCGGACTTGCTGGACGAGGGTTGTCAAAGTCATGTGACCCGAATGGAGCGGCGGTCATTGATGATGATGATGATGATGATGACATACTGTAACAATAGGATCTGAGTTTAAATAATAAGGCCTTTGTAACTTCCTAATCATGTCGTTAAATCTGCTTTAAGAAAGTTGTTCTTGGGGCAAGCAGTCGCTTCGTGGAAAACTAGTGCTATTGAAACCATCACTGAAAACGAATCTGGAAAACACTTACTGTTAAGGGACCAACTGTAGTGTTGGCCTTATGTTCCACTTAGGGCGGAATAATGAATCATCAATGTGACAGGACAATGAATGGGTTCTCCAGTATTTATGATGTCGGACTCTTCGTTTAAAGACAGTATTATAACTGAGTTATGTGTCTTAATGCTAATCATAGCACTTGGCTGCGGCATTACACATCAAGGCTTCATAACAAAGGAAAGACATAGAAAATTATGAATTGATTGTGTTGAAGAAACCCTACAGAGACATGGACCGAAAAAAAGAGGTCATACAAAAGTCACAAGAAAGAAGACCCGTACCTCTCCTCGACATCTGGCAACATTAGTGGACGTTTGGTATTAAAGGAGATGTGTCTGGACAAGTGAGACACGGTTTTTGTTTCATCTGATATGGCTTGGCTTCGTTCATTCTCAATCTCCCACTTCCAAACACTGAAATGGCTTAAGTAGCAGAATGTAGTCCAGAGAACGGAATGCGTTGTGTCGTAGTTTACAGCTTGACTGCGATATTTGTACCTTTCGATCCAACACATCCGACTTCAGCAAGCATTTTTTGAGTACCGGGTTAGCATTCCCTTTTCGATCCCTTCTCCTTAGCCAGTCTGCACTGCTGCAGCCTGTTATTCAGGATCACCACGTGGAGGTGTAGAAGGATCTTGGCAGCTTTGGTTCGCTGGCCCGGACGCTAGCAGTCAGCTTTGAGTCGCTGACCACTGCAGCTCATGAAATACAAATGTAGACACCTCATCGGTAAAGGGAGTTCCGGATCAAGCGAATGGCAGCAATCGACAAATCAATGTGATTGTAGTTTAGCGTTAACAGACCAATAATGTCTATTAACCTTCATTTTCTTTGTTTCGTTATGTTAAGTAATGTTAAGTTTGTACTATACTATATTATGTAATATGTTAATGCTGTGTTATATATAATGTTTTGTTGTGTTATGTTATAGTGTGCTTCATTAGGTTAATGTTTGATGTATTGTTGTGATGGGTTGTTATGTTGTGTTGTGCTATGTTTAGTTATGTTATGCTATATTGTGCTATGTCATGGTGCGCTATGTTATGGTGTGTTGTCTTGTGTTATGTTTAGCTATGTTGCGTTGTGTTATGTTGAGATTTGGCATCTTGTGTTGTGTTATGTTATGCTATCTTATGTTGTTATGTTGTAGTATGCTGAGCTATGTTGTATCTTATTGTGTCGAATTATGTTGTATTGGTGTTATATTATTTCGTTTTGTGCTATCTTATGTACCGATTTTATAGCGTCTGATTATTGCAGTATTAGATCAATCGCTGTTCTCGGCAAAGAGGTATGGATGGAGGGAGGGTAGGTCAACCCCCGTTCTAGTAACCCAAAAGTAAATAGGTATCTAACTTAGGAAAATAAAGACATCATTAAATATAAATGCCAGTCCCACTCCAGACACGGTGTGGCTTAGTGAACCGAAGTCTCTAACAGTTCATTTCCTACCAGCGATTTGTTCTGCTATGAGACTTCCCTGAATTCTTTTGTGTACTGATGTTTTATGTTACTCTATGTCCTGATTTGCACAGCAGTGAACTCCAATATCTTCTGTTCAACATATCGACAGATCAAAGGACCAGACATGTACTATTGTGCGGATTATTTGCGAACTGTAGACATTGATTTTACAGTTTTGTGGAGCCCATAACAGAACAGCGTGTATGTGTTTGTCTGCTGCTTCCCTAGAAATTTTGTTGATGTGTATATTATTGCTTTATTAAAAATTTGTGTTATAATATCAAGATCTTCCCGTACGTCAGTGAGCCTGGTGACACGGGTCACACAAGTTCACGCTGTGCATCTGGAAATTGAGGATATGTTCCAGTGGAATTGCCAACGAGATGGGATAGACACTGTGATCCAGGTGTTTTTTTGACTGCTGATAATCCCCGTATTTCACTACTTCAGGAAGAACCCTTTAATCTGCTGATGATCCTCGCATTTCACTACTTCCGGAAGGACCCTTTGAACCTGCTAATAATCCTCGCAATTCACTACTTCAGTAATGACCCTCTGAACCTGCTGATAATTCTTGAAATTCGTTACTTCGAGAACTACTCACTTTTCGAATCTATTTTCTTCCTAGAGTATAAACCAAACATTTTTTAAAGAATCGTCATACACCACCATTTGTTGCATATTTTTGAAGTTCTCCGAAACGCAAGCGACACAAATTATTTGTAGATAGTCATATCCACCGAATGGACTTGCCGATATGTTAGAATTTTGGTCTAGTAATCAGAAGTCATGGTTTCGAGCTCGTGTGAGATTGAGATGTTATTTCTCAATTTAAGTTTTAATAAACATATAGCCTGCACACTGTGTAGCGTCAGACGGGACAAGCGATCTTTATTCCATCACCATATGAGCGGAGAATAACATCAGGGTAAGATAGAACATATTGACCAGAATCCTACTTCCTGTAAACGTCATCATCCCGGAAACAGATTGTGTCACATCCCTCTGGTCAACGAGGTGGGAATCTTCTTCTTCTTCTTCTTCTTCTTCTTCGTACGCAGTCAGACAGTAACCATTATTTTTTCGAAAAAAGCGGCGGTCATCCTGAGGCTGTCGCCACTGCCATGGAGCTTGTCTTGCAGTTCCACTGATGATGGCCACATCTGCTCTCTCTGATCCTCGTATGTCGGGCAGTTCTGCAGCAGATGTTCAGCGGTCATTTTACCAGTACCGCACGGGCATTCGTCGGTACCACCTATCTTCAATTTGTTGAATTGGTGGTACCTCAGTCTGTTGTGGCCAGTGCGAAGTCTGAAGACAACGACCTGCTCACTTCGGTTAAACTGGTAATAGGCATCGTTTTTGGTGTAACCAGTATGTTCGGTTTCCCATTTGGTCATGTATCTGGCTTTGATAAGCCGTTTTGACTCTTCGTACGTCATACTGGTATATGTTTGTGGTAGTCTTGCACCTTCTTTTGCCAGTCTGTCTGCCTCTTCGTTGCCTTGGATGTTGCAGTGTGACGGAACCCACTGTACCACTACCCTTTTTGGTGCGGACTGCTGGCACAGTTTGCAGAGTGCTGCTCTTAAGTCATTAAGCTCAGTGTTTTTCTGGCTTTTTAGCGCTGTGACTACGGCGAGAGCATCTGTCAGCAGGACTATATGGCTCTCATTTTCACTGTGTGTCACCATTTCTTCCACTGCCGCCCTCAGTGCCTCTGCCTCCGCTCTGAAATTGCTTGTGTACTTACCAGAAGCGAATGGCAGTGTTATTTTTCTGCCATTTGGTAGGTTCAGGAATGCTCCTGCCAGTCCGTTCTGTGTAGTGTTTATTACAGAACCGTCGGTGTATGCATGGGTCCAGTCCATGCTTGGGTAGCTTTTCGTTATGAAGCTTAGGGTAGTATCTCTCCTTTCTTTTTCAGTCTGGCAGTTTTTGTTTGCAATACCTGGTATATTTTCTACCACCTCTGGAAATATATCCTGCCTCCAGGTAGGTTTTCGTACAGTAGTGATGGGTTTTGGTGTTGTTAGTGCGTTTATGGGATCTTCGTGCATCTTTGCTTTGGCTATTTCTGCAAAGTTTCTCCGCTTTAGTTTCCCATTTCCCAAATTGTTTAGTCTCTGGTGCATTGGATGGTTGGTCAGTCTTCGGAGTTTCTCTGACTGCAGCTGGGCTCTGCAGTCTCTTCTATCGGTCATGGATTGCAGTTTTGTAATCTTTTCAAGTTCTACAATTGGCGTTGACTTCATGCCACCTGTTATAATTCTCATGGCTTGGTTTTGAAGTTTGTTAGCTTTATCGAAGTTCGCTTTCGCTGCTGTTGTCCATGCCGCAATGCCATACTCGAGAACTGGTCTCACTCTTCCAGTATACAGTTTCTTTAGTATGCCTTCGTCTGCTCCCCAGCTTGTGCCAGCAAGTTTCCTCATGATTGCCATTCTTTCTCTGGCTTTCATTCGGTTTCTCTCAATCTGACTTTTCCATGTCATGCGCCGATCAAATGTGACTCCCAGATAGGTTGGGTTGTCGTTTGGCTGCAGGATTTTGCCATTTAGACTTAATTTGGTACTTTGGGGTTTTAATGAAAGCGAAAATATTGTGCATGTGGTTTTCTCCTCGTTTATTTTGACCAGCCATGAGTTCGCCCACTCTTCCAGCGATGTTAGGGCCGTCTGCATCAGATTTCTTGCTATGGTGAGATTCTTTTCAGAGGTCCACATAGCCAGATCGTCTGCAAACATTGAGCTATGGACTCTTCTTGGTATATTCTCTGTAATATCGTTTATATATACCAGGAAGAGTGTTGGTGACAATACTCCCCCTTGGGGTACTCCCTGCTCGAGTGTCACCTTTTTGCTCATCTGCCCTTGTACTTGGACTCTGGCCGTTCTTTGTTTGAGGAATTGGTTGATCCACTTGTACATCTTCCCACAGACATCACTTCTTCTTAGCTTGACTCTAAGTCCATCTTTCCAGACTTTGTCAAATGCCTTTTCCAGATCCACCCAAACAGCTACTGTGTATTTCTGTGCCTGGTAGGCATCTTCTATCTCCTGGGCTATGAGGATGACCTGGTCCTCAGTGGATCTGTGCTGTCTAAAGCCGGCTTGCTGTGGAATTAGTATTCGTTTTTCTTCCAGATGCCACATCAGTCTGGTGTTTATCATCCGTTCCATCAGCTTGCCGACACAGCTCAGTAGGCTTATGGGCCTGTATCCATTCGGATCTATTTTGTCCTTTCCCGTTTTTGGTACTGGTACCAGTATTGCATCTTTCCATGCCTGTGGTACAATTCCCCTTTTCCAGCTTTGGTTCAGGACCGATAGCAGTTTCTTCTTCGCTGTTTGGCCCAGCCCCATCAGCATTTCGTTTGTTATCCCGTCTTTTCCGGGAGATTTCCTTTTCTTTAGTGTTCTCATAGCCTCTTCCATTTCGCGCATTGTTAGTTTGGCCATCATGTGCTCTTCAGGAGCCGTATTTGTGTTTTCGTGCCCCTTTAGCTCTTCGCTAATGTCTGTATGCTTATCTGCAGGTACCTCGGTGTGATTTGCTCTGGCATAGTGATCGACAAAGGCGTTTGCGGCTTTCTTACCTGTGATCAAGTTCTCGCCCTGCTTGATAGTAATTTATTTATTTGACGGGGTTTCGTCGTTTATGGCTCTGACTAGCTTCCATAGCTTGTTCCCGTCTTTGTCCAGGTTTAGACTTTCCGTTTTATTTTTCCAGCTTTCTCTTGCTGTTTGCTTGAGAGTGTGTTTGTACTTCGCCGCGGCGGCTTTGAGGGCGATGTTTGCCTCCATGGATTTTTCTCGCTCTGCCATGTTCCTAGCATTTGTTACTGCATCTTCCACTTTCTGCAACTCATTATTCCAGTAGGGCTTATAGTTTTTCCTAGCTCCTCTTGGGATGGTTTCAGTGGCGGCTTGCATTATTGCCTTGCTTATGCTCTCTACCATGGGCTTCATTTTGGTGTTTCGTGTGTTGATGGTTTCACACAGCCCATCTGTCAGGATTGCAAATCTGTCCCAGTCGGCTCGTTTGTAATTCCAACGTGGGAGCGGTTTTGTTTCCTGTGGGCCTACTTCCATGTCAATGGTTAGCCTGATCGGCCTGTGGTCGCTACCTGCCAGTTGGTTTAGCACCTGGCGGTCTATTTTATGGTGTATGTCCTGTGTGGAGAAGGCCAAATCTGGAGTCGAGGTGGTATGCCATGTTCTCGAATAGAAGCTAGGGCTATCCTCCGGCCTATTGATTAGGGAGAGATTTGCATCTATCTCCCAATCTTCCACTTTGTCACCTCTGCTGTCTGTGTCAGAGTATCCCCATCTCTCCGAGTGGCTGTTGAAATCTCCAACTACTAAGCAGTTGGAGTCTCTGACCTCCATACTCGAGAGCGATAGGTCTCTATTTGGTGGTCCGTACAGATTGAAAATGCGGAGCTTCGTCTCTTGAGCCATTATGTCAACTCCTACAATTTCTGCTTGTCCGGTGTGATTGACAGATACCGCGCTACTCGGTATGCAGTTTCTGGTCAGTACCAGGACCCCTCCTTTGTAGCCTTCTCTATCTAGACGGAAGGTCTGGTATCCTCTGATTGAGAATTTATGGTTATTGTTGAGGTGCGTTTCCTGGATACATGCCACGTCAATCTTACCTTCATGCAGGTGATGTGTTAGGGAAAGTCTTTTGTTAATGACTCCCTCCGCATTCCACTGTAGTTTTTTGAGGGTCTTGAGGTTTTGGCCAATAGAAGTTGCCCCATAGCCATGTGCCTTGACTCCACGACACATGGGTGGGTGACCACCAGTAGTCAAGGGTGGGCCCCTTCGAGGCGTGAGGCCCGGCACTATCGCTGCCTGGCGGGACTCCGCAGGATGAGCGCCATGCGTTTTTCTAATAGGTTGTACTGCCATCATGCTGCGATTTACGTTGCACTGTTTTGTTAGGCTTGCGGCCCCGTGCATCCGATTTCAACAGGCGTTTCTGTAGGGATGCCCTCCTTAGCCTTTGGCTGTCCCCAGCCTATCTGCAAGGCAGCAGTTGTTTATGATCAGAGTTGTCTCTCTTATGGAAGTTGTCTTACCAGACTATCGAGTCTTCACTACTCGTGTCTTTAGGGTGCAATGATGATATGTGAGATGATATATGAGATGGACTGGTTTACCCGGAAGAGAGGCAGTCCAGTGTGTCTGTATCCCAGGATCGTCACGTCCTGCCAGAAACGTAGCATTTGCATGTGAGTGGGGTATCTCTTTTTCCCTTTATTTTCTTGGCTTCAATGCAGGGATGGTACGCCTAGCATTCCCCGCCACCTGGGGTGTTGATACAGTGGGGCAGGTGTGCAATGTCCGCTGGTCTGCATCTCTTCTGCGTCCATCATGATAATTATATGGCTGATAACGTACAGAGGTAGATATCGTAGCCGACGTGCATTTAGCCAGAGGACAAGCCTGGTAATGTCACAGAGATGTTGTTCGCCTGGTGTGCGGACAACTCTCATGGTCAGTGGTTGAGTCTTGACAGTTCACAGTGAGGTGGCTGCTCTACTGTTTTCGACACCCCGACCAGGTACTAAGTCTTTAGTTGGTGGTTTCGCACCCAATCGCCGTATAAGGTGAGTATCAAGCAGTTGTCCGCCCGCTTTGATCGGCGGACGGCAAGGACCTCTTGCTGCGGCTCTACCGGATATGGCTGGGGCGCAAGCCCCAGGTCCCGAGCATGTAGGAGCCTCCCATTGCAGTGGTGCTGAGATTTTGGGCGGGATTGCGGCTTACAAGGGTTCGGCCGTAATCCCCCACATGGTAGTCTCGCGCCATTTGCTTATCAGCCTGGTACGGGAACCAAAGTGTCTGCGGCTCCTCTCGATATGAGCTGGTTTTCCGTAGCAACGCCCTGTCATTAGTAGGGTAAAACTGACCTGTCTTCAGATGGTCTATTTCCAGCACCCGTTCACTTTTTGGTCAGACGAATTTATTGAGGGCTTTTGTTTGTCAATGACCAGGTATTTGAAATCTGCGGTTTCTGCGGGGTTAAACACGATTTCCGTGGCGTTCTTTCATTAGAGTGTTTGAGAGCTGACTTGTCTTCCGTGAGTCTAATACCAGCGTGCGTTCATTTTTAGACCCAAACGGTAGTGCTCTCGATTTGTCAGTCGTTCTACAGAGGTGGGAATCGACATTGTAATCCCCACAATGGTTAGATTACTGAGAAGCCTCGCATTTCGCTGCAGCCAGAAATACGTCTGTCTACTTTTTCAAGCACGCCTCAGTATGTACGAGAGGAACTGTAACCTGCCATCTAAGAAACGTCAAGAATGAATTCACCTCAGCACAAATAGTTTCGAAAAACGTCAACATTCCTCCACCAAATGAATCCAACCGACTCACCTACTTCAGCAAATATCCAAATAACTCTGCAGTGATACATTTTTTAACGATATCCACAATCCAATTGATTTGTCCTTTATGTCCCCCCCCCCCCTCCCCCCCACATATTTCCTGAAGGTCTATGTTTTATTCCTAATCTCCTATTTTTATTTTTTTGTTATGTCGATGCATGCGTTCATACCTAGCCTTTGTAGATGCATTAATTTTTATGTTATCTTTCTGTTTCTGCTCCAGCTGATTCCATCAAAGACTTCTGAATTCCCCTTCATCAATTTTTATTTTTTCCTACACACCCTTTTGTTTTCTTTTCCTTGCATTATTCCCATTTTTCGTCCAATTTTAGCATCTTTTACGCTGATGTCACTGTCAGAAACCACGCTAGACTGCTTTTACATAAAATTTATCACGATCCACTTGCTCTGTTGCCCTCCTGCAGACATCATCGACCACTATTCGCCACTGTTGCTTATCTGCATCCATGTTCGTACCGCTGGGGCTTACGTTTGATCAAGTTTGTTCCGGCTCATGTTTGATGAATGTTTGTGTGGCTTAAATTTCGTGCATTAATTCAAATCTTTATGGCTATTGATATTTCTTATTGTATTGTCTCCTCTTCTGATTCCCGAAAACACGATTTATTCACTTTTTTGTATTCTATACATATAGCAAACGATCTACACGGTGTTTATTTTTATTGGGGTCAACCAGGATGATTTATAGGGCTGAGAGAGAAAAGCTGCAGGCCTGTGACTTCGCCACGAATCTATAACGGAGAAATAAAGATCGCTTGTCCTTCTTACGTTACACAGTGTGCAGGCTGGGTGTTTACTTCATCTTAAATTGGAAAAAATTTCAATCTTACCCAAGTTTCTGATTATGAAACTTATATGCAAACCGATTAACTCAGTTCATCTCCTGGATAGCGCTATATATGAAGTTTTTATTTTAAACCGAAAGAAAACAAGAAATCTGTGCTTTACCGATTTTTTAATCCGTGTTTATTTAGTCAGAAATTATATTTTTAGATGACCGTTCCACTCGCTCCTCTTTATTCCCTATCTCAGACATTTTGTTTCTAGAACTTTCTTGGAAACCAAGAGGGATGCTGTAAGCTCTGCTGGTTTTTGACTTGTATAAATGGCAGAGCGTCTGAGAAGTATAGTGGTAGAGCCTTCACTTGCCATGGCAAAGGTATAAAGCTGGATCCTTGTTATCGACACACTCCTATATACCCTGTTTCACTGCTTTTTTATGGATTAGTAAACTGTTAGTTGTTTTTAAAATTGATTGATGCAAGGAAATAAATATTAAAAATGAAATTTTTTAAAATCTGAAATGAAATTTGAAATGAAAGATGAAAGTGCTCACGCAGAGAAAACCCACTGTTCAGCTGTTCTTTTTCTTATTTTTAATCAGCTTTCCTGGGCGAATAACTCTTGTGGTTCTTGTTAATATTGATGAGGGTTCCGTGCTTTTCATCCTCACCCCGGGCAGAAACCAGATAAGTAGCTGGCTCATTGTACATGTACCACAGAGAGAAGGGTGGTGCATTAGATGGTGTGCATTGGTGATTGTCGAGTGAAAAAAATCTGAGGGCCTATAGCGGGCTTATCATCTCCAACAACATGTGGAGTCTCGAGAGTAGTTCCAGATTCGTCAGCACCGCTGTGTCAGTTTGACAATCACGCAAGGGACAGGTTTCTCGGAATACAATGCTGATAAGTCGGACAGACTCAGCTCTGAGCAATACTGTGTTGGACGCACTCAGCTCTGAGCAATGCTGAGTTGGGTACCATCAGCGCAGTGCAATGTGAGTTGATTCTACCTGGCACAGTGCTTTGTCGAGATAGTACATTAGCCCAAGCGAGGGCTACCACCCAGACAAACCCACAGTGCCTTCTGTGTCTCGTATCCGTCAGTTTCTCCGTGTAATTGCTTTGTTAGTAATTGTAATTTCACGTTTAGCAACCTGGTGGTGGGGAGCTTAAGTCGTCTGTCCTGCCCCGAGTGCGTTGCGTCGGTCAATGTGAGTCTGTGTCGCTGTACAATTACTCTAGTCATCTATCCACCTGCCTCACGGTCGCTCCCTTGATCTGCAGCCAGACCTACCAGTGTTGTAAGCCATCGGTGGTAGTTAATGAAAGTGTGTTCTCATGAGATTGTTATACTAATGTGTAATTGGTACCTGTTAGTGATAAATACATCAATGAAAGTAACTGGGTACCACAGCTTCATGAAAATGCTGCGACTTGGTACAATTTAGTATCAAACACCTCATTGTCGATGGCAGTAGTTGCTTTGACAAATCTTAATTTTTGTTTTACTTTACTTCATTTATATAACGAAATAGTTCCATACGTTTCTATATGTAAAATATGACGAAAATATATTTTTTTGGGATCGAGAGATCAACGTGTTTTGTGTGAGTGTAGATCGTTCAAAGCAGAAATCCTTGTGAGAAAACGTCTAGATTTGTTGTCAAATTTCTTGACGTCATTGCGGATCAATGATGGACCTATGTGGCATAGTACCAACAGTTTGGGGAGCATTGCGCTGTAAGCAGCTGCTTAAAATTGCAGAAGGTGAAATGTATTGATCTCGACTTCGAAGCCAACAGTTAATAGCTTTTGATAAATTTAAAGGGCGATAATAACATTGACAAGTATAGCCCACACACCGCATCGAACCAGAAACATACACGAATCATACGTTGCAACCAACTAAAAAGCGTTCTTCAGGTACAGAGAACAACGCAATACAAAATAACTAAAACGTCTAAATAAATGAAGCCATGAATACAGTGTTAGTGAAATGCTTATCTAAACTAGACCCACCACGATTCTAAAGCTAGAACTGCATTAAAATGAGTAAAAATCATATTTGTATTTAGTATCGTTCTTGCTATGATTTGTTAGTTGTTTTCATTTCTGTTACTCATTGTCCCAGATGAAGACGTTCAGGTCGTAACATTAAGTCTGTTTTTGTAGAATGTTTGTTTTGCTGTAGTCTGGACTATTTTGTCAATGGGATTATCATCAATTTGTCTTCTAAACTGTCTCAGCTTCGAATCAACTTTACCCAGCAGGCCGCACCAAAAAGAGTAGTGGGTTCCATCCCACTGTAACATTCAAGGCAACGAGGAGGCAGAAAGACTGGCAAAAGAAGGTGCAAGACTACCACAACCAGATTCTAGTGTAACCTATGAAGAGTCCAACAGGTTTATTAGGGCCAGATACATGACCAAATGGGAAACAGACCATACTGGTTACACCAACAATTATGCCTACTACCAGCTGAACAGAAGAGAGCAGGTCGTGGTCTTCAGACTCCGCACAGGCCACACCAGACTGAGGTACCATCTATTCAATAAACTGAAGATAGGTGGCACTGACGAATGCACCTGTGGTACAGGGAAAATTACCGCTGAACATCTGCTGCAAAATTGGCCGACCTACGAGGACCAGAGAAAGCACATGTGGCCATCACCAGTTGCAACACTAGACAAGCTATATGGCAGTGTTGACAGCCTCAGAATGACAGCTGCTTTCTTCGAAAAATGCAAGTTGACGTCTGACAGCATACGAAGAAGAAGAAGAAAAATTAACTTTACCAATAACGCAAGTACCACAACTGTAATGTCTTCATCCAGTTGTCGTTTCGTGTCATTTTTATTTTTTTGTGAAGCAAAGAGGATTTTATGTTGATTGTCCCATTCAATGTACAATATCCTACATCCGTTTTTATTTCTTGTTAGTTTCGGATTTCTGCTTTTTTCAAACTTTGCAATTTCTTTCACATTTACTGATTTCTGTGTATATTATGTATGTATATATATATATATATATATAAAAATATATATATCATCATCATCATTATCATCATTATCATGTAGCATGTCCTTTGTAGAACGTCGCTCCCATCACAGTCTGTCTGAAAGAAACTCGGTCTCTTGTCAATATATACATACATACATACATACATACATACATATGCTTTCTTTTATTTATGTACGAGACGAGTTCAAATGAAACCGGAACAAACTGCTACAAGTGAACATACGTACGATGTGCATTATTGCGTTACTTTTTGTGTCAACAGCACATACCAACCGTCAAGTTTGCAGAATTTCATTTTTATATTTCCTTCTTTGAACATCGGTGTCCAGTTATTCACTTTTGTCTTCGACAAAATTTTGTCACCATACACTGCCTGCATTATGTGATGAATGTCAACTGGTCGACATCCTTCAGCTGTTAGAAACCGAATCACCTCTCGCTGATTAACTCTGGACCGATTCCGTAACACATCCGTCATGTTTTCAACGGTCTGCTGAGGAAACTATGAGTCGGAGGATAATGGAATTTTGCAAACTTGACGGTTGGTATGTGCTGTTTACAACAGAAATGGCATCATCATGCGCATCGTACGTATGTTCACTTGTTGCAGTTTGGTCCAGTTTCATTTGAACACGCCTCGTATTATTTTAAGTGTTTTTTTTTGTTGCTTATTTTCTGTGTATTATATTTTTATGCATTTTTGCCTACTCTATTTTTTGTGTATTACGTATTTATGCACTACGTTTGTTTGTATCATGCTTTCATGTAGTTTTAGTTATGTATTATGTATTTATGTATTGTATCTGCATATATTATATTTCTATGTATTACGTTTCTTTGCATTGTGTATTTATAAATTATTTTTTTAATGTATTATGCTTTTGTGTAAAATGTCTGAATGTATTATGTTCATATGTGCGAGTTTTGTTTTTATGTAACATGTTTTAATGTATTATTATTATTAGTATGTGATGTTTTTATGTATTATGTTTATTTTTACGTGCGAGTTTTATTTTTGTGTTTTAATGTTTTTATATTTTTATATTATTCACATGTAAACATGTTGCATTAAATTTGATTCTATTATATGTGTATGTATTATGTTTCTATGCATTGTGTTTCTATGTAATATATTTTTATGCATTATGTTTCTATGTATTGTATTTGTATGTACTGTTTTTGTGTATTGTTTTTCTATGTAATGTTTTTATGTATTATATTTGTGTGTTTTATGTTTTTATGTATTTTTATGCATGTAGTATGCTTCTATGTATTATGTTTTGTGTATTATGTTCCAATGTTTTTTATTTTTATGCAATATTTTTGTTCTAGTATTATATTTGAATGTGTAATATTTTTTGTATAATATTTATACCTGTTATGTTTCTTTGTATAATGTTTATATATTTATTATGTTGTTTTTCTCCGTTATAAATTTTGAAAGTGTCACTTCATCATTTAGGTTCTTAGTATAATTGATGTCACTTAAGAGTCCTGATACCATTATTTTGAAAGTCTGCTTTTATTGACATATATCTAATCTGGTACATACAATAATCACATATTAACCACTCTGCCCAGCTGTATAGAGGTACCTGATAATGAGTTAGAGAATACCCGGAAACGAGGAAATGACCTGCCCATCTTATCAATCGAAGACCTTGTACAACTCGTCGTCCTGAAATAAAGTATTTGTTTGTGAAATGTTCACTTTCACTTAGTAACTACTCTTCTACACGTGTAGGGGTGTGTAGACACACTGATGATTGGCTGTCATGTCTTTGCATGATATAGATCCTCTTATTTCTGGCTCCATGCCGGCATCTAGTAGATAGAAATATCGTTACCTTTAAAATGTTGTCCGACTAGCGACTAACATCCTACCCTTTTCGATTTTCTGCTGCCAAAGGTTCTTTCACGTGCACAATATGTACACGGGATCTCCTAATTTTTTGCCTATCGTAAAAAAGGATTAGACTCGTATCTCACCTCCTTTGAATCTATTGGGCGACTGAAACTTGTGGAATTCGAACCACCCATCATGTCTCATTTCTGCTGTTTTCATGGCAGCCTGGCTAACGAGATGGGGGATCGACGCGAACCCCGTAGTAGTGAGCGATAAGCAGATGAAGCCAAGCATAGCACAGCCGCCGGGGGGACACTGGTTCACCTTCATCAGGTCGCTCGAGATGTGTGGAAAGCTACTGCTTCCTGCCGCTTAGGGCCCTTTTCCGAGCCCACAAAAGAGTAATCTGACTTGTTGTGGGCATTCAACAACAACAGCAACAACAACAACAACAACAATCCTCAACGGCAGTTTCTGCAATGGGACGTTTATTTTACCATCAATCATCATCATCATCATCATCATCATTATCAACTTCCATAAAAAATACAACTCCCATCATTTTTCACGATTTCATTTCTTGGGCTTTTTTGTCGTTTTACTTCACATGTTACATTAATCATGGATTTCTGTTTTGACTTTTGGAAAATGTGCAATCAAGATATTCTTCTTCTGCTTGTTCCTCTTGATGTTCTTCTCTACGTTCTTCTTCTTCCTTCTGTCTTCTTCTCCTTTTCTTCGCCTTCTTCTTTGTCGTCTTCTTCTCCTTCCTCTTCTTCTTCTTCGTCCTCTTCTTCTTCTTCTTCTTTTGGATCTTCTTCTTTTTCTTTTCCTTTTTCTTTTTCTTCCTCTATTTATTTTCTTTTTCTCGTTCTTCTTTCTGTCTTTGTTTCTTCTTTTTCTTTTCCTTTTGTTTCTTTCAGTGTAATCCTTTTTCAGCAACATATGTGTTATCCTGAACGCAGAAATGGTAAACGAACATAAAGTAAACCAATCAATCAATAGAACAATATACCAGTCAGTCAAACGACCAACCATTCAGTCAGTCAGTAAAATCAATCAGACGAACAACAAATCAGTCAATTGATTAATCAGTCAGTCAATCATTCAGTCAGTCGCTCAAACATTAAGTTAATCAATCAGTCTATACATCAGTTAGTCTATCAATCAGCCAATCAACAAATCTGTCAATCAATCAGTCAATCAGTAAGTTAACCAATCACACATTATATAAATCATTCAATCAATCAGGCATTCAATCAATAAGTCTATCAATCAACCAATTAATCAATTAGCCTAAAAATAAATCAAGCAATCAGTCAAATAATCAATCAACCATTCAACCAACCAATGAGTCAGTCAAGTAATCAGTCATTAAATTATTAAGTCAATCAGTGAAATCAATCAGTCAATAAACCAATAAATCATCCATTCAACCAATCATTCAACTAATCAGCCAAACAATCAGTCATTCAATTAATCAGTTATTTGACCACTCCCTCAATGTCAATCAAATAATCAGTCATTAATTATGTCAACCAATCATTTTATCCTTCATTCAATCAATCGTTCAATCAATTATTATGTCATTCAATCAAATAATAAATCAATCAGCCAATCCATTAATAAACCAGATAATCAACTATTCAATAAGTAAGTCAATTAACCAATGATTTAATCAACTAATCAGTCATTCAACCAATCGATCAATCTGTCAGTTAATTGACCGGTCATGCAACCAATCAGTTAACCAACCAATCATTTAAGCAGTCTTTTAACAAATAAGTCAATCAGTTTGTCAAGCATTCAGTCAATCCATTTGTGAATCTATCAATCAGTCGATCATCATTCTTTCAACTAAATAATCAATCAATCATTCCACTAACCAATTAAGCAATCAATCACTAAATCAGTCATTCAACCAACCAGTCAATAGTTCAGTCAATCAATCAACCAATCAACCAAACAACAAATCAATCAGCCAATCAACTAATCAGTCATTTATCCAATTAATCATTTAATACATCAGCCTAGTAATCAATTAGTCAGTCAATATATCAACCAATAAATAACTCATCCAAACCAATCAATTAATAAATAAATAAATCATTCAACGAATCAATCAATCAAGCAACCAGTCAATGAATCAACCAATCAGTAAATCATTCAACCAATCAACTAAGTCAGTCAGTCAATCAATCAATCAAACCAATCATTCACTCAGTTAATCATTGACTTTTAAACTCACAGACGAGCATAGATTTGCAACAAGCAACCGCCGAACTGTCTTATTATCAACCAAATATGTCAGCTCTCTCCACGGCTTCTCTATTTTCTTAATGTTAGATTCAAGCTCTCGATTGCATTAATGCCATTACCTGCTTCTTCATGACCTGCCCTTCCCCTGACGCCTACCCATAAACGGACTGTCATGTAATACTATAAATGTGATGTTTTAAGGCCTCACCTACCCAGCGCCATTGGTGACCTCGGATGTCGCTTTTACCGGCAATTGACCAGTTATAATTAATAGATAAGTATTAGCTTAACTTAACGTCTTTATACTGGTTTAGAAGACTCTGCAGTGTCTGTATACAACGCGTTTCCCCTACTTCACTTCAAATTAAAATAGTGATGTGCATCCAATATATTCTTTAACTGACCCTGCCCTCTCTATTTCTTGTGACAATGCATTCTAAGCACTCACCACTCTGACTAAAACACTATTAACTTGTTTCTAATTTAGACCTCTCTTTAATTCATTTGTAGCCGTGCCTTCTTGTTGTTGTTGCCGGCTGCACTTTGTGACACTTGTTATAATCTAGTTTATCATTTTCCTCGATTATCTTATGAACCTGTATTACATCACCTATAATTAATGACCCTATCGTACCGTCGCAGCCGTTTTATCTGACGCAGACAATAGTTGATAATACACTGCAATTTCTTTGACAGGGCCTTAATAGTTCGCCACGCCTTAGAGTCAGACAACAGCGTGAGATTCACATTGAAACTGAAAATCTACAATTTGATGTTAAGACCAAACAACCTTGATAAACAGAAAGACTATAGCGAAATAAGAATCCTCTCGCGTTTTGAATTCTTGGATCAATATCCCATTCTGTACCACCTGGGGAGGAAGACTAACGTCTGATCAGGCAAAATATCCTGAGCAGAAATGTTGGTCAGGGACATGCAAAATATACTGATCAGACATGTTAGTCAGGGTCAGGTAGAATATACTGATCATACATGTTAGTCAGGGTCATGCAAAATATACTGATCAGACATGTTAGTCAGGATCAGGAAAAACAAACTGATCACACCTATTAGTCAGTGTCAGTCAAAATATACTTATACGAGATGTTAGGTCGGCTGTAGCAAAATATATTGATCAGACATTTTAGTCAGGATCAGGACAAATATACTAATCAGACATGTTGGTCAGGGGCAAGCAAAATATATTGATCAGACATGTTAGTCAGTGTCAGGCAAAATATACTGATCAGACATGTTAGTCAGAGTCAGGCAAAATATACTGATCAGACATGTTAGTCAGGGTCAGGCAAAATATACTGATCAGACATGTTAGTCAGGGTCAGGCAAAATAAACTGATCAGACATGTTAGTCAGGGGCAGGTAAAACATACTGGCGAAGACCCTCACCTTGGCTTCCTAGTAGCTCTCCCTGGAAACGGGCTGTTTTCATGGCAGCCTGGCTAACGGGGTGAGGGATGGACATGATACAAGTAATAGTGAGCGACACGCAGCTGAAGCCAATGACAGCAGAATTGCCTGGAGGACCCCGGTCCACTTTCATCTGAACCCTCGGGATGTGAAGAAAGCTATTGCAACCTGCCATTTAACGTCCTTTTCAGGGCACACAAAAGAGTAACCTACTCATTGTGTGCATTCGCAAACAACGTATCACCTATCTTCTCATATTGCTACCCAGATAGAGATGCGACTCCAAATCCTGATTACAAAAACAGAATCTGCAGAAAGCAACATCAAAAACCAATATATATTTTATCGATTCTGAAATCACACATTTATATGATCATGCAATCCTGTTGACTCGCTACATTGTTATATAACATTGTTTGCTGTTGATTTGATAAGTGACGAAATAATGTTGCTTATGCTGTTGTGACTTCTGATGTTGTTATACATCATTATACGTTTGTTTATTTGAACATATCAGTGTCGGTTGTTGTGTATCTTCGTACGTTGTTATCTGTTTATATCTTAATTCGTTACATTCTTTTTATCTTTGGCCGTTATTAATTGTTCCTCTTTGTTCAATCGTATCTGTTTATCTTTGTCTTTTGTTATTTATTTATATTTATCTTTTGTTATCTGTTTATCGTTGTTCGTTGTTATATATTTATCTTTGTTCGTTGTTATCTGTTCATCTTTGTCCGTTCTTATCTGTTTATCTGTGCCCGTTGTGATGTTTTTTGTCTTTGTCCCTTGTTATGTTATAGAACTTTCAACGTTCGCAGTGGCTGCTTGCCTGTCGTGTTATAGAACTTTCAACGAACGCAGTGGCTACTTGCCAGTCGTGTTATAGAACTTTCAACGAACGCAGTGGCTGCTTGCCAGTCGAGTTATAGAACTTTCCACGCTCGCAGTGGCTGCTTGCCAGTCGTGTTATAGAACTTTCCACGCTCGTAGTGGCTGCTTGCCAGTCGTGTTATATAATTTTCCACGCTCGCAGTGGCTGCTTGCCAGTCGTGTTATAGAACTTTCCACGCTCACAGTGGCTGCTTGCCAGTCGTGTTATAGAACTTTCTACGCTCGTAGTGGCTGCTTGCCAGTCGTGTTATAGAACTTTCCACGCTCGCAGTGGCTGCTTGCCAGTCGTGTTATAGAACTATCCAAGCTCGCAGTGGCTGCTTGCCAGTCGTGTTAAAGAACTTTCCACGCTCACAGTGGCTGCTTGCCAGTCGTGTTATAGAACTTTCCACGCTCGCAGTGGCTGCTTGCCAGTCGTGTTATAGAACTTTCCACGCTCGTAGTGGCTGCTTGCCAGTCGTGTTATAGAACTTTCCACGCTCGCAGTGGCTGCTTGCCTGTTATGTTATAGAACTTTCAACGGTCGCAGTAGCTGCTTGCCTGTCGTGTTATAGAACTTTCAACGAACGCAGTGGCTACTTGCCAGTCGTGTTATAGAACTTTCAACGAACGCAGTGGCTACTTGCCAGTCGTGTTATAGAACTTTCAACGAACGCAGTGGCTACTTGCCAGTCGTGTTAAAGAACTTTCAACGCTCGCAGCTGCTGTTTACCAGTCCTGTTATAGAACTTTCAACGCTCGCAGTCGCTACTTGCCAGTCGTGTTATATAACTTTCAACGGTCGCAGTGGCTGCTTGCCTGTCGTGTAATAGAACTTTGAACGCTCGCAGTGGCCTGATCAGTTACAAGCGTCCCCTCATACTCAATGATGCAGTAAGACGTTGGATGGGATGATGTTTGTGGTGCTCGTTGACGACGATGGACACATTTGTTTTATGAGTGGTGTGATGAGAGAAGTGAAGTGGCACAAAATTGCTCTTGAAACGGAAGTTGATTGATGAACGCATGGGAATGAGAACAACATGGGAGAGAAGGCTCTTAGTTCTTTGTGGACACGTCAGATGCACCTGTGCAGGTCCCAACTGTGGTATGAAATGGATATAGCTGGGAGGAGAATGTCCTGCTTAACGGGCTAGGCTCGAGCAGCTTATTAACCTGCTACTTTAGAACAAGTGCCGCGAAGGGTGGTTAACCGATGAGCAAGTCCGTCTTAATAAACTCAAACACTAGAGCAAAGTAGACCCGCAGCCGGTTAGGCGCCATCTATGCTGCTCTTGACAAACCACCTAAACATGGCCAGTGTTATGCCATGTTACACAGTTAGTCGCCTCTTACGACATGCTCTCTATGGGGCAGTGGTGCTATTTGTGTCCGTGTCATATACAAAGACCCCGGCGGACCACCTTCAACAGAGAAGGTCCACACGGGAAATATATGTATTATCCGAGAGCGGCAGAGAAAAGAAAGAATAAGTCGTTATAGTACGTAAGACTGTCAACACACAGACAATTCAGTATATACAAATATCCACGTGATGGTTACGTGATGAAACAAACCTAACATACGTTTCTATATTTTATGCTTTATCGAGGAGGAGCCGGGTGTAGATCGGTTTGGTCATGAGTGAGGAAGCTGGTGTGCCTTAGACAAAATGCTGCTTTGTAGGTCATTAAGTGTAGAATTTTGAATAATTTCAAATTTTGCAGAGCAATCCTTTTATTTTAATTAACAAATTTTTTTAGATTTTTATTTTTGAAAGTTAAATCTTTAAATAAACATATTTAAAATTCTGAAGAGTAAAAGACGAATCATTGAAATAATCCACCCTGACTGACGACCAAAACGAATCAATACCATTAGTAAGTCTTACGACTCCTGCTCTGTTCATGAATTTGTTCTAATACACCAACCACTCTAGAGTGTACCTTAACTTCCCCGCCTGACTGGTGCCATAACCGAGTTAGATTTTTACAAAATAATGTACATTTTGAAGTGCATCTAATTGAAATTTCTTGAATGCAGGCTAATTAGTTTTACAGCTAACTTAATGAGGCTTTCGAGCATAAAAGGTTCCCCACCTGTGTGTTATAATGGTCCCCCAAACAATGGCACACTGCTTCAAACCTCGGCAAGACGTCTTTTTTTATATTTCGAGATAAAATAAAGACATATTGTGAACTTCGTGGAGACTGCTTGTATACGCAGCCTTTATTCCTCAGCTTTAAGTCTCCACAGCGGGCTCCAATTGGGGAAGTAATAATAGTTTGATAGTTTATTCTAAGTATAAAAGATTGCAGGACCAAAGCATAGCTTCAAGGAATATGGTCACTCTTACAGAACCCAGGAGGGTACTCCAAGCAATATCAAGTACCAAACAAGATAGATTATCTCACAAAATAAATATAACACCGCGTTGCTGTGCCATAAAAACAGATATAGTCCTACAGGGAACTAAGTGGTCTCGAGGCAAGGTGTCCGCCTCGAGTACCCGAGGTCGCGGGCTCAATCGCGGTGGAGACCGTGATTTTTTTTCACGTGGATCTTAAAAGTAACGACATCCATCAAACGATCCATGAGAACGAACTAGAGAGACCAGCACAAAGAATAGAAGCCAGAAAATGACAAGATAGATAAACTTGACAGAGATGGGCAGACAAAGATCTTCAGACTCAGAAAGAGACATTGCAGATTCAAGACCCACCTCTACAGAAGGTACCGCACAGACACCGTCGCGTCCTATTGTTGATCACACAAGCAAACACCGGAACATATTCTGCAGAACTGCATACCAAAAATAGGTAGTCTGTGCCAGGGGAACGTCCAAGCTGTGGGGGACCGGCGTAGACCTGAAACGCCTCACAAGGCTAGAAGTATAGCATCAGCTAATCGTGGAAGATTAAGACGTAGGGCTTTAAAGAGGCTATCTGGATAACAGTAACAGACGTAGGAGCGGACCAAAGATCGAGAGTAATATGCTTCGACTTTTATGGTAGCGACGTTCTGCAAATGATATGGAGCATGATGATAATAGTTGTACGATCATTAGATACATGTTTTAGGATACGTCGTGACACCTGCTTACAAAAGACTACTATCCGCTACAGCGTAATACGTTCATCATCATCAAGTGCCACCTTGCCTCATATAATGACGACAATTGAATCTCAAAATTTCTCTGTCCCGTGTCAGGTGGGTACACTAAGTAAAACTGTGTACCGACCAAAGTCCATCTGTACACTCGATCAAACTGTATCCCGACCACAGTCCATCAGTACACCCAGTCAAACTGTGTCTCAGCCACATCATGATGTCTATCCATCTGTACACTCAGTCGAACTGTGTCTCGACAACATCTTGATGTCTGTCCATCAGTACACTCAGTCAAACTGTGTCCCTATCAAATCTTGATGTCTGTCCATCTGTACACTCAGCCAAACTGTGTCCCGCCCACATCTTTATGTCTATCCATCTGTACACTCAGTCGAACTGTGTCTCGACAACATCTTGATGTTTGTCCATCTGTACACTCAGCCAAACTGTGTCTCGACCACATCTTGATGTCTGTCCATCTGTTCACTTTGCCATTCTGTGTCCCGCCCACAACTTTATGTCGTCTGTCTATCTGTACCTCTGCCGCTCTCTGGCTCTCTTACCCTCCACTATTCCCTATAATATAACTTTCAGCAGACAGTCATGCCTCTTGAATTGACCAATATATCTTTTTTTTTCTGCTTGGAACGGCGTGGCCTAGTGGTTAAGTGACACGGCTTACAACCCGAAGGTGCTGGGTTCGATCCCCAGCACAGCACCGGCTGTTACCCCGTGGAAGCAAACCCTTAAAAAATGCAGGAGAAAGCAGACCCTTACATAAAATCCATGCTGAGGTCGGATGCACTGGGCTGACAGGCGCAAAAATAAAAACCACAGTGCAACGCACACCGCCTTGGGGATTAGAGAAATAAGGCGAACGCAAAGAAAAAAAACATAAATTTTTTTTTTTTAATGTTGTTTTTTTCCTCTTCTTCAGAAGCGTTTTCTCCGCCCATGAGTTGTTCCAGGACCGCACTATTTGTTTTCCTATTTTTCCAAGAAAGTTCGTCCATGTCTTAGTAATGCGCACTTATCACTTCTTCTTTTCCTATCATCGCTCAGACTGAGACTTCAATAATTATGATGCATTTATGAAGGTAATACTGTCACCGTGCTGTTTCTCCTCGATTTGGAATCAGCATAGGCAACACCCTTCTTCCGATTTGGAATCAGCATAGGTCACATCCTTCTTCCGATTTGGAATCAGCATAGGCAACACCCTTCTTCCGATTTGGAATCAGCATAGGTCACATCCTTCTTTTGATTTGGAATCAGCATAGGTCACATCCTTCTTTTGATTTGGAATCAGCATAGGTCACATCCTTCTTCTGATTTGGAATCAGCATAGGCCACACCCTTCTTCCGATTTGGAATCAGCATAGGTCACATCCTTCTTCTGATTTGGAATCAGAATTGCGGTTTGAAACAATATTACCGCTTCAACTGTGGAATGAACCCAGGACCACTCAGATTCGAAGCCAGCGCGCTAACCCCTGCGCTACGTGGCTCTCTCTCAAAGGAGTAAAGAGAAATAAAAAGGAAGAAAAAAAGCGATAATGGTTATGTTACCCAGACAAATGATCAGTTTAGAAAGAAGATAATGAAAGAAATATTTTGAAGACGGTGAAGAAAAGTACAACAAAAGGGAGGAATGCCGAAGCATAAAAGATGTAAGGTGGAAAGATCATCAAAACGGAAAACGTGAAAGTAAAAAAAAAATGAATAATTTGAAAAAGTCAAGGGACAAAGCTAAGACGATATAGATGATTGTAGAACAGCGAGGAAGAACAAAGAAAAGATATAAAATAAATATGTCAAAGGAAGACAAGACAACTATAACTGAAGAAAAAATAAGTAAAATTAAAAGAAAATAGTTACAACATCAACGTGAATGAGACATTCACAAAGAAGCTGAAATACACTTTTCAAGTAGAATATTAAGGTGGATAGAAACGCCGTAACTTCAGAATGAAAATAAAAAGGCGTGATTATTGAAAGTAATAAAGAAAATAATCTAATAATAAAAAAGATAATGAATGGAATCGGCATTGTTGATGAATAAAGAATGAATAAAAATAACTTTTGGAGAGAAATAATATATGAATGGCAGTATAATCAGAAAAATAAAGCTAAATAATTCTTCATAAAGGGAACAAAGAAAGAAAAGATTACGACAACAATTATTGATTGATAGCTAATATAAATACCAAAAAAAACATATATTCATGAAGGAAATCGGTGAGGAAAGCACAGCAGAAATAAAAAAAAGACCACAGAAACAACAAAACTTATATTTGACAGCTGGGGGATGCAGTACACTCTTAAAATGCACGTTAGAGACGTTAAAACATAGAAAGTGGTGGTGTTTTATGGACACAACCCGGTAACACTCAGAGATAGAATATACAACTTTCAAAAAAATGTAGTTCTTCTTACTTCTTTTTCTTCTTCTTCTTCTGCATCTTCTTTTGTTCTTCTATTTGTTCTTATTGGTCTTATTCTTCCTCTTCTTCTTCGTCGTCGTCGTTTTCTTCTACTTCTTTCGTTTTTACAAGACTATTTAACTTGCCGTAGCTGTTGTCCTTTCACGTGGACTTCTATTTCTCGTATTTTAACCAACTTTCCCATATCACAGAGAGCAGGCATTTGGTGCAGAGCCTCTACTAGTGTGACATGTTAATATTTCAAATTTACACTTCTGTAGTCATCCCCCCCCCCCCCTTTTCCGTCCCAACAACAATATCTAAACATATAAAAGAGCTGTTACTGAAATATATTTACTTGCTTCTCATTCGTTTGTCTCTCAACATTAACGCGACATTTATGACACTAATAAAGGCAGCAGTCAGCTCGAACTTCCTGATATTTTCATACAGTTCTCGTAGAAGGAAAATGGACGCAGTGTCCCTGCCAATAGTTAGCAAGTCGGCAACATGATTAAGCTGCCATAGTGCCAGGACCAGAGGTACGCAGATCCGAACTGCTGATCTTAAACATAACACAAAGATAGCTCCTATATCTGTTCTACGTGTTATGTGTCCTAAAGAAAATCTAAAGTGGAAGGGGTAGACCAAGAAGACGATGGCATCAAGCTATCCAGGAATGCCTGGGTACGATTGTGGCGGAGGCTTGAGTTTTGGCAAGGGAACGAGTTTCTTTCAGACAGACTGTGATGGGAGCGACGTTTTATAAAGGACATGCTACATACTGATGAAAGAAATACACTTTTTCTCACTGGGACAGATTTTAGTCTGTATCATTTTGTGCATGACGACCATCTTTCCCATTTTGATCGAAGAATGAGTTTGAAAAAAATTGTTTTATTCTCTTCATACGCTTTTTTCTTAATCATTTTGCTGTTAACTTCGTCCTTGTTTGACGAGCTAGTCTGTCAATTTTTTGTCAGGAATGTTAGGATGAGCTGGTATGCACTGAATTGTGCTATTTTTGAAACATAATGTATGATACAATACCTCATCTCCTCATCTCGACTGACATGTCTGAGCCTTAGATTAATGATATGCATCCCGGAAGTCATTAACCCGTATTGGCTCCTTTTGGGATATTGAGACGCTGAAATATTCTCTAAAACCGCTTTTTCTTCTCTCACCACGGTAAAAACCAAACGTAGATCTTAGCGAGCAGTTAACGTTCTATCATTACGTCATGTATACTCATTATTAGTTTAATCTGGAGGAAATCGTTATGGTGAGGAATAAATGCCATTTGTTCTTGCAGTCACAGCAAACTACACAGGCTAGTTTTACAGTATATCCTAACATCAATTCAGATTTTTATCAGCCAAAACACAAATACAAGAAAAACGGTCATTCTAACAGACTTCAGTAATGTACAAGCCATCTTAAGCCACAAACAAGATAGACTCTCACATAAAATAAAATACATCATAGGATTGCTGTCTCAAAAACAGATTTAGTCCTACAATGGATTCCGGCCCACTGTGGGATCCCTGGAAACGAGAAAGCTGATGAGCTCGCAAAGGCCGGAAGTGGAGGCAGGCAGATTCCCCAACCAAAGAGCTATGAAGAAGAAAAAAACTCCTAAAACGATCCATGAGAACAGAATGCAGAGAACAGCACAAAAATTCAAACCAGAAAACGACAGCACAGACAGACTTCGCAGAGATGGGCAGACAAAGATCATCAGACTCAGAACGGGACATTGTAGACTCACGGCCCATCTATTCAATAAACTGATGATGGGTGGTACTGACGAACGCCCCTGTGGTACAGGGAAAATGACCGCTGAACATCTGCTGCAAAATTGCCCGACATACTAGGACCAGAGAAAGCACATGTGGCCATCACCAGTGGCAACACTAGACAAGCTCTATGGCAGTGTCGACAGCCTCAGGATGACTGCTGCTTTCTTCGAACAAATTCAAGTTGAAGTCTGACAGCGTACGAAGAAGAAGAAGAAGAAGACGAAGAAGACTCAAGGCCCACCTCCACAGAATAGGTATCAGAGACACTGCCACGTGCGATTGTGGAGCACCCAAACAAACACCAGAACATATTCTGCAAGAATGCCCTAACTATGCAGACCAAAGAGAGGCAGTCTGGTCTGGGGGAGCGACCATGATCGAAAAGCTGTGGGGGACCGGCGAAGATCTGAAATGCACAGTCTCCTTCGTGAACCTCACCGGAATAAAAGAATAGCATCAGTTGATCGATGAAGAAGAAGAAGAAGGTAGACACAGACGACGATATCTGCGAATGTGGGAATAGCCCAGCCCGCATCTTTAACTTTCACAGAATGCAAAAATCCTGTGAAGATTTGATAAGGGCAAACGAAAGAGCATCCTTTGTGACATGTTTCTGGTTGAACAGTCCGTGAGGTTGCCATACACGGTAAGTTGTTTACGAATGCCCACAATGAGTGGGTTACTCTTTTGTGCGCCTTGCAAAAAACGTTAAGTTGAGGGTTGCAGTAGCTTTCCTCACATCCCGAGCGTGCTGACGAAGGTGGGTCGGGATCATCCAGGCTGTTGTGCTATGCTTGGCTTCATTTGCGTGTCACTCACTACTACAAGGATCACATTGATCCCTCACCTTGTTAGCCAGGCTGCTATGAAAACAGCCCGTTTCCTGAGAACGCTACGAGGTAGCCAAGGCGAGGGTCTTGGTCAACATGTTTTGCCTAACCCTAACTAGCATGTCTGGCCAGTATACTCTGACTAACCCTGACTAGCATGTCTGACCAGTATATTCTTCCTAAACCTGACTAGCATGTCTGACCAGGACATTCTGCTTAACCCTGACTAGCATGTCTGACCAGTATATTCTGCCTAACCCTGACTAGGATGTCTGACCGGTATATTCTTCCTAAACCTGACTAGCATGTCTGACCAGGACATTCTGCTTAACCCTGACTAGCATGTCTGACCAGTGTATTCTGCCTAACCCTGACTATCATGTCTGACCAGTATGTCTGACCAGTATATTTTGCTTGACCAGACGTTAGTCGTCCTCCCCGACATGGTAAGTAAATACGTACGTTGGTAAGAAAGTAGAGACACGCCTTCAAACTTCTCGAGGTACCTTGTTTAAGGCGGTATCAAAGATCAAGGCTGCTCAATGACACGAACTGCAAATGAAGATACGCCTAAGAGATGTGGAACGAGATTATGGCCCATGAAAAAAACAAAAAAATAGAAAACAATTATTTTTTAGCTGCGAACTTGAGCGTCGCTCGAGGGGAACTTGTTGTGACGAGAATAGGACCTCTGTCACATTCATTCATGTCGTAAGAGGCTACTAAAGAGGTTTGTGAATGGGGTTTGCAGTGTCTCTTATGTGATAATTGTTATTGAAACCCCCTCTGAAATTACTGAGATAGAAGATTTCTGTTAGTTTCCCAACGCACATGATGATGATGTTATCTTCAGACTGCTTTGTCTTGGTGATGTAACTTGCGCTGTATTTGAAGATAAAGATATCCACCAAGAAAACATAGTATTCCGGACTGATGAGGCGTCAGTAATAGCAGCGCTAAAACAACACAAAGATGAAGATCTCGAGCAATGTATGTTCTCCCTGACACAGCTATCAGCAGAACACCCAAGGTCAGTCATACAGTGGATCCTATCCCACTGCAATAATGAAGGTAATGAAGCTGCAGTCAAACTAGCAAAGAGTGGAGGAGCATCTCCACAAACAGACCTGATTATCACATATAATGCGGCCAAGACCATAATTAAAGCCAACTTCAGAGTAAAATTGGCTGATCAACACACCGACTTCCGAAAAAAAGACAGCTACTATAACTTAACTAGAGAAGAGCAAGTCAACATCTTCAGACTAAGAACTGAGCATAATAGAGTCAAGAGTCATCTTTACAACAAAATGAGGATTGGGACAGATGACAGGTGCCCATGTGGGGAGCATATCATGACCGTGGAACACATCCTAAAAAGCTGCATGCTTACGCAGGGAAAGATAGAACAATACTGGCCTCGTGAGACAGATATGAGACAAAAGCTGTATGGAGATGAAATAGCCTTACACACAACGGTGTCCTTTGTAAGAGAACCCAGAACCTTGATCTGAGGATGAACGACGAAGAAGAAGAAGAAGAAGCGCTGTATTTGGATGAAAATGAAGAAACATTGCACTGGTCATGAACTTCACTCTCTAGTCCCGAGCTACCTTGGACCAGTGGCAAAATATAAGTCGAAAAAAACTGGAGGTAACTCAGAATGCAGGCACTCTGGCCCTCTTCCCTTGAGACCAGGGGTCGCTTGAAACTTGCGAGATTCTATCGCACACCGTTTCCGCAGGGCCTTCTGAAAGGAGTCTGCAACTATAGTAGCGGTTCTATGCTTTATTTGGGACAAGAAGATGAGTGGATCTGTAATCTCCTGCACGAGTCGACATTGCACATGATGATGATGATGTATTAAACGACGAGGCTTTATATTATTTACTGACAGTACTTGCAAGGGTTTGATGTTTAATGCCCACAATGAGGTAGTTTACTCTTTTATGCGCCCTGAAGAGGGCATTAATTGACGGTTGTAGTAGCTTTCCTCACATCCGAGCGTGCTGCTGAAGGTGAATACCTGCATGAAGCTCATTACTACGGGGATCACGTCGATTCACATCTTGTCAGCTAGATTGCTGTGAAAACAGCATGTTTCTAGTGAATACTACATGGAAGAGAGATAGTGGTATTGATCAAGATATTACGCCTGATCCTGACCTTTACATCCTAATCATTATGGTGTGCCTAGCCGTACTATCGTCTCAGTTCACCATGAATTGAGATAGAAAAAGTAAATGGGACAAAATATAGATTTTCAAAACATAAGTAAATGTGTTAAATACTAAAACAGAAATAAATGCAAGATGCGTATTAAATTGTGTATAATCAAACTGTCTCATCTTTTTTCTTCTGATCCCAGGAAACCCGAGTTATTCACTTTGTTATTATTGTATCACAAATGGGATTTTGTTTCTAGAGATCTCTTTCAAAACCAGACAGTTTTCTGCACTCTGTAGTATTTTGTGGTGTGAATGGCAGAATATACAAGCAGAAGTTAGAAGGTCTTCTTCCCATTAAGCTTATATCAAACTATGGCTACGACATGTTAGCCGATTCGTCGGGCCGCCGATGAATGTGTACGACTCAGAAATACAAATCGCGTAATCTGACAGTAAACGCGGAGTATGCATACTAAGATTGTTTTTAATTTCGAATGTTACAAAAACCAAATACCCTTTCTGAGATTTGAACCCGCGTCATCCTGGCTAGGACAAACGTTCCCAAACCTGCTATGCCCTCGCTCATGAACGTTCATTATACATCCCTCCTTTAAACGAACAAACGACCCAGAGCAACAAAACTATCTTAGAACTTTGCTGTGAATTTTCAATTGATATTGCTCTTTCCAATTCTCTAATCGAAATATCACTGGCAATAAACACTGATTAAATCGAGGCTAGAATCGTTCATTAATGTAATCTGCTTGGATTTTATGCAGAGTACAGATGTTTAGGAAATGAGAGAGAATGTAAAACGGAAAGCGAACGCGCATAAATGTGCAATGATAAAACCAAGCTCCCAAATGAATGCCAATTTGTTTCTGTTTCTTTTCGACCACCTCGCTACCCGTTTTTTTCTTTCTTGGACCTTTACAAAAAACATCTGAGCTTTCTGCGAATAAACATCAAGACGTTTGCAGGTATCAGCGAGCTTGCATGTGATACACTGTCAGTGTTGATAACAGCGTTATACGAATGACTGTAATACAGCTGGACGCCAATTACGAATGGAAATATACTTTCTTTCTCGGTTCTCTTCTACTCTGGAGTATAGAGGTTTGTCAGAAAGAGTGTCAGACTTTTCTATGTACTGTCTATACCTCGGCTGGTTCTCAGTCGCTTATATACTAACTTATGTTGTCAATCCAGTGCATTTTAGGTCGTCATTGAGGTCTAGATCCTTGACTGTATGCCTCCCAATAATTTCTTAAGTAGTCGATCTGCTTTCATTCTGAAGACATGGCCAAACCATCGAAGTCCACTCGAGTCCGCAATATCATGGCTCCGAGATTTTGTCGTAGTGTCTAATTATAGCTATGTCTCTGCTCGTTACTTGGACCATCTCCTTAGATATCTTATTTCTGACAATTGAAGTTAACTTTTCTGGTTATTTCTCATTGGCCTTGACTTACAACCGTAAGTCCAAACTAGTACATGGGTGAAGTAATAAACACCCATTTTAGTTTTCTTATTTATTTCTCTTTTGCTGAGAAATCCTCTTGTTGTGGCTGAAAAAGTTTACCAGTTACTGCCCTTGTAGTTTTATTACCTCCCTCTTGTTTGTTACATCTCCAATGCATTTGAACTAATTAACCTGTTTCATGGACTGTTCATTCAGAAATATGGGATTTTGACTTTTCTTAAGACAACAATGTTTTTTTTCGAAAACTACTAACGGTCACCACGGTCACCCCTCTCTTCTTCAACTCGTCTTTCCAGATTTGAATGTTGGTTTGGAGGTATTCGTTTGATTTAGTAATCAGGGCCAGAACTTCTACAAACGCCAGCTGCGATATTTAGACTGGCCTTATCTACCAGCACCCTTCTGAGGCTTCTCATCACAAGCTTTGATGATATAATCGATGAATAAAATGAAGAGGCTTCGTCGTTTGCTCTCAAATTCCCGCTACTAAGCCTCGAAAATGGTTTTGCAAGTAGCAGGATGTAGTGTCGTAGTATGCAGATTGACGTTTTCTTCTATGTTCCAGTATAGTAGACTAGACTTTGCTGTGGGACATTAATGATGGATATGCCTCTATCGTTTTTGTTTTGTCGATTGTCACTCTTCTTGAAAATTGGCATAATAGTGACTTTCTCCCAGTTCTATGATATAACCAGGTTGCCCGCAGAGCCCTCGGGAATAGCGGTTTATCTGCAGTTCCCATGTATTATCATATTTTAGGTGTTATTTGGGAAGGAAGACTAAGGTCTGGTCAGGTAAAACATACTGATCAGACATGTTAGTCAGGGTCAGGCAAAACTTACTGATCAGACATGTTAGTCATGGTCAGGCAAAACTTACTGATCAGACATGATAGTTAGGGTCAGGCAAAATATACTTGGTTTTCTCGTAGCCCTTTCTGAAAACGATCTGTTTTCATGGCTGCCTCTGCTAACAAGGTGAGGAAATGACGCGATTCCAGTAGTAGTGAGCGACACGCAGATAAAGCAAAGCATAGCACACCGTTCGGAAAGTGTCCAACCTTTATTGTCTCCAGTGCTGCCTTGCGCTCCTCCATTGTGATGTGTTCCCCATAATTGGTTTCCTCTCCTCTATTAAAACCTTTCGTAACTGGAATTTGGACTTGAGTTGTAATCAACCTACCATGGTATTTTTGTTGTTATTAATACATTTTAGTGGTCGCTCTTTTTTCTTCATCATTTTCTTTATGGTCCTGTAAAGCAGCAGCTGGTTTTCTCCGGCATTCTTTCCCATTCTCTCTCCAAAGTCCTATCACGATTGTTGTTTTGCTCTTTTACATTGTTGTGTTGATTACCGTCTGAGTGTTAACAAACTCATTGTATTTGGTGTTAAATTATTGCCTTTAATGTATTGTTGCCATGCCTTTTATTTGTCACTTATTATCATTCTGACTTCTTCTGTCCACCAAGATGTTCTGTATATTCTTCTGGACTCTGACATCACCGCATGCTTCTGATGTATGTGTCTCGTGGGTAGTTTTGATTTTTAACCAAAACGGTTGCAGATCTTCTGAATTTCCCACTGATTATGTCATAAGCTGCTGGTATCTGTTCCTTCTCACTCGAATGGGCTGCCTTGAAATTGTGAGCTATCGTACCTCGGAATGTGTTTGTTTCAATGAGAGGGAGCGTGTTTGTTTCAATGAGAGAGAGCTTGGATGTTTCAATGTGAGGGAGCTTGTTTGTTTCAATGAGAGAGAGCGTGGATGTTTCAATGTTAGGGAGTCTGTTTGTTTCAATGTGAGGGAGCTTGTTTGTTTCAATGTGAGGGAGCTTGTTTGTTTCAATGAGAGAGAGCTTGGATTTTTCAATGAGAGGGACCTTGTTTGTTTCAATGTGAGGGAGCTTGGATGTTTCAATGTGAGGGAGTTTGTTTGTTTCAATGAGAGGGAGCTTGTTTGTTTCAATGAGAGGGAGCTTGTTTGTTTCAATGAGAGGGAGTTTGTTTGTTTCAATGAGAGAGAGCTTGTTTGTTTCAATGAGAGGGAGCTTGTTTGTTTCAATGTGAGGGAGCTTGTTTGTTTCAATGAGAGGGAGCTTGTTTGTTTCAATGTGAGGGAGCTTGTTTGTTTCAATGAGAGGGAGCTTGTTTGTTTCAATGAGAGGGAGCTTGTTTGTTTCAATGAGAGGGAGCTTGCACGTTTCAATGAGAGGGAGCTTGCACGTTTCAATGAGAGGGAGCTTGCATGTTTCAATGAGAGGGAGCTTGCATGTTTCAGTGAGAGGGAGTTTTCATGTTTCAGTGAGAGGGAGTTTGCAGGTCATAATGACACTAAGAACTAAGCCAGTGGAAGGAAAGTCTTCCAGAAGGATTCACCCATGCTGAATAGTTCATGGAGTATGGCATTTATTAAACACAAGATGATTAGGAGTGCATAACCTGTAGCGGTCAGCGACGCAAAGTTGACTGCTATCGTCAGGACCAGCGACCCAAAGTTGACTGCTACCGTCAGGGCCAGTGACCCAAAGTTGACTGCTATCGTCAGGGCCAGCGACCCAAAGTTGACTGCAATCGTAAGGGCCACTGACCCAAAGTTGACTGCTATCGCCAGGGCCAGTGACCCAAAGTTGACTTCTATCGTCAGGGCCACTGACCCAAAGTTGACTTCTATCGTCAGGGCCAGTGACTCAAAGTTGACTTCTATCGTCAGGGCCACTGACCCAAAGTTGACTGCTATCGTTAGGGCCAGCGACCCAGAGCTGCCAAAAGCCCTGCTCTACCTCCACGTACTGGTTCCTAGTAACATACTACAACAGTCCAGACTGGCTAAAGAGAACGATTGAAACGGGAAGGCTAACCTATACCCAAAAATGCGATGCTGAATTCCCCAACTCTCTTAGAATGGACACTTGTATCATTTGCAAATCTTAGTTCTGGTATTTCATTCCCACCGACTACGAACGGGTCAAACTTGTCAAACTCTTTGTCATGCTTGACATTTCTCATTATGTTTTCTGTTTATATATTGAACATATACGGGCAGAGTATGCATCCTTATTGTACTCCCATGTGCCCATCGAACCAGTCCAATATCTCCAACTATTCTGGCTGTTGGCTGCTGTCTATCACAAACTGATACACTTAATAAGCTGCGCCGTGGATCTCAAGCATGTCAAGGTTTCCTAGACCTTTACCTGTCGCACAACATCGAACGCCTTTGTAAACTCTATGATACAGGTGTGTAATTCAATACTGCACTATCAGCACTTTGAAATAATATTCCGCATGTTCGGGATATGATCTCTCGTACTTCTATTTTTGTCGAAAACCTGCCTGAATCAGATGCATTCCCGCGTTGATGTTGTTTTCTAACCTTTTCATAATCCGGAGGATTTTGCTAGGATGACTAATCAGAGCGATGGTTCGGTAATTAGTGCATCGCTTACGATCTCCGGTCTTTAGGGCTGGGATATGCGCATACATTGTCCATGTAAAGTAAATGAAAACTATATAAGTAAGTAAATAACTAGAAAAGAAAGTAAGTAGATAACTAGATAACTAGTTAATTAAATAAGTAGATCGTGCTCCATTGGAGCTCCCCCCCCCCCCCCACATTCCTTCACCACAGCAAACTAGAAAGACGCAGTTATTAGATCGTAAGTTTATGTCTGCCTTTTATCTGTTGGAAACTACACGCACAATACTATCGATCTTCACATCTGCATTCCACGTGCCTAACACGCAAATATCCAATGTTTGCTAAGCATTGCTATGTTCTTTGTAGATTGACATGATGATAATGCTTTTTTGATGTTACGCGTCCCTCCATCAACGATTTATATCAGTAACAATTTTCATGTTTTATATGAATATTAGGCTGCATTGTTGTCCACTAATACGATTGACTTTTTAATTCCATGTTTCCCGTGTTTTGCATTTGACTTGTTTTAGTTAATATATATGTAAGCTTCAATCACTGCTTTTTTAAATTTATTTATCTGTTGATAAAGACCTTAAAAAGTCGATTATGCGATAATTGTATGTCACTTCTCTTTCCCGAGTGGTCCGCCGGGGTCTTTGTGTATGACAAGAACAAGAATAGCACCACTGCCCCACAGAGAGCATGTCGTAAGACGTGACTAACTGTGTGACATGGTACAACACCGGCCATAGTTAAGTGGTTTCTTTAGAGCAGCACAGATGGCGCCTAACAGACTGCGGGTCTACTTTGCTCTAGTGTTTGAGATTATTAAGAAGATATCACACATCGGTTAACCACCCTCCATAAGCGCTTGTCCCACCGCTGCGGAGTATTAAGCTGCTCGAGCCTAGCCCGCTTAGCCTGAAATCTTTCTCCCGGCTACATCCAGCTCATACCAGAGCAGTGACCTGCACAGGGACATCTGTTCTTGTAAAAGTCAAAGTCGACTAAGAAATAAGAACATCTCGCATGTCAAATTACATTTGAACACATCTTGTTGTCGGTCGGTCGTCTTGGGTGGATTGGGTCGGGATTTGGGTATGGATTGGTGGTGGTGGTCGTTGGGTGGTTGGTGAGTTGTTGGTGGTGATGGGTGATGGGTGGTGGGGGAGGGGTGGTCGTGGCAAGTGGTGATGGTGGTGGTGTGGGTGGTGGTGGTAGATAGTTGTGTTGTCGGTAGGTCGTCTTGGGTGGATTGGATCGGGATTTGGGTATGGATTGGTGGTGGTGGTCGTTGGGTGGTTGGTGAGTTGTTGTGGTGATGGGTGATGGGTGGTGGGGGACGGGGTGGTCGTGGCAAGTGGTGATGGTGGTGGTGATGGGTAGTGGTGTTAGGGGTGGTGGTGGGTATTGGTGGTGGTGGGTGGTGGTGGTGGTAGGTGGTGATGTGAGTGGTGGTGGGTGGTAAGTGGTGATGGTGGTGGATAGTGGTGGTGTGGGTGGCGGGTGTTGGTGGTGGTGGTAGATAGTTGTGTTGTTGGGAGGTGAGTTGTTGTGGGTGGTAGTAGGTGGTGTGTTGTTTTGGGAGGTGGTGGGTTGCTGTGGATGGGGGTGGGTAGTGGGTTGTTGTGGGTGGTGGTAGTGGTGAGTTGCATTTTTGTGGTTGGGGGTGGGTGGTGAGCTGTTGTGGGTGATAGTGGGTGGTGGGGTTGTTATGGTTTGGGTTGGGTGGTGGGTTGTTGTGGGTGGTGAATTGTTTTGATTGGTATCTGGTGGTGGGTTGCTGTGGTTGGGGTTGGGTTTTTGTGGGTGATAGTGGGTGGGGTGGGTGGTGGGTTGTTGTAGTTGCGGGTGGTTTGTGGGTTGTGAGTGGTAGTGGGTGGTGGGTTGCTCTGGGTGGAGGTGGTGGTGGATTGTTGTGGGTGGTGGGTTGTTGCGGGTGGTGGTTTATTGTGGGTGGAAGTGGGTGGTTGGTTGTTGTTGGTGATGGTTGATTGTAGGTTGTAGTGGGTGGTGGTGAGTGGTGGGTTGTTTTGGGTGGCGGTATGTGGTGGGTTATTGTGGGTGGTGGCGGGTGGTGGGTTGTTGTGGGTGGTTGTTGTTGAATGTCCGCGATGAGTATTTTTACTCTTTTGCGCGCCCTGAAAATGGTGTTAGGTGGTGAGTTGCAGTAGTTTCCTTCTTATCCTGAGCGTGCTGATGAAAGTGTCATGCAGGCTGTTGTGTTATATCTGAATTGATTAGCGTCTCGCTCACTACTACAGGGATCACGTTGATCCCCACGTCATTAGCAAGACTGTCATAAACACAGCTTGTATCCAGGAAGTACTGCAGTATAGGTGACCTTTGGCTTTAATCAGTATGTTCACCTGGCCGTGACTAACATAGTCTGAACAGTATGTTCACATGACCCTGACTAACATAGTATGATCAGTATGTTCACCTGACCCTGACTAACATCGTCTGGTCAGTATGTTCCCCTGACCCTGACTAGCATTCTTATCAGTATGTTCACCTGACCTTGACTAAAATAGGCGGATCAGTATGTTCACATGGACCTGACTAACATAGTTTGATCAGTATGTTCACCTGACCCACACTAACATAGTTTGATAAGTATGTTCACCTGACCCACACTAACATAGTCTGATCAGTATGTTTACCTGACCCTGACTAACATAATGTGATCTGTATGTTTTACCTGACCATGACTAACATAATGTGATATGTATGTTTTGCCTGGCTAAGCGCTAGTATCCATTCCCAATAACCAGAGTTGGTAAAAATAAAGATCCCGTTAGCACGTTGTTGTGGCTTGTTGGAAATTTGATTTAAAGCATCAACTTTTTTTTTTCACCAAAGGCGTACAATGTGGCATGTGGTCTTACTTTCTAAGATTGTCCTGGCACATTGTGACCCCAGGATCGGTCGGGAAAATCCCGCAACAACTGGGGACCGATCGACAATCGCTCAGCTGTGAAACTAGTAAACTAACCACTACAATTCCTCGGTTCCCAGCCCGAGTGGCACACACGATGAAAGAATATGGCCACTATCACCTTCCAAACATGTGGTATAAAGCAGCTTAACAGGGTTGTCCTTGGGGTTGGCAAATTCATTGTGCAGTTATAATCAGTGGCTGCAAGTGCTTGGAAACTGGCATCATATAAAAGCAAAGGCAACGACGTAGACTAGTGGTTAAGTGACACGGCTCACAACGCAAAGGTGCTAGAATATCGTTACCCCGGGGAAGTACACCCTCAGAAAATACAGTAGGAAGAAGACCCTTACATAAAACGCATGCCGAAGTCGGAAGCACTGGTCTGACAGACGCAAAACAAAAACGTAGTGCAACGCAAACCGCCTTGGGAAATAAAGAAATAAGGCGAACGCAATTTTTGTTTAAATGAAAGAAAGAAGCTGTTGTGGTGGACTGCAGTTCTTATTGTATTGAAAATGTGAATGAAATGAATGAATTCAAAATTACTTTATTCCGTTACATAGTCGGTTTGCAACACTTGTTTTGTCTCGGTGTTCAGTTGTCACTTGAATTTCGATATTTCAAGTATCCAATATTTCCTTTCTGTATTACAGTAACACAATGCCTTCATGTCAATTTCCTTCCTGTTTTCGTTTGTTCAAGAAGACACGTGATTACCGTAGTGGTGCAACACTCACTTTTCACAGTATAGGAAAGGGATGAACTTCCTTTACTGGTACGTTCCAGTTGACCCAGCTGTAAATTAATACCATACTTTCAGCTGTGCTATAAAAAGGCAAAGAGGATAAAAACTGAGCAAACCCACCTCATTCGCAAGATGCAGCTTATTACAATGGCATTGATGCATCTCCAACTTCAGGGCCGAAGATACACCACGCTGAATGAGCAGACAGCAGCTAGAGACTCGAGGTAGCCTGTTTGTATCGAGGTTAGCGAACATGGCCTCGCCAAGACCCTTTACCGCCTCTACTGCTAGATAACAGAATAGGGATCGCAATGCGAATACTAACCCTTATCCAAATGAAATCAGCTGAAACCGAATGTGTTGGGATTAAGACGCAGGTATCGTAGTCTCGCTGTAAACAACGACACAACATCATTCTCAGGCCATTACAGAAGCAGAGGACGATTTTCCGACTAGCAGTTGCTCCTGAGGGACTACCTTTACCTTCACGAATCCCTTCAGGGATAATTGAAGGATGGGTTCATATACTCTCTTTCGATGATATGGTATGCATTTAGACTAGATATAACGAGCTCATATGAAACAGTGTGCTATGTACGTGAGTGCCTGGTGCATTGATCTGTTTAATAGCTATCATAGCAAAGCTAAAGGGATTAGATCATCATCAACATCATCATTATCACCACCACTACCACCATTATCACCACCACTACCACCATTATCACCACCACTACCCCCATTATCACCACAATTACCACAATCAACATCACCACTACCACTATCATCATCATCACCACCTCCACCATCATCACTACAACCCCCATTATCACCACTACCACCATTATCATAACCACCACCACCGCCACCATCATCACCACCTCCACCACCACCAGCATCACTCTACCACCATTATCATCACCACTACCAACACCATCATCACCACTACCAGCATTATCATAATCACCACCATCCCAACCACCACCACCATCATCACCACCACAACAAACCATCACCACCACCAACACCACCAACACCAGCACCATCATCATGACCAATATCACCACCAACATCATTATCATCACCATCAAAAATCAACGCCACCACCACCATCACCACCACCAAAAACCATCACCACCACCACCACCATCGTCACCATCACCACCATCATCATCATCACCACCACCACCACCATCATCACCACCATCACCACCACCACAACCACCACCACCGCCACCATTATCATCACCATCACCACCACTACCATCATCATCACCACCATTATTTTCACCATCATCACCACCACCATCATCACCACCATCACCACCACCACAACCACCACCACCGCCACCATTATCAGCACCATCACCACCACTACCATCATCATCACCACCATCATCATCACCACCACCACCACCATCATCACCAACACCACCATCATCATCATCACCACCAGCATTACCATCACCACCACCACGACTACTACCATCATCATCACCACCACGACCCAAGCTATCATCACCACTGCCATCATCATCATTACTACCACAACTGCCACCATCACCATCTTCATCACCACCACCACCACTATCACCACCACTATCACCACCACCACCACCACCACATCATACCCTCACTACCACCAATATCATCATGATCCCCACCATCATCACCATCACCACCACCCCTACGGTCATTATCATCACAACCACCACCACCATCACGACCACTACCATCACCACCACAACCACCATCACTTCCACCACCATTATCATCATCATCACCACTATTACCATTATCATCATCACCACCACCATCACAACTATAACTACCACTAGCATCACCACCACCATCACAACTATAACTACCACTAGCATCACCACCACCATCACAACTATAACTACCACTAGCATCACCACCACCATCACAACTATAACTACCACTAGCATCACCACCACCATCACAACTATAACTACCACTAGCATCACCACCACCATCACAACTATAACTACCACTAGCATCACCACCACCATCACAACTATAACTACCACTAGCATCACCACCACCATCACAACTATAACTACCACTAGCATCACCACCACCATCACAACTATAACTACCACTAGCATCACCACCACCATCACAACTATAACTACAACTAGCATCACCACCACTGCCATTATCATCATCACGACCAAAACCACCACCACTACCAACACCATCGTCCTCTTTATTATCCACAGCATCATAACCATCAGCACCATCACCATCATCACTACCACGATCGTCATTACCATCATCACCATCATCATTCTCCATCATCTATCAACAACATCATCATCGTCTTTACCTATGACCATTTAGTTCAGTTGTGCCGTTCTTATTTTTGTTTCACTTTTTGATACAGATCTATTTAGGAAGAAACGTATGCTTGAAGCTTTGCTGTTGTTCTGGCTTTGTTTTGTCGTCCCTAATCAATAAGGGAGCCGCGTAGCGCAGTGGTTAGCTCGCCGGCTTCGCATCTGCGTGGTCTTGGGTTCATTTCCCAGTTGAGGCGGTAATGTTTTTTCAGACCGCAATGGCTCCCGGGCCGACCCAGCCTTAAATGGGTACCGGTTCAGTCCGGGACGTAAAAGCGGTGACGGAGAGGAGATGGCTACCGCCTTCATATAGCCGATCCTTTGAAATGGGAGATCGCTAACACCCCTATATGTTACTTTACTTTACTTTTACATCTGCCGTATGTATATATATTTTCCGTTTTACCCGACAGCTCACCGTTCCTACACCGTTCCTACACCGTTCCTACACCGTTCCTACACCGTCCCTACACCGTTCCTACACCGTTCCTACACCGTTCCTACACCGGTTCTACAGACAAACCCTCCTTTGTCGCCTCTAATGTCACAATGTTACTGGTCTTTGTTTTAATTTTGGGTCTAGTTAACAGCGTAAGAAAGAAGAAGAAGAAGGGTCCAGTTAACAAGAGCGTCTTATTGTTCTTCTGTCATATTTACTTCTCACGCAAATGGTATCCTGGTTGATTTGAACATGCCCATTGTAACTGCCCAAACGTGTAGGGAAAAGTAATTGCATAGTACGTGATTTGTACTAGCAAACAAATCATATAAAACAAGTGCTTTTGAAACTCCACTGCAAACTCTCGGAAATACACTTTATGTAAACGGGGAAATTCCAGTGACACTCCTATGCTTCACTGGGAGCTAACATATAAATCACTGTCATCAAACCTCTTTCTGTGTGTATATGAAAGCTGTTTTTCTTCATATTCTATTTATTTGCTGATATAATGGCGTTTGTTGTATTTTCAATATCCTTTGTTTGCACTATGTAACCTCTGGGGTCTTCGCTTGAATTATGGAACAAAACGCTTGTTTAACATCAGACGTATTGCTGATTTGCTTCTAGATACTGGGCCAAAACAAATGGAAACAACTACTGCCGTTACTATAACAAAAACAGTTGCTAATAGAAATCAAAGATGGCCACAGCATACAATTTTGGCAGCGATATGGATGTCTTCGCTTTCTCACAGAATTGGTTTTGGTTCGTCTGACGCTGTAACTTGCGCTTGAACAGATTAAAGTGGGAAGAATCTTCGCAACGTACCCCACGCTCACTAGTCCCCTGCTTCCTTAACCTGGTTGCACGACGTAGTAAAGGCGACTGGAGGTAGCATGGGATGCTTAGTTTTACTCACTGTTTACGCCCGAAACCTGTCCCGTAAACCACGTGGTCATGCCAAAACAAGACGATATGTTGAATGTTTTTTTCTACGTACATGGACATCATTTCCGAGTACCAGATGATTATAATTCAAAATTTATAGTAGTATTAGTAGTAATAGTAGAAGTAATACTAGTGGTGGTAGTGGAAATATTAGTAGTAGAAGTAGTGGTTGTAATAGTAGTAATAGCAGTAGTTGTAGTAGTAATAGTGGTAATAGTAGTAGTAATAGTAGTATTAGTAATTGTAATAGTAGTGGTAGTAATGGTAATAGTAGAAGTAGTATAAGTACCTCTTGTTGAATTCATTCATAGATAGAAAATACGATGCGTGGTAGATGGATATATGTCATCAGAGTAACCCTGCAACGATACAAGCATAGTAGTAGTAGTAATAGTAGTAGTTGTAGTGGTAGCAGCAGTTGTAAATGTAGTAGTGGTGGTAGTAGTGGTAGTGGTAGTACGGGTTATCGCAGAAGCCGTAATAGTAATAGTAGTAGTCGCAATGATAGTAGTAATAGTAGTAGTCGTATTAGTAGTAGTAGTAGTAGTAGCAGTAATAGTAATACTAATAGTAATAATAATTGTAGTAGTAGTAATATTAGTAGAAGTGATAGTATTAGTAGTAGTAATAGTAGAAGTAGCAGCTGTAGTAGTAGTAGTAGTAGTAGTAGTAGTAGTAGTAGTAGTAGTAGTAGTAGTAGTAGTAGTAGTAGTAGTAGTAGTAATGGTAGTACGAGTAGTTATAGTAGCAGTAATAGTAATGGTAGTAGTAGTAATGGTAGTACGAGTAGTTGTAGTAGCAGTAATAGTAATAGTAGTAGCAGCAGCAGCAGTAGTAGTAGTAGTAGTAGTAGTAGTAGTAGTAGTAATAGTAGTACTAATAGTGGAATTGATGGTATTGGTTGAGGTGGCGGTGCGGCGGCAGAAGTACTATAAGTCATGACTGACTACATGATGATGTGACCTTGGAGTGGTAAGCACAAGTTTCTACTTAGTTTGTTTGTTTGTTTGTTTTTTATTTTGTGGTAGGGGTGGGGATTGGGTTGGGGGCTCTTTCTCCTTCCGGCATTGTCATTTCACTTCTCCGTGCTGCAAGAGATTAACTTCACCAAGCTTGAGGTGGCCCATCATGGTACATCTTCACTTGGAACGGTCTGCAGCTTCGTCTTCCCAGAATGTCAGAATCAGGGCCTTTATGTAACGCTTACACACATCTTTGAACCTCAGGTACGGTCGGCGGGCTGTTATCGTGCCATCCGCCAACTGTCCATGCAGTACTATAATACTACTAACACCACTGACACAACCACTGGCACCACCACAACTACCTTATCACTCAGCTTATTGTTTGGTATGTACAGCAATCCACGTATGGTAAATTTACTAGCACGAAACATTTGTTATAGATTTCCTTTCATAATTTTCACTTTCCTTTTTCTCAGATAAAGTCCTTCATTAATAAAAATGTTAGATTCTCCGTGAGTCTGTCATTATCTAAAGTCAATCTTTACGATTTCAAATAAATGTGTGATTAACAAAAAGCCATGTTCTTCATTCCGTTGTCAGTACCATAGAAATATCGTTTATACGAATATTCAGCATTTCGCTTCAATTTTATGACCAGTATTTCAGTTGCACAGAACATTGTTTTATTATTGAACAGAATATATGAAATATGTATATGTCATGTAGATTGTAGGGGTTCCAGACGTATTTTACTCCCTCAAAACAATGCTCGCGCCTTGCAGCGGAAGTAAACACAATGTGTTGCGCGCAGCGCTCTTACATTGTTAATGTATGTTATGGAACATAGCGTTCTGTTATGTTACGAGCCAGACAGCCGAAGATTGTGCATATTGTTTGCTTTCCTCTATCTCTCGTTGTTTAATGATATGAAATGTAAACCACTGTTGGTTAAATATTTACAAAAATAATATATCATTCAGTAACATACTTGCTTGTTAGCCCCGCCATGTAACACTAAGTGCTACATAAAGCGCCAATGCTTGTTTGCCAGCCCCACCATGTAAGACTAAGTTTTACAGAAAGCGCACATACGCGTCTGCCAGCCACGCCATGCGCCATACAAAGCGCACATGCTTTCATGCCATGATGTCTGTAAGATGGTCATATGCAGTCGGGGATCTACTCGCCTATAGGAGCGACAAAACAAGGACTTATGCACTCTCTTTACGCACTTTTCGTGCTGTTGAGTTGCTAAGGGAAACATATATACCAAGATAGCACTTCACTTCTATGCCGTAAGTTTATACCAGCGCCTGTCCAACTAGGTGGGGATCGTCAGAGCAGTGCAGTATAAATCGTCTGGGAATCTCTGCCCTAGAATGTCAAGGTCTCCCTTCTTCAGTAACCTACGAGATAAAGGAATAGCCACAATAGCTTTCTACCAGATAATTTACGTCAATAGTAAATAACTTAGAACAAGAACAATAATAATAACAACAGCAATAACAATAATAACAGCAACAATAACAACAACAATAATAACAGTAACAACACCACTTATAACGACAACAACAATAATAAGAACAATATCAACAACATCAATAATAACAGCATCGACAATACCAGCATCAACAACAATAACAACAGTGATAGAAGCAGTTATAACAACAGGTATAACAAGAACACCATAACAGCAACAGCAAGAACACGAGGACAGCAATAATATCAACAACAGCAACAATAACAGAAACGATACAACAACAACATCAATAACAACAGCGATAAAAGCAGTAACAACAACATCGATAACAACAGCGATAAAAGCAGTAACAACACCATCAATAACAAGAACAACATAATAATAATATCAATAATAACAGCAAGGATAAAAGAACAACAACAACACCATCAACACGACGAGCCATTCCTGATTTAAATATGCATGTGACGCCTGAGGCCATACGGCGCCATTCTAACAACCGTCCACGAACACGATCGATGGCTGAGAACCAGGCTGCATTCAGTGAGGATAATGTCTTTCTGATGTGATTTAACTAAGTGGTGCGTGGGCGGCGGTAGGCTGAGGACCATGATGGAGATTTACTACTCTTGAATACTTGGAATACTAGATATAATTTACTGGGAATACTTGGAATCCTGGTATTCAAACAGGGATGTAAATGTCTGCTACCAGGTATCTGATACTATCCCTAGTAGGCATTTTTAAAATCGATTTTCCTTAGTGCCGCTTACTAGGCCTAGTGGAGCGTGTAGCCTAGTCTACAGTGAGCTGGCTTGCTTAGATTACAGCGTACCAGGGTTCGAAATCACGGACGGACAGAATATAATCCCGGCGTAGTGTGCGACCGCGCCTCCAGTCGACCTAAATGTAAAAGGGTAAATGGATTATGAGTTGGGGAAGGTGTCATCAGAAAGGAAAGCAACTGGCCACCCCACCTCACATTGGCTTCAGCTTAGTACATGAAGAGTTATCTTCAACCCCGACGGCAACTGTTGTCATAGGGTTGACCTTTACCTTTACTTGGTCTGGAGGAAGGTAGTTAGTGTCTTGGGTAGGAATCTCATTATCTTTCCAAATGTGTTCCCGGACAGCGGCCAACAGTCTGCACTTTTCGGCTTTCAACTGCCACATGTTCTTTAGCGTGCACAGCGTGTAAACAGGCCGTTCGAGTGTTCATCCATCTCCAATATGACTATCCGTTGTCCCGCGTTTCTAGAGAGGTATGCACCTTACCTCTGTCCTACAGCTGTGAAATAAAAGCTGCTTGCTCATGCAGTCGCCACGAACTATAGAGTCTAGATTTTTAATTTCACTTGGACATTAAAAAAGCTGTTTATAAAAATATATTGTCGAGGATTTGAAAGTATAGCCTAATAGTTAAAGACTGACATCCAAACCGCTCACCCAATCATAATTAATAAATGATAACAGAGGATTGAAGAGAAGAAATATACATTAGGAAGAGAATAAAGATGCTCAAATCTGTTGTCACCAATGTGAGAGATCCATTGACATCTCAACAGATAATTACTACATTGAAAGGGAGAGTGTACTAAGCGTATAACAATACCTCGGAAATGACAAAGGAATAAAGAGAGCTAACTCATTTGTCAAAAGGAATAGATGGAGAATTTTCGCTTTTGTTCATTGTTTACGTCAATGAAAAGTCATTGGTGTCAAAATGAGAGATACAATGGGAAAATATGACACTAGAAGTACGGTGCCAATTACCTTTTCTGGATAGAAAATTCAATGATTTGGTCATCTCATACAAACGCGATCTGATCACTTTCCACTACATAAGGAAGACTTGGCTACATTGCTCGAGGAGGATCGCGTGGTATATAATTAGATGGCATCAGAGTAACCGTGTAACGACACACGGATACTGCAACCAACGCAGCACATGGCCCAAGAAAGGCAGCTTCAGGTCTCTATTGCGCTCAAAGGCATGTGTGGCCGGACATCTGCACTGATTTCATTTTTATACAACCAAGAGCGCATTCATCTAGCAGCAAATACACAAGCCTGGCTTGCCTGGCGTTTATATTGTTTATCTAAGCCAGCCGTAAATAGACACCTAATTTCCTGTTGGAGAAAGTAAATAAAAGAAGACATAAGGTTCACAACAATTTTTAAAAAATAATGTAAATGAAACTCTTACAATATAGTCTCTAACACGAGGACGACCAAGTGCCACTACAGATTGATAGATGATATCACAGTTATCGTTACAACGACAAGAGCTTACAACTTACTCTAAATCTGACCCCACCAAGTCAGGTGAACATTTCCGCTGGAACTAAGTAGTTCGTGCTCTATCTCGGCACTTTCAGAAATTAATGTAAGATCGTATATTTTAGCCGTCTAGATGCAATGGTCGGCTTTATGAGTCATTGTTTTCCATTTATATTTTGGCCGTCTAGATGCAATGGTCGGCTCTATGAGTGATTGTTTTCCATTATATTTTGGTCGTCTAGATGCAATGGTCGGCTCTATGAGTCATTGTTTTCCATTTATATTTTGGCCGTCTAGATGCAATGGTCGGCTCTATGAGTCATTGTTTTCCATTATATTTTGGCCGTCTAAATGCAATGGTCGGCTCTATGAGTCCTTGTTTTCCATTATATTTTTACCGTCCAGGTGCAAGGAAGTCGGCTCTATGAGCTATTGTTTTCCATTCTCTTTTGGCCGTCCAATTGCAAAGAAGTCGGCTCTAAGAATCATTGTTTTCGATTTAAACATTGATGAGTGGACTGCATACTAATGTAGGTGTTGTTGATTTCTCTTTCTGATGTATTCAGCTCGTCTCTTACGACGTGTTAGTTCATTGTTGTATTCTCTGGTGCCCCTGATGAATAACCAGCTGTAGTGCTGGACGGTAGCTCACGTTGTATTGAAAATGTGAATGAAATAATGAACGAATTCAGTATTACTTCATTTCGTTACAGAATCGGATTGCGACAATGTTACATGTGTTTTTATCTTGGTGTTCAAACTTACGTTTCTATATATTATTTCTTTTCTTCATTATTTGTAATAATACAATGCGTTCTTCTCAATGTCAATCATACATTCGCCTAGTCAAGATCAAGTCTGATTACCGAAGTGGTACAACATTCACTTTTGTTGTATTCCATCGACAATTGTTTAGTCTTAACATGTGACCGGCCCATCTATGTTTTTCATTGTATGCAGAGATTCACCAAGGACAGTCGTGGTATGTCAATTAGCACTTGCCTGTTTGTATTTTAAGTGTTTTCTCTTCCATATCTGTATTAATGCAATGCCTTCTTGTCGATGTCAATCACATATTCGTGGGGTCAAGGTCACGTGTGATTACCGTAGTGTTACAATACTCACGTTTCACGGTATAGGCATGGGGCTCAACTTCCGTTACTGGTACACTGCAGACACTTCAGCAGTAAATTGATACCCGACATGGCTATCATAAAAAAAGCAGCGAGAAAGAGAGCTGGGCAGCATACCTTATACACAAGCAGTGGATTAGTACAATGGTATATCTCATACGTTAGGACCGAACATGCAATACGCTGAATGAGTAATCAGCAGCCAGCGACTCATCGCAGCCTACTTGTATCAAGATCAGCAAACAAGGGTTGACAAAAACCCCATTCCGCCTCTAGTGTAGGTCCTGGAAACAGGCTGCACTAGTGCAGTCTGGCTAAGAGAATAGGGATCGCCGTGGGAAGACACAAAAAGTCATCTAAAACCGGATTGGTGTGGTCTAAAGACGCAGATATCGCAGCCTGGCGATGAACAACAACACGAAGTCCTTCTCATGACCAACGAAGAAAAGAATGAAGATTTCACATTTGTCTTGTATGTTGTCCCTGATGAAAGCCGTTAAGTCGTAACGTATGTTTTGTTCTTGTTTCGGTCCTGTCGAAGTATCATAGCCTAAGTTTTACGAGGCGTGTTCAAATGAAACAGGATCGAACTGCAACAAGTGAACATACGTACTTCTGGTATAAACAGCTCATACAAACCGTCAAGTTTGTAAAATATCATTATTCTCTGACTCAAAGTTTCCCCAGTAGGCCGTTGAAAACATGGCGGGTGTGATACGGAAACCACACAGAGTTGATCAACAAGCGATGATTCGGTTTCTAACAGCTGAAGGATGTCGACCAGTTGACATTTATCGCACAATACAGGCGATGTATGGTGACGCGAATTGCTGCATCATTTTCGATGATGGCATTGTCTGACGCAACAATATGCGCCTGACCTGATCTCAGAAGATCTTCCTTTAACTCACGTCCTTCTTTAAACATCGTTGTCCAGTTCTTCACTGTTGTCTTCGACACACTTTTGTCACCATACACTACCTGCATTCTGCGGTAAATGTCAACTGGTCGACATCCTTCAGCTGTTAATAACCGAATCACCGCTCGTTCATCAACTCTGGACATATTCCGTTTCACATCCGCCATGTTTTAAAATGTCTGCTGAAGAAACTATGAGTCGCAGAATAATAACATTTTGCAAACTTGACGGCTGGTATGTGCTGTTTACACCAAAATTGACGTCATCATGCGCATCGTATGTAAGTTCACTTAGTGCAGTTATATCCGATTAATTTTAGCACGCCTTGTATATATATATTACATCCATTTACACAATTTCTAACTCTTTACCCCCCCCCCCCCCCCCCCCCGACGTCAGCTTTCTGTTTGACTCCTTCTTTAATTGTACAAGCAATCGGCTGTCAAAAACGGACGACAACATGACATATGTACAGGATGAGAGCAACAATTTTAACACACTCCATCTTCATTACCTCTTTTATCATTGATTATTCGAGCGTCTCTTTTCCCAACCGTGTCACTATATGGAAGAGAACAAGAGGAGGGAGGGGGTGGAGGGTGTAGGAGTTGTAGACCAAACCAATGGAATAATCTACCCATCATTTATCAAAGTGAAAGGGAACGTGGTGAATAATTTCTGGGAAACCTGGCTGGATAATCCATTCTATTTGCATTTTGATGGTGTTCGCCAAGTGCAAACCTTGCCGGTAAAATGTATAATTTAGCAGTTGGCTGTATTTTAATGTCAAGAGCAAATATCTACCTTAGCATCGTGTAGAGAGATAGTCGGTTTGTCGGTTTGTATGTTTGTCTGTCAGAGAGATAGATAGATAGATAGATAGATAGATAGATAGATAGATAGATAGATAGATAGATAGATAGATAGATAGATAGATAGATAGATAAACATACAGACAGATATACCGACGGACAAACAAGACAGACATGCATTCATACATACATACATACATAGAGACAGACAAAGTGACTTAAATATCTATCTATCTATCTATCTATCTATCTATCTATCTATCTATCTATCTATCTATCTATCTATCTATCTATCTATCTATCTATCTATCTATCTATCTATCTATCTATCTATCTATATGTCTGTCTGTCTGTCTGTCTGTCTGTCTGTCTGTCTGTCTGTCTATCTATCTATCTATCTATCTGTCTGTATGTCCGTCTGTCTGTCTGTCTGTTTATCTATCTATCTATCTATCTATCTATCTATCTATCTATCTATCTATCTATCTATCTATCTATCTATCTATCTATCTATCTATCTATCTATCTATCTATCTATCTATCTGTCTGTCTGTCTGTCTGTCTGTCTGTCTGTCTGTCTGTCTGTCTGTCTGTCTGTCTGTCTGTCTGTCTGTCTGTCTGTCTGTCTGTCTGTCTGTCTGTCTGTCTGTCTGTCTGTCTGTCCGTCCGTCCGTCCGTCCGTCCGTCCGTCCGTCCGTCCGTCCGTCCGTCCGTCCGTCCGTCCGTCCGTCCGTCCGTCCGTCCGTCCGTCCGCCCGCCCGCCCGCCCGCCCGCCCGTCCGCCCGCCCGCCCGTCCGTCCGTCCGTCCGTCCGTCCGTCCGTCCGTCTGTCTGTCTGTCTGTCTGTCTGTCTGTCTGTCTGTCTGTTTATCTATCTATCTATCTATCTATCTATCTATCTATCTATCTATCTATCTATCTATCTATCTATCTATCTATCTATCTATCTATCTATCTATCTATCTATATATATATCTATCTATCTTTCTATCTATATATATATCTATCTATATATATATCTATCTATCTATCGGTCTATCTATTCTATCCGTCTTACCCGTATGTCCGTCTATTGTCTATCTGTCATCTGAAGATACGATCAGCCGCTCATAGTTTCCATGATGCGGCCCTGGAAACATTTACTAGGCACTAGTGTAGTCTGGCTAAAGGATACGAATTGCTGTGGTAAGGCTAACCCAGTACTAAAAAATGCCAGCTGAAATCGAATGTGTCGGCTCGAAATGCGCATATATCGCAACCTCACTGTAAACTACCACACAACGTCCTTTTCAGGACGAAGGACGACAAGAAGAAATAAGAGAATGTGTTCCCAGTTTTGAGCATATTATGTCTATTGCAAAGGTCTTTATAACATTATTGTGTTTGTTGGATTGGACATTTCGAAAGATTGATGAGATGTGCTTCTTCTTCTCCTTCTTCTTCTTCTTCTTCTTCTTCTTCTTCTTCTTCTTCTTCTTTGTACGCTGTCAGACGTCAACTTAAATTTGTTCGCATAAAGCAGCTGTCATCCTGAGGCTGTCGACACTGCCATAGAGCTTGTCTAGTGTTGGCACTGGTGATGGGCACATGTGCTTTCTCTGGTCCTCGTATGTCGGGCAATTTTGCAGCAGATGTTCAGCGGTCATTTTCCCTGTATCACAGGTGCATTCGTCAGTGCCACCTATCTTAAATTTATTGAATAGATGGTACATCAGTCTGTTGTGGCCTGAGCGAAGTCTGAAGACCACCATCTGCTCTCTTCTGTTCAACTGGTAAAAGGCATCATTTTTTGTGTAGCCAGTATGTTCTGTTTCCCAGTTGGCCATGTAACTGGCCCTGATAAACCTTTTGGACTCTTCGTAGGTCACACTAGAATCTGGTTGTGGTAATCTTGCATGATGAGATGTGCAATATGAATATTAATGTGAATAGTACATATACATTTACTTGGATTAATCTATCTATTTTCACTCCACTTGTTTCGTTGGATGTCATAGCTTTTGGCAGGCGACAATCATCTGGTGACTTGCCAGGTCAATCTCAGTATCTGTTACCAGCCGGTAGGTTGGTGGCCACCTGGAATAAGCGATCACCTATGTTTAGCATTGGACGTGGTGGTCGAATCGTAAATTTGACCAAGATAGACCCACAGTTGGTCAGGCGTAATCTATGCCGCACCGCTAACCACATAACCAAGATCTGAAGTTATTTCCACATTATCCTTTGTGCGACATACTCTATGGAGCGCGAATCCCTAGAATAATTTTAGTAGATTGTTAACTTTAATTTTCCCCGATCACCGGCCCTTAAGCCTGCTCTTTTCAATTTCAAACTACCAGTGGATTTTTTAACGTGCGCGCCACTGCACACGAGTGTCTGATCTCAAAGATCAGCGGACATTTTTACCGGATGATCCACGTGAAAAAAGCGTCGGTCTCCACCGTGATTTGAACCTGCGATCTCATGCACATGAGTCGAATACCTTTCGTCGAGACCACTTGGTTTGCCTTGCAAATTTAGTTGTAAGAGAACATGTTGATGATTTTCTAAAATGTAATTCTTTTAAAGTATTCATAACTACTTAGTTAATAGAGAAACCTCAATAATACTTAAATAAACAAAACCTTTAACAGAAGTCTAGGCTTTTGCAATTAAGTTAATTATGTTTAGACTACAGTAAATGATAAAACCTAATTGGTTTTATGTTCACCAATTCTCTGATAACTCGGAGGAGTGCTTGAAAGTGCTCGCGCAGTTAATTTGTAACCTCCAATCTATTTCGTTTTCACTTGTAACAAGGGGAGGGAGACCAACGTCTGGTCAGCAAAACATACTGATAAGACATGTTAGTCAGGGTCAGGCAAAATATACTGATCAGACATGTTAGTCATGGTTAGGCATAATATACTGATCAGACATGTTAGTCAGGGTCAGGCAAATTATACTGGCCAAGACCTTCACCTCACTTCCCAGTAGTCCTCCCTGGAAACAGGCTGTTTTCAAGGCAGCCTGGCTAACTAGTTGAGGGATCGACGTGGTCCCCGTAGTAATAAGCGTACGCAAATGAAGCAAACCATAGCACAGCCACCTGGGGGACCCATGTCCACCTTCATCAGCACGATCGGGATGTGAGGAAACCTACAACAAACCATCACTAAATGTCCTTTTCGGGGTACACATACGTGTAAATGTACTCATTTTGGGCATTCAACAACATCAACAACACTTGTAAGAGGGTTGAAAATCATGAGTCACACAGATATGTCGACACAAATAGATGCAATTCATGAAAAGCTCTTTCTGCGACTCTTGGGTAGGAATGGTGCATTAAAGGCCAACATTCTGTGATTGATTTCTCAGCAAATATATCGTTATCTGTCGAATCAGTCTTCAGTATCAGAAATTCATCAGAAACTTCTACAACTGACAATTTGAATGGATTTGGCACTAAACGAAACACCGCTTCACTGAGTTAACGAAAATATCGGTTGAATTAATTTTCCAGAACTGTCACATGCTGCAACAGTTCTTCTTCTTCTTCTTCTGCGTACACAGTCAGACAGTAACCATTATTTTTTCGAAAAAAGCGGCGGTCATCCTGAGGCTCTCGCCACTACCATAGAGCTTGTCTTGCAGTTCCACTGGCGATGGCCACATCTGCTCTCTCTGATCCCCGTATGTCGGGCAGTTCTGCAGCAGATGTTCAGTGGTCATTTTACCAGTACCGCACGGGCATTCGTCGGTACACCCTATCTTCAATTTGTTGAATAGGTGGTACCTCAGTCTATTGTGGCCAGTGCGAAGTCTGAAGACAACGACCTGCTCTCTTCGGTTCAACTGGTAATAGGCATCGTTTTTGGTGTAACCAGTATGTTCGGTTTCCCATTTGGTCATGTACCTGGCTTTGATAAGCCGTTTTGACTCTTCGTACGTCATACTAGTATCTGTTTGTGGTAGCCTTGCACCTTCTTTTGCCAGTCTGTCTGCCTCCTCGTTGCCTTGGATGTTGCAGTGTGACGGAACCCACTGTACCACTACCCTTTTTGGTGCGGACAGCTGGCACAGTTTGCAGAGTGCTGCTCTTAAGTCATTAAGCTCAGTGTTTTTCTGGCTTTTTAGCGCTCTGCAACATTTCATTTTCTGTAAATTCTGGTCGCACTCGGTTATTACCACTAACAACACGATCTGATTATAGTTTCTTAAGCATGGCAACATGTTTTATGTTAATCTTTCTTTGAATCGCCACCAACTAGAACGGACGACAGTGATTTTTAAACATGGCAATATGTTTTGTCTCAATAGTTCTTTTCATCATCACCAACAAGAACTGGTTACAGTTTCTTAAACATGGCCATCTGTTTTATCTCAGCCTTGCTTTTCATCTCCCCGAACAACAAAAACGCATGACAGTTTCTAAAGCATTGCAACATTATTTTTATCTCAACATTTCTCTCCATCCCTACTAGAATAAAAAACTGATGACAGATTCTCGACAACTACAATTATTTTTTTATCTCAACCTTTCTCTTCATTGTCACAAACAAACACAAAGCTCACAATTGTTTATGAAACATTGTAACATTTTTTGTTATCCTCTTCATCACCACCAACAAAAGCTAAGCTAACAACAGTTTGTTTTACATTGCATTCCTCAAACGTTCTCCTCATGACCACAAATAACAACTAAGCTCATGATAGTTTCTCAAGCATTGCAACATGTTCTACCTTTCTTTCCATTCACACCAACAAAAACAGAGCTCACAACAGTTTCTCAAACATTGCAACATTTGTTAGCTCAACTTGTCTCTTTCAGTTTTCAAACTTGCTTATGAAAGCTTCCAATGCATCAATGAATTGTATGATGAATGTATTCCTTCCTTGCATCTGAATATTCAGTTAATTCAGGTGGCTTAAGAATATCAACCAAATAGGCATGGCGCGTGATGTATTTCTGATCGTCCAACCAGAAACAGAAATGGCATCTTACTCTAAGCTCAAATGTCGCTTACATTACTTCTTGAAATCAATCACAGATTTGTGTGGAAAACAAGCACATTATGAACTGCACCCATTTCAATACATAAATGCTTGAGAGGTGATTAGTTGATAGGTCCTTCTTTGACACAATTCACAACTTGAACCGTTCGATCAAAAAAGTGTCACTGAAGGACATTCAAGTGTTTTCGAGATCGTTGCATGACAACGGATCAAACGAGGGTACATCAGTAGATATATCACACATTGATCTGAAAAATGTCCTTGGTAGTTACTAAAGGTGTCATTATGTTTCAGCGAGATCCAATTGTGTGATTACTGTATGTAGCAGACGACAGGTGGCGCATGCACGTGCGTTGCTAGATACACAATGGCGTCCGTGTTTACAGAGTACATAATTAAAGGACAGCGTACTATTGTGCGTTTTATTTGGGCTAAATGACTTTCTGCAAAAGATATTCGTAAGGAAATGCTTCCTATGAAGTTCTTTTGACGCTTCTTTCCTGGATGCAATTCAAAGGAAACGTTCAGGCCTGCGGAATAGAGAAACACGGCTCCATTGTGAAAATATCAAGCCATTTATGGCTCGATTAACAAAGGAGAACATTTGTCAACTAGGGTGGCAACTTCTTGAACATCCACTATACAGCCTAGACTTAGCTTCTAGCAATGGCCAGTTGTTTGGAACACTAGACACTCACTTTGGCAGCAGACGTTTCGGTGCACTCATAAAACCATGGAATAAGTGAAACAATGTTGGTGAAAATTCTTTTGAGAAATGAAAGACAATGCAAGCGAATAATAAATGGTTTTTAAATTCGTATCTCATTTATTATATATTTTCATTTAAACAAATATCTATAAGTGATAAACTTACTGACTTTACCTCTTTCAATGAATCATTATCCTCATCTTCAAAAGAACCATCTCCAAAACGGAGATTGACCGTAATGGATCTCCATCTATCTCTGCCTAGCGCCAGGCTGGTATACGCAATCAAACTGTGTGCCGACCACATCCTGCTGTTTTCTGTCTATCTCTATCTCTACCGCCCTTTGGCTATCTTGCCCTCTACTCAAAATAACCTCTAGCAGACTGACAAGACGCTGGACATGACCAAAATATTTTAATTTTCTCCTTTGTATTTCCTTCACAAGTATCTTTTCCACCTGAAGTTATTCCTGAACCTCATTATCGGTTTTTCGATCTTTCCAAGAAACTCATCCACGTCTTCTGAATACCCATATTTCAAAGGCCTCAATACGCTTCTCAATTTTCTTTGCCATTGTCCAGGTTTTTACTGCATACAATAAAACTGAATGCACATAGCATTTAATGATTTTAATTTTTAAGATTTGAGATATCTGCTTTGACAGAAGTGTATGTCTCATGCTGTTAAATGTATTTTTGGCCATTGCATGTTTTTTTAATGATCTCCATTTCGCATTTGCTATCAGCTGAAATGAGTTGGCCAAGGTTTACATACATAGCTTGACACTTGTTCCAGAGTTTCTCCATTTATGTGGATGGAAGCGTTTAGACTTTCTTTCTTTTTGGTGAACACCATAACTTTAGTCTTTTTCATGTTAATTTCCAATCTATTTCAATTAATGCTTTTAAATTTTTTGAGCATGCATCACGCTAACTCCAGATTTGCCTCAAACAAATTAAAATTAATCTACACAGCACCCACAAACAGTATCCAATAAACGAAATTCTCATTCATAGAAATTAGAACCTTTTCCAAATATCTGCGTCAATGCTAATTGTTTCAAGTGGAAAACAACAGAGAAATCCCTCTTTCAATTAATCTGAATTAACATGTTTTCCAAACAACAAGTGGGAACAAACTGGCATGCCAGTCGATTCATCAAGTTGGACTGGCAATAAGCCAAATACTACAGACTTGATCTTCTGCTTAACTTCATTCTTGTTGTCAATGACGTTGATTCTTCTGTGAAGTATTTGACGGTGGAAATGCTGCAAGTTTTTACTCCAATCCATTTCTCACTCGTACAATTCCTAATCTTTTTGAGATCGCACGGTTTGACGAAAGTTTCCCCAATTATATGTGCTAATACAGGGTTTTCCCGAATCCAACAAAACAGAATGCCAGGCGGAAGTTAAATTATATGTCGTCACAATACAGTACAATAATGTGTAATCTCCTATAGATTATGTAAAATCGGTAGAATTATAGTTTGTAGAAAGATCAATGTATGAACAGTTTGAGTCTCAATCCGCGCCCCTTCCCCCCCCCCCCCTGTCATCTTTTTGAAACCTTACAATTCACCCTAGACAGTAACGGAGAACTCCTTCCTGGTCTAGAGCGTATGTATTAGATGGTGAATATAATGGGTATTTGAATCATTAAGTAACTAACATGGCCTTTGCAGAATGTCGCTTCTTGCAACCGCCGACTATTTAGCTGTTATAAGTTTCTTGGCAAGTGTGCAATGCAGTAGGTTACCATTACTTTCCGTACCTACAGGAGCGGAAAAAAACACGTGTCTGCCAAATTGGACACGAGCGTGATTCGAACTGGGTGCGTTGGTATTGGGAAACGAAACCCCCCTCCATGCTAGCAGAGCTGATACCCGTATTATGAGGACTGTAATTTGTGCTATGGTTCCTACCAAGTCTTCTTATCCACTTTGTGAGCGCTTGCGGCTATTTAGGTGTAAGTGTTGCGCCGTCTCAAGTTCCTAAATTATACCAGATCTAAGAATAATGTGTATGCCTGTTTCTGATAGACGATATAAATAAGGTGGTAGCAAAATATGAGCTGAGGATTTTGATGGGACGTGTATCATTGTGATTGAGATTCCTATCCAGATAGATGTGACTAATATTTTTTTTTTTTTTTGGTTGCGTTCGCCTTATTTCTCTAATTCCCAAGGCGGTGTGCGTTGCACTGTGGTTTTTATTTTGCGCCTGTCGGCCCAGTGCATCCAACTTCAGCATGCATTTTATGTAAGGGTCTGCTTCCTCCTGCGTTTTCTAAGGGTTTGCTTCCCCGGGGTAACAGTCGGTGCTATATTGATACTGTATGTTTGTGACTTTATGTGTGTTAGATGGAGACGGTGTATGTGTATATGTGGCGTTCTGCGTATTAGAAGAAGAATGTATGTGTCTATTTAATTTCTTTGTGACCTTCTGTATATCCAATGGATAATGGATGTGTCTATGTGATCTCCTGTATGTAAGATGGAGAATGTACGTTTGCGTGTTAGGGACCTTCAGTATGTTCGTTTGCGGAATGTAAATTTGTGTTTTAGGGACCTTCTGTATTTTCAATGGAAAGTATATTTGTATATGTTTCCTTACATGTATTAGAAGGTAGCGAAAAGGCCTTCATGCATATTCAAACACCCACGCATGTGAATATACGATGAATCAAACCTCACCACCCAAAGACCCAACTCCCACGCACGTGAATATATGATGAACCAAACCCCAAGACAGAAAGCCCCAACACGCAAAGCCCTAACTCCCACTCATGTGAATATATGATGAACCAAACCCCAAGACCCAAAGTCCCACCACCCACGCATGTGAATATATGATGAACCAAACCCCAAGACCCAAAGTCCCACCTCCAACGCATGTGAATATATGATGAGCCAAACCCCAAGAATCAAAGCCCCAACACACAAAGCCCCAACTCCCACGCATGTGAATATATGATGAACCAAACCCCAAGAATCAAAGCCCCAACACGCAAAGCCCCAACTCCCCCGCATGTGAATATATGATGAGCCAAACCCCAAGACAGAAAGCCCCAGCACGCAAAGCCCCAACTCCCACGCATGTGAATATATGATGAACCAAACCTCAAGACCTAAAGCCCCAACACCTCTCCCCTCTTCTTTCCTCAACTCTCATTAGGCCAGTGCCGCCAGGATGTAAAACAAAGCCGCCATACAGAATGACCTTTAGTTCGTTCGCTGACGTCAGTGCCATCATCAAGGGCGAGTAGCTGAGATTGGTGGGATTTAATGAAATAGTGAATGAGAGAGAGAGAGAGAGAGAGAGTATGAGAGAGAGAGTATGTGAGAGGGAGAGAGAGGGAGAGGGTGATAGTAGCATGCAGTTCAGTGGAAGGTATTTCTTCTGACCAGAAAATTCCTCTCATATCATAGATTCACTTTGCTGGATACCATTATTATTTTATATTATTTTAAAAAGATGTCTTTCGATGACCCAGTGAACCCAGCTGTAAATGGGTTCTTTATTTACTTTTAGGAAACGAAAGACAGTGAGGAAGGGAACTGACACCCCACCTCATTAGCAAGCGGTGGCCTCGAACAATGAAGTTTCTTAACAATTCATTCCCGACAGCAGTGTCTGCTATAATAATCATGCTTGCTTAGGTGTCAGTGGCCCGCTGGGTCAATCGACCACTGCCACTGCAGTTTGTTGCCAGGCGCCATCTTGTGCTCAATGGAAGTCTACCAACTGTCGTAGCCCTGAGGTGAGTGTGCAACCACTCTAGCGCCACCAGCCGCTCTTTGAGTGTCCTTTGGGTGAGAGGAATGATTTGAGAAGGAGGTGGTGTGCCGGCAAATTCTGATGATGATGGACAACATGGCCGAAGATGGAAAGCCGACAACGGATCAGATTTTCAAAAAAGGAGAGGGAGATTTGTCTTTTCTGTAACCTTAGCATTGATATCAACGTCGTGTCACAGGATTCCGAGAATGTGTTGCAGGCTGCGCTGGTGAAAAGCCTCAAGTTTTGATACGTCGCGTGTAAGCAGTGTCCAGGTTTTGGAGCTATATAGGAGTACAACGATCACACATGTATCGTACATTTCTAGTTTAGATTGTAGGGACTGGAAAGGGAATAACTTAACTTTCATGGAATGAGTGTCTCATTTGGATTGAGAGATTCCTTATGGATGTGACTTTGTCGGGTTTGTTCCCATGTCAGCATTACGCCTTATTCTATCTATTTGTGAAAGGTAACTTAACTTAGTATTGGGAAAACGAAGGTAAGGTTGTAATGACAAGAAATTGCACCCCGACCACATAAAAAACCTGCACCTAGTACGATTACATCTTTAAAAACGTCATTCTTGACGTCAGTTTCTTCTACATCTTATACGTCTTCGTCGTTCGTTCTCAAATTCCCGCTATGGGGAAGTCGTGGGCTAGTGGTTAAGTGACACGGCTCAAAACCCAAAAATGCTGGGTTTACTCCCCAATCACAGCACCGGCCGTTACCCCGGGGAAGCAAGCCCTTAGAAAATACAGGATGAAGCAGACCTTCACAAGGCGGTGTGCGTTGCACTACGGTTTTATTTTGCACCTGTAGACCCAGTGCATCCGACTTCGGCATGCATTTTATGTAAGGGTCTGCTTCCTTCTGCATTTTCTAAGGGTTTGCTTCCCCAGGGTAACGGCCTATGCTGTGATAGGGATCGAACCCAGCACCTTCCGATTGTGAGCCGTGTCACCAAACCACTAGCCCACGCCGTCCCCTACATATAGTAAAATATGACTTGATTTGGTAAACACAAAAATATATACTTAGTTGTTGTCTTCTGTTTCCTTGCGGCGCTGTCTTTTCATCTCTCTATGCTGCTAGAGGTTATTCAACAACATATATATTAATATATATATATATATATATATATATACATATATATATATCAGGTCAGGTCATCCCGTAACCGGTGAGGTCGTTGGGGCACACAAGAAGACATCCTCACATCTGTACGCCATCCCTCTCTGTCAGATGCCGCTGCCTGTGACTCTTCTGGTCGGAGACTGGTCCATTCTTTTATGTTGTCCCATCTCTTTTTGGGCCTATTTATATATATATAGTAGCTCCTTTCAGACAAGACTGACTGTAGGATGATATGACTTGGAGTGCTAAACACAAAAATATATACTTGACTTTTGTTTTTGTTCTCCTTGCGGCGTTGTCTTTTCACTTCTCTGTGTTGCTAGATCTTATATTTACCAATTATGACGTAGTCCATCAGGTACCTCTCCACTTGGATCGGTTTGCAAGTTCGTTTTTCCAGGATGCCAGGCGCATGCCCAGATCCTTCTTATCTCGATTACGCACATCTATCAGCACGAATGTGGACGGCCGACTTTTGCTATCCGCCAACTGTCCATAGAAGATATTTTTGAGAATGCAACCATCATCTAAGGGACGAACTAGGCTAAGCCATAGTAGTCTTCGCCGCTTATTGAGAGTGCACCTCTGTATTCGTCACTCTTTCGCTCCATGTACTTCAAAAATGGAATGCTGAAACCATAGCTGGAAAGTGTTAAGCCTGTGCTTTTGTTTGGCATCGGTTGTCAAAGTCTGGCAACCATATAGAAGTGTGCTGACGACACATACATTGTACACCATGGCCTTGGTTTTAATTGTCATTTTCACATTTTTTCAAACATGTGTTGTGAGGCGAGCAAATGCATTGCCAGTTCATAATTATCGATGCTAAGAGTTGGCGAGGCATCTACCTCCTGTCCAAGAACATTAGTTTTATTGATACTTATTGTGGGAGCGAAACCTTTGCAAGTTTTGGAGAAGGCATCTATCAACCTCTGAAGCTCCTGCTGACTGCGGGTGACAATTGCAGCATCATGAACGACAAGAAAGTCCTTGATAGTGATCTCCCTGATCGTCGTTTTGGCCTGGAGCTTTGCACGGTTAAGCAGCCAACCATCTGAGCTAGTCTGGAGGCAGATTCCTTCATTTGCGTTACTAAATGTTTGACTCAGTAATTGAGCAATACTGATTCCGAACGGTGCCGGGACAAGAATGCAGTACTGCTTTCATTTGTCATAATTTCAAGTGCCTGAAATCAAACTCCAAACTCGTTGTTTATTACGCACGTTTTAAAGTCTTGTGGTAATCACACGTATCAATTAATCAATCCATGTATCAATCAAACAAACAATGAAGCCTTTTCAGCTGCATTTGAAGCATAGGTCTTCAAGAAGTACACACTAAGACATCAAATGTTTACTTTTTTTTTTATAGATGTTGAAGTTTCTTTTGGCTTCCCCATACATCCGTAGCCAACCTCTTACATCATATCTGGTAGTTTGTAGTGCTGCTATTCGTTACTCCCCTTTTAGGTTCCAGTAACCCTCTCGTTATTACTAGTTTCATCATGACCTGAATGATCAGTCCAAAGACTGGTTGTAAGGTTGCCTGAGCACGTCTCTCCATTTTGACCATATTCTCTGTTTGATCAGTCCTAGGTCTGGTTGTAAGGTTGTCTGAGCATATTTCCCCATTTGACCATATTCTCTGTTTGATCAGTCCTAAGACTGATTGATAGAATATCTGAGCGTTCTCCATTTTACCCTGTCTTATGCAGCTCTCTACTTTAAACAACTTTTTATACCCTAATGTATCTGCGTGTCTGAGATGTACAGATGAGTCCTGGTCGCACCCTTCACCTGTTCCCTTAGTTGTTGCCTTCTGGTATTTTCTGTAGTAGACTTTCATTACGTCAACGTAATCTTCTATTTTAAATTTATTTTCAACATTTGTATCTGTATGCCTACCTCTATGCGGACATTGTCAGTTGATCTTCCAGCTGTCAAATTCACTCATCATACATTCCACTTAATTACTTTCACTTTTAATTTGCTTGTTGTTTGTTTTAATATCAGTACCAAATCAAGTTGTCCATAACACTTTATTTTGTTACTATTTTCTTTCTTATATCAGTTTTATTATTTTCCGTCTACCTGTCTTTGCATGCCTAAGGGAGTCCACCCTGAAAGCCTTTATGTAGAAAACAAGGCTAATTTCAGGGACAAGTGAAGCATACTGACCAAGACCCTTACTACGGAGGAATAAATATTACATCTGCACCTCATTGCATGTAGACAAATGGGCTAAATAGATGCAGAGAGGTGTATGTGCGGTTAGAAACCTCGATGCGTAACACAAATTACCACAACAACTGGCATTGTAACGCGCACAAAGAAAAGAGTGCCAGCTGTGATGGTGGTCCTATAATCTGGATGGAGAAATAAAGAGACGAGAAAGAAAATGTAAAGCACTACCAAATAAACATAATCAAGAGCGATTCGATCAGCAACAACAACAACAATAACAACAATAACTACAACAACACACCTTGAAGAAATACATATCTTTACGTTTACTAATATTTAATGATGCATTTGTTAGCTAAAGAAAGCACTTATTGCCGTTCCTCCTCCCCCCTCCATCTTAATATTCCATATCTCCATATCTATTCCAACACATCATGACTGTACAGAAAATATAACATCACTTCCCTGATTGCTCAACTGCCAAGAAAAACAGAATTAATGTAATTTTCTTCATTAACAAGCCATACATTTTCTTCTTCCAATCCGCTGACGTGTGGGACAACATAAAGCATCGGAACTCGAAGAAAACGGTTCGGTCAAACTGACGGTTTTGTCAATCCCCGAAGGAAATCTCCAGCAAGCTCCCATATTCATTAGCCTGGTATTCTCCTTGCGTGAATAATTAGCCTGAAGAGCCAACCATTTCATTGACATTGCGACACGTGACAGGAAATGAAAGTGGAACATGATGGTCATCGATGTAAAATTAGACGTCGTGGTAGAAGTTTCCAGTCTGTGGCAGAAAAGAGTTGATAATGTTTATTTTCGACGGGCTTTTAGTCGATATATAACACTTATTGAATGATTTTTTGATACTTAAGCCAGAGCTACTCCAATCGGTATTCACGGTACCCTTGGGCAGTGCTTCCCAAACTTTTCAGTGAGACGTACGCTCCCTAAGGCATTCATCTATTACAGTAGAGACATGAGCTAAATTGATTGATTATTGGTTTTGTTTCGATCGTCTTAAATTCGTGTTAAAATTGACATAAATGTACGAGGTGCGTTCAAGTCAAATCAAGAATTTGTGTTTTTTAAAGTAGTCAAAATGCCATTTATTGTTGTATATAAACTCGTTCGATGTTTACACACTTCTCCCAGCGTTTAAGTAACACTTGTAAAATTTCGGCCCAAAAAGATTTGCCAGTATGTCTGAACCAATCTAGAACAGTTTGTTTCACTTCGTCATCGGTGCGGAAATGTTGATTTCCCAGGAATTCTTGTAGGGGTCCAAACAGGTGGCAATCTCTTGGAGCAAAGTCTGTGATGTAAGGTGGATGTGACAATACCCTCCAGCCGAGTTGCTGCAGATAGCGCATAGTGCGGAGAGCCATACGGGGTCGAGCCTTAAATTGTAGCAGCAGGACTCCCTTTGTGATCAAAGCAAACCTTTTTTGGGGATCAAGATGCTGAGCAGCACATGAGCTGCAGTGGTCATCGACCCATAGCTGGCTTCTAGCGTCAGGGCCAGCGAATCATAGCTGCCAAGACCCTTCTACACCTCCACGCGGTGATCCTTGATAACAGGCTGCAGCAGGGCAGACTGGCTAAGGAGAAGGGATCGAAGAGGGAATGCTAACCCGGTACTCAAAAAATGCTTGCTGAAGTCGGAGTGTTGGACCGATAGGTGCAAATATCGCAGTCAAGCTGTAAACTACAACACAACGGATTCCGTTCTCTGGACAACATTCTGCTACCTACCCTTTCAGGGTTTGGTAGTGGGAGATTGAGAACGAACGAAGAAGAAACCTTTTTTTTCGCAGACGGTAATACGCATCGCTCAAAATGCTTATGTACTGTTCATTGTTGATTATGACACTACGGGTTAGAAAATGTCCGCAGGTTTCAAGCCTGCTTTCTTGATAAATTTTATCAAACCATGTTTTTACAAACACACATTTAGAGTGTTGTCCGGCATTTGTATATATCTGTCACGTGACTAGCACATGACAAATGGGTCACTTTGCAGTAATAGGACACAAGTGCCACTAACTAATGATAGTAGTTCCTGCACGGTATAACCCATTCCGGTATACCTGGAAAAAGTCCCGGTTTGACTTGAAAGCCCTTTGAAATATATCCAAAAAGTTCGACCCGTTTTAAAATGAAACAATGTAGCGGATATTGTGGCGGATATTAATATTTTGATACAGAGATTAGTTTCGAAAACGATCACAGGCAGACATGCAACGAAGGAAGTTCTGTTTAGGGCCAGCCCCCCCCCCCCCCTTTCTTACAGTTAAACAGCAAGCTAACGGCTTCATTCAACTTCAACCCCAACCTACGATCCATCCCTGCCAATCGACCAAGAAGCGTCGACAAAACGCAGGTTCTCTGTCCAAAACTGACTCACAAAACAGCCAGTTGATAATTTGTACGTTCAACTGCCGTACTTTATGCTCAGCGACACAACTAAGCCACCGTGTTGACAAGAGCAGTAGAATCGATTACAACATCATCGGTCTCGCTGAGACAAAAAGAGAATAGGAACTCTCAGCACTCTGGGAAAATGGCACGCGCGTTTATCTGGGGGCCCGCAAAGAAAATTCCACATCAGGAGGAGCCGGATTCCTTGTCACCCCCCCCCCCCCCCCCCACCAATCGTCCACCTCGTTCAAAAAGTGTCATTTATAAGCCATCGTCTGGCATCCTTAGACATCGCCATCTCAAGTCGCCACAATGCCACCATCATACAAGCATACGCACCGACTGCAGATAAAACAGAACATGACTACGCAGACTTGTACGACAACCTCCACGACGCCCTTCAACAAAGCCGCAACTACCACAAAATCACTATTAAAGATTTGAATGCACGGATGGGCCGTCGCCAACTTGGCGAAACTTACGTGAGCCCCCATTCCAGTAAAACTAGGAACGAGGATGGCGATAGGCTAGGAACGTTTTCCGAGTTAAATCGACCATTCCACTGTAATAGTTGTTTCTAGAAACCTCTTCAGAAGAGATACACTCAAACGGGACACAGAGAGCAGCACAAGCATGAACTCCATCCTGTTCTAGCAAACAGCAAAATAGTGACAGACGTCACCATAGTGGCCTCTTTCTACACAGTGAGCTACCATTGCCTCCTCCGTGCATTCTTTCACTTCACTGACAAGTTGCAGAGGTAGAAATTACCAAGGGGACCAGAATCAATCATCAACCCTGTGATGGTAGTCTCTCTAGCTGCTAGTAGTAACATTACAGAAGACGTCATCACAGATATCGACACCGACTACAACAGGCTCATCTAAAAAATCAGATCCATCTCAAAAGCTTGACTTCCAGCACCAAACTACAACGTAAGCCACATATCACCCACTACACGAGCATTGCTGGAGGAGATGGGCAATATGACTCGATCCTCGACCAACATCACAACTTTCAATGCCTTTAGCAAACTCTGTCAGCAAAAGGTAAAAAAGGACTACGAATAATTCACCTGCAAACGTCTCCTCTCGGCCGCGGAGACTCGGCGAACCATAAAACTAGCTTCTCGAAGCATTGCCGAACACAGACATGTCGTTCCGTTTAAAAACAGCAAGTGTGTCCCGTACCGAGTCAATGCTGGCCATGGAGTCGATTGTGAAAGAATACTACACATAATTATTTAAATCATCGTACCTTTACAGAACATCGCTTCTTACAACCACCACCTATTTGGCTGTTATAATTTTCTTGTCAAGAGTGCAGTACGGTAAGTTGTCATTACTTTCTGTACCTGGAGGAGCAATCACTCGAGAAAGAAAGTCAGTGTCTGCCAAACTGGACACGGTTAAAATCGAACCCGGTGCGTTGGTATTGGGAAAACGAGCGAGTTTCACTCCTAGGCCACGCAACATCGGTTTACTCTATTATAATACCACTGACAACACAACACAACACATTTACGAGTATAAATAAATATATAAATACATGTAGCAATACTGTGATTATGTTGTTCATTATGTGCCCCATGCCAGGTAGCCAAATGTCGTCAGCTCATATGGCTTTTGCCCAAGCACCCTGCAGGAGCAAGGTTCTGTCGTAGGCATCTTCTAATCTCATCGGTTGACATCCGGCGCGACGATTATAAAGGAAGGGGTCAATGACGTTTCTTCACGTCCATCGTGTGTCAGGCAGGGGTGTTCAACGTGACCTGCCCACATGTACTTTCTTAGTAGTGTCCTATCTGCGATGTCTCTGCGATGACTCCTGATGGCGGTGTTACGGATGTGGTCCAGTAGTAAAATTCGCGGTGTTCAGAGTAGCTAGAAGCCGTGACATTTTCCGTAGATTCTACACCTCACAGCATAAAACCATGGCCGGTTGTTGAACTTGTATGCTCTCGCTTCGATGTTTTCATCGGTTGAAGTATGGTCCAGATACTCTTGAAGATGAATTACCCCGAGTCTAACATTAATGAGATCCCTTGTTGTATTTGTGAGAGTTAGTAATCTCTTGGCCCAAGTAGATGTTCAAATTTACATTTTTGACGGGATCAGCTTCAAGCGGCAATTCCCTGTAGAGACAGAAAGTTTTCAACGTGTATTTTATGTTTATATATATGTGTATATATATGTTTGTATGTATATATATATGAATGGCATCCTGTCAGTCTCGAGAGAGGCAAAGGCCTTCCCGCTAGAGAGGAGACAGTCAGTTTTTGCCTTTGCATTCGACACACACGTTTCGAGTCTGCATCATGACGCATCTTGTCTTGTCCTGACTGCAGACCCACGCACAACGCCTGGCTCTGGCCGAGTCTGTCTTTGGCAAGTTACTCCCAGTTGCAGGTGTTCATATCCAACACGTTCATGTTACCCTTGCAAACATCTTTGTTGCGGAGGAATTGTCTACCTTTGTAACGCTGCCCGTGGTCAGCTCTCCGTAAAGGATATCTTTTTGTATTCGCCCATTATTCCATTCTGCACACGTGACCAAGCCACCGCCAAACTGAAAATCTTTGGACTGTTCAACACTTCGTTGTAAGTCACTCTGTTACTCCATGAAATTCCAAGTATGCGTCTCAGACAGCGCATACGAATAGCATTTACCCGCTTTTCATGAGATTCATACACAGTCCATGTTTCACTGCCATAGAGCAGGGTACTAATAACACAGAATCTGTACACATCAACCTTTGTGAAGATGGTCATCATGTTGTTATTCCACACTCTCTGTGAGAGCCTGGCAAGTGCTGATGAGGCCATTCCTAAACCTTTCTGCAGTTCTGCGTCCTGTGAAAGGTCGCCGGTCGGTGATGATAGATCCGAGGTTGTTGAAGTGATTTACTTCCTCTAGATTTTTGTCGTTTAAGACAAAGTCTGGATAATCTGCACCTTGAGCCATCACTTTCGTATTTTGTACTCTGATCGTAAATCCAACCAAATTGTATGATTTTTCTAACCTAATAATGAGAATCTAAAATTCGGCCTCCGTGTGGGCGACCAGGGCGGCATCGTATGAGAAAAGCATTTCCCGAATCACAGCCTCCTTTTTCTTACTTTTTGCTGGCAGTTTGGTTAGATTGAATAGTCTCCCATCTGTCCTAGTATGCAGGAAGACTCACTCTGTGGCAGTTCCAAATGCCTGTTTAAGCACGATGGCAAAGAAAATGCCGAATAGAGTCGGAGCCAGGACACAACCTTATTTAACGCCGCTATTAATGTTGAAGGCCTAAAATTCCTGACCGTCATACAGCACTGTACCTTTAATGCCCACATGAAAAGACCTAATCATGCTCAGTAGTTTAGGTGGCCAGTCAACTTTAGATAATACTTTGAAAAGACACTCTCTGTTTACCATGCCTTGGTGAGGTCAATGAAGGCAAGGAAAAGTAATATATATTTATATATCGGGTCGACCCAGCCTTAAATGGGTACTGGTTCAGGCCGAAGTAAAAGCGGCGAGAGAGAGGAGATGGCTACAGCCTTGATATAGCCGAGCCGAGCCCCTATACATAAGACACCCCTACGGCAGTAACTTTACTTTAATTTTTACTTTATATATATATATATATATTAGCATATGCTCGCATATATTATAATTAATTCCTGATTTCTCAGAAATTGAAGCTGTTTTTCTTCGTCACATTTGCGTTCAGCAACTTGAATCAATTTTTATTACACTCAAACTTTTCACACAAATGTGTTGTCTAGTGCTACCGATGCGCTTGGTCTGTGGTGTCGTTATATCAAGTTCTGAAATACTGAATCTCTCTTTTATTTCTTTATTTGATTTAGACACAGTTTCCAAACTAAGTAAAGCATAAGGTCACCACTACAGCTAATTCATTTACAGGAAGCCTGCACCTCCAGCACTCGTAGTGGTGGTATCAATAACAATGGTTTTATATGATGACGTTGCTAGCGCCATGCGTGACCTTTTTTAGTTGACCTTCGCAATATGCGTGTAAGATTGCAGCAGCTCAATTCATTTCAACACGGTTTAGAAAAATACTGAACCTCACGATTTAAGAGCAGTACTCTGTCAACTATGCCAGCAGGCCGCACCAAAAAGAGTAGTGGTATAGTGGGTTCCATCCCACTGCAACATCCAAGGCAACGAGGAGGCAGACAGACTGGCAAAAGAAGGTGCAAAACTACCACAACCCGATACTAGTATGACATACGAAGAGTCACAACGGCTTATTAGAGCTAGATACATGACCAAATGGGAAACCGAACATACTGGTTACACAAAAACGATGCCTATTACCAGTTGAACAGAAAAGAGCAGGTCGTGGTCTTCAGACTTCGCACTGGCCACAATAGACTCAGGTACCACCAATTCAACAAATTGAAGATAGGTGGCACCGACGAATACCCGTGTGGCACCTGGAAAATGACCGCTGAGCATTTGCTGCAAAACTGCCCGACATACGAGGATCAGAGAGAGCAGATGTGGCCATCACCAGTGGCAACACTAGACAAGCTCTATGGCAGTGTCGACAGCCTCAGGATGACGGCTGCTTTTTTCTAAAAAAATAATGGTTACTGTCTGACTGCGTACGAAGAAGAAGAAGAAGAAGAAGATTTCAACACGGTTTAAAGTTTGCATTACAGCAACATTTAGCTATTGTTAATCATGAGTAAATAACATTAACTTACTTTTTCTATACCCTTGTGCCGTGAGACAGTATGGAAAGTGGAAGTAATATTTCCTGAGCCAATCCTCGATCGTTGGAAACCTGTTTTGTTGTAGTATTTCTGTTGTGTTATTACTCCATCTGCCACATAGTCTTTCTCGCACCTTGTAATGTTATTACTCCATCTGCCACATAGTCTTTCTCGCACCTTGTAACCAGCTTATAGTGGGATACATATCGGGAAATAGTCGAATAAAACAATTTGTAATGTGAAATGGATTTCTCCCCGAGGACCAGTTTGTGAAGCTGACAAAACATTCATCTCTTTTATCTTGCGATCTGATAACATCGTTACAACCATTCTCCTCTTTGCTATATAAATGCGTGTTCAAATGAAACCGGACCTAATTGCACCAAGTCAATAAAAATACGATAAGCATGATGCCGTCACTTCTAATGTAAACAGCACATACCAACCTTCAAGTTTGCAAAATTTCATCACTCTCCGACTCATAGTTTCCTCTGCATGCCGTTGAAAACATGGTGTGTGTGATACATATAGAGTTGATCAGCGAAAGGTGATTCGGTTTCGAAATGCATATAGATGTCGATCAGTTGACATTTATCGCAGAATGTAGGCAGTGTATGATGACAAAATGGTGTCGAAGACAACAGAGAAGAACTGGACAACGAGGTTTAAAGAAGAACGTGAGTTGATGAACGATCTTCCGAGACCAAGTCAGGCGCATATTGTTCGGTCAGAAGATACCATCGCCAAAATTCATGCAGCAATTCGGGTCACCATACCCTGCCTGCATTCTGCGACGAATGTCAACTAGTTTACATTCTTCAACAATTAGAAACCGAATCACCGCTCGCTGATCAACTCTGAACTGATTCCGTCTCACACCCACCATGTTTTCAACGGTCTGCTGAGGAAACTATTAGTCGGAGGATAATGGAATTTTACAAACTTGACGATTGGTATATGCTGTTTACGTAAGAAGTGACGTCATCATGCGCATTGTACGTATATTCACGTGGTAAAATGGCGACCACCAACAGCTGTTCTCGTGGTCGGCGATTTTCGTGTGCTTTGTTCGTTCCAATTAATGTATGGAGCGCAGTGTTGTGCAACGAACATTTTCTAGCACGTTCTACGCTATTCACAGGAAGCCTGTATGTGTAATTTTCCTAGGAAATCGGAGACAACACGATCTGTTCTTAATTTGTTATATAATACAGATTGTTAGATAGGACGTCACTACAGATTCCGCGCCGTCCTTGGTTGGTGTGCACGACCTACTTGAAAATTGCGTCCATTTTCATTGTATGTCACGACCGGAATCTCCCCTCAGCCATGAGTCCCTCACCTAGACCTACAAATGTGGGCGCTGGTCAGCAGCAGCGTCTTCTAGTCTACGCGTGTCAAGAGGTACGACATTTGCCTCTTAAGTCGTCAAGGAAACGATGGACGATCGATTCCCACAAGTTTAAAGCGACCTCACGGATTGTACGACCTGAATGTCTGCATCTTGAGCTACTTCCAGTCGTCTTGATTGTATATCTTGCAACTGGTTTCCGGTAGCTCAGGTCGAGAGAGTGAGATCGATGTCCAGCGTAGCTTCTTTCTCACTATAATCCAAATTCAGCGCAAGTTACATCTTCAAGACAGTTTGACGATGTCGCCATCTTCGTTTGGGATGGGCAACTTACTTACTTTTCACGTGGTGTAGCTAGGTCCAGTTTTATTTGAACACGCCTCATATATAACTATCATTTACTTCCTCTGTTGTAAAATCCTAACATAATTCGAGTTATCAGTAGCTTCCACATTATACATGGACATGTGGTTAGAATTTCAATTCGATTCTACCTTCATCATCATCATCAAATACCGTCTCCGCAACGGGGGTTGACATAAATGAATCTCCATCTATCTCTGTCTCGCGCCAGGCTGGTACACGCAGTGAAACTGTGTCTCGATAACCTTTTGATGTTGTCTGTTCATCTGTAGCTCTGTCGCTCTTTGCCTCTCTTGCCCTCTATCTTGCTTTCCAAAATAACCTTTAACAGACTGTCGTGGCGTTTGACATATCGAAAATATTTTATTTTTTTTGCTTGTTTTTTCTTCAGAAGTATATGTTCCACCTGGAGGTACCTGAACTTCACTATTGGTTGTCCAATCTTTCCAAGAAACCCGTTGAAAGAGCTCCCAAACTGCAAAACCTTTTATGATTAAAACTATCGTTAGCCCACATATTATACATTGTGAATGGTTAAAACTATCGTTAGCGCACAAATTTTATATTATATATGGAGAAAACTATTGTAAGCCCACACATAAAACGTCTTATATGGTTAAAACTTTCTTTAAATTTCCTATTACACATTCTATATGGTTAAAATTATCTTTAACTGACACATTACACATTCTATATGGTTAAACCTATCGTTAACTGGCACATTACACATTCTATATGGTTAAAACTATTGTTAGCCCACACATTGTAAATCCTCATATTGTTAGAACTATATGCATCATGATATTTAAAAATGTCTTTGAAATTCCGAATGAATGCACGGCCGAATCATGTCGAGATATGTTTGTTTCTTCTTCTTCTTCGTTAGTTCTCAATCTCCCACTACCAAACCCTGAAAGGGTTTAAGAAGCATAATGTAGTCCAGAGAACGGAATGCGTTGAGTCGTAGTTTATAGCTTGGCTGCGATATTTGCACCTTTGGGTCCAACACATCCGACATCAGCAACCATTTTTTGAGTACCGGGTTAGCATTCCCTCTTCGATCCCTTCTCCTTAGCCAGTCTGCCCTGCTGCAGCCTGTTATCCAGGATCACCGCGTGGAGGTGTAGAAGGGTCTTGGCAGCTATGGTTCGCTGACCCTGATACTAGCAGTCAGCTGCGAGTCGCTAACCACTGCAGCTCATGTGCTGCTCAGCATCTTGATCCCATATGTTTGTTTGACTTCAACTCTTTATTGTTGATAATTGTTTTGTTTTTTAAACCGTGTTCTTCCGCATGTTCTTGATCTTCGTTTTGTTTTAGTTCTTTTTGTTCTTGTTCTTGTTTTAGCTCTTCTTCTTCTTTTTATTCTTATGCTTCTTGTCGTTGTTGTTGTTGTTCTTCTTCTTCTTCCTCTTCTTCTTCTTCCTCTTCTTCTTCTTCGTAATCTTCTTCTTCTTGTTCTTCTTGTTCTTATTCTTCTCTTCTTCTTCTTCTTCTTTTTCTTCTTCTGATTCTTTTATTTTCTTTATCTGCGACTTGTTTTCCTTCTTCTCTGTGAACTACTTCTTGTTCGTGTGCTTTTTATTGTTCTTCATCTTTTTCTTGTTCTTGTTGCTGTTGTTCTTCTTGTTCTTCTTGTTCTCATTCTTGAAGTTCTTCTTCTACTTGTTCTGCTTGTTCTTCTTGTTCCAGCTCTTATTCTTGTACTTGTTCTTCTGTTTTGTTCTTGTTCTAGTTCGTCTTCTTCTTGCTCTGGTTTTTTGTTTTGTTCCGCGTCTAGTTTTTATTCTTGTTCTTCTTGTTCTTCATTTCCTTCTTCTTAATATTATTGTTTTGTTTTTCTTGTTTTCGTTCTTGATGTTTTTCATTTGGTCCTCTTGTTCCCGTTTTTGATGTTTCGCTGCTTGTTCCTCTTCTTGTTCTTGTTGTAGTTCTTTTTGTCTATTTGGTTCTTTTTTTTGTTTTATCCATGTTGTTCTTGGTCTTCTTTTTCTACTTTTTATCCTTCTTTGTGTTTTTCTTGTTCGTGTTCTGATCCTTTTTTTTCTTCTACTTCTTTTTCTTCTTCTTCTTCTGCTTTTTCTTTTTATTCATCTGCTTCTTGTTCTTGTTCTTCTTCTTCTTCTTCTAAATCTCGTTCTTCTTCATTGACGTGTGTCCTGAGATGAACGTTGTGTCGTAGCATACAGCGAGACTGTGATATCTGTTCTTTTCGCCCGGCGCTTCAGGTTTCAGTACGAAAATATTGGGACCCAGTTTCCTCAAAGACTTCAATGCTATTAGTCAGACTACGCTAGTGCAGCCGGTTTCCAGAGCCGTCACTGGTCTTCATCTTTCAGATGTTAGGAAGTGAATCACACAGCTCGCTGATCCACCTTGGGCATATTCGGTATCACGTCGGCCAGTGGGTCAATGGTCTGCATAGGGCTTACGCACGAGAGTAGAATGATTACGTGCTCGATTATTGATTTATTTGTACTCATTACATGAACTGTGACGTGATCGTGCAATGACGAGCGTGACGTCACACGGACCGGTTTCATTTTATCATGCCTGGTTATTTAGGACTGCTCTCCTACCCCCCCCCCCCCCCCCCCCCCCATCACACAGATCAGGGAAGAAGGAACAATTTATCTTTGACAGCAGTGTCTGATTCACCTTTACATATAACTTTTCAAAGACCGCATGTGTTTTCCTTTCCTTCCACGAGATGTATCTTATTGATCTACAACATTCTTTAATTTAACAGAATGAGTAATGAAAATAAAAAAGAAACAAATGATGAAAATTGCTTTCTTTGTTTATTTCAAGAAAATACATATTGACATTTTTTTTCATTCGTTTCAGCAAATTGAATGTTCATTCTGTATTTTTCATCTTAACAATGCATGTTTTACATTATATTGAAAATCACCAAAACAACTTCTTTACAGATGGAAAAAATATTATTTTAATTTCTTTGCAAGTTTCAGACAAAACACAGAGCGCCTGTGACACGAACGAAGAACAGCGAGAATTTAAGGGATTGAGAGAATTAAGAAAATTAAAGGAAAGAGAGAGAAACAAATATATTATTCTAACTAATTTTCAGCAAAAGGTCGGGTTGGAAGTTACGGTTTTGTCAGTCAGAGAAGAGAAACTAGGCTATGTCACTGCAACTTTGATAAATAAGGCTGGTAGGTTAATACACATCATGTTCTTGTCGTATGGTAGTAAACCATGGACAATCATCATCATTATATAGCATATCCTTTGCAGAATGTCGCTCCAATCACAGCCCACATGAAAGAAACTCGATCTTGTCAAATCTTCAGCCTACTCCAGAGTCATGAGCAAGCATTCCGTCACATCTTGGGGTCATCACCTTTCTGGCCTGCCTCTGTCTCTCTTGCCCTGCACCATACCTTCTTGGTCTGCCTCTGTCTCTCTTGCCCTGCACCATACCTTTCTGGCCTGCTTCTGTCTCTCTTGCCCTGCACCATACCTTCTTGGTCTGCCTCTGTCTCTCTTGCCCTGCACCATACCTTTCTGGCCTGCTTCTGTCTCTCTTGCTCTGCACCATACCTTCCATTACCGTTCTCTCAAGACAGTTGTGAATTTTGTTGTGCCGAAAGTACTTCAATTTTCTGTTCATAATGCAATTTATGAAACAGTTCAGGACACTATGCCCAACTATTATCGAATGTCTGCATTTTTTTTTTCGTTGCATTGTAATGTGAAGACCTTTCTATAACATTGTTACTTGAAAGATTCGATTTTCTTCCTTGAAGTTAATGTTTCGTAGTCACATGCTTCCAAGGGTATAAACACAGGTTCTAAAAATGTTCACTTTAGTTCGTTTGCTGGTTTTCTGAAATAGTTACGACATGTTGTGTAGTCTCTGCATTGCAATTTCCAATCTCCTTCTGATTTTTTTTAGCAGTCGCTAAAGGATTGATTGCAAAGACAACACCAGTAATTCGCAATCATATAATTTTTGACAAGTTATAAGAAAAAGGAAATTGAAGCACTCTGTAACAACTGGGAAGTTTACAGAAATGGGCATAGGCCAGAAACATAGAGAACGACTGTCAGGGAAAGTGCCGGACATTTTAGCATCTTGACTCGGGTCATAGTCAACGGCAGAATTGATAAACAATTAGTAGGAATGTTACGAGGCGTGTTCAAATGAAACCGGACCAAACTGCAAGAAGTGAACATATGTAGATTCGTACAATAACGTCACGTCTGGTGTAAGCAGCATGTAGCAACCGTCAAGTTTGCACGTTGTCATTATTCTCTGTCTCATAGTTTCCTCAGCAGACCGTTGAAAACACGGCGGGTGTGATACGGAATTCGTCCAGAGTTGATCAGCGAGCGGTGATTCGGTTTCTATCAACTGAAGGATGTTGATCAGTTGACATTGATCGCAGAATGCAGGCAGTGTATTGTGACAAAATTGTGTCGAAGACAACAGGGAAGAACTGGACAATGATGTTTAAAGAAGGACGTGAGTCAAGTGTTGAATTAACACAGAAGCTTCGAACATCAATAAGAATAACAACAATAATAAAATGCAATGTATACATTTTTTGTGAGGTGTCTTACCTTTTCCAACATTTAGCCACGTTCTAATGGGTCGACGTGAAGGTGTTTAAAACGAAAATCGAAAGTGGTATCTTTGTCGTGATAAAGATGTGCTCTACCACCATCTACTGAGAATCTCATATAATTGTTTTACTAATTTAGTTTATTTATATCTGTCATGATATGTCTGTTTCTTGTGGGCCTATAGATTACAGGCTGGGGTAGACAGTCCCATAATTTAACTCTTAGTCGCCCACTCCTGCCTGTTTAGCCAGTTAGGTAAAGGTAAAGGTGGGTCCCATGACAACATATGCCGTCGGGGATGAAGATAACTCAGCCGCAGCCTATGTGAGGGGGGGGGGGGGGGTGGCCAGTTCCTTTCGTTGATGTTTATACCTTCCCCAACCACTAACTCATACGTCAGGTACCCATTTACAGCTGGGTCGACTGTAGGAGCCGTTGTACCAGAAACGAACCGCACCAGACTTTTTTTTTCTGTTTATCCGTAATTTCGAACCCTGGCGAGTTGTAATCCCAGTCTTAGCAAGTCAGCCCACTGTCGACTAGGCTACACACTCCCCTTTAGAGCATGTTACATTGTTACTATTTTTAGCTACTATTGTGAGTCCTGGTAAAACACATGTGACCGACATTATATATGATCCCCTTACCTTTCTGTGGGAAACAAACTGCATCAATAAATAAAACGGCAGATTAAGCGGAGAAAGTAACGGTGGATAAAACACACTCTCAGAAAGAAGCCGGACAGTATAGCTAGAAATGTACTGTATTGGAACCCACGAAGAATGAGACGAGTCTGAACCCTAAGAAACACACGGTGACGATCAGTCGAAGAAAAATCAGGAACCACAGTCAGGAAAATCAGGAGGTTTGAATTGTAAACAACTGGGTCGACTGAAGCATTTAAATAGCGGGAGTTGAACCTCGTGCCTTGGCCGAGAACAGCAAATGCTCTACTACTACGCTAATCCCCTTCAAAGTACAAAGTGCTGTCCTTGGGAATCTAAACACTTCTGCCAGTGGTCACGCCATTGCTGGAAGCATTCCAGGAAAGCCTCTTTTGGGAATGGAGTACAGCTGGGTCGTCGTATCTCGATGATGAAAATAATAACGATAAAGATAACTCAGAGTATTTTTCCACTTGTGTAATCTTGTTCGTATTTTCATCCTCAGTCACAGAACGAGTCATGACGATTACCTACGAGCCAATGGAAAAGCAGCCGAGAACTGCCGAAGACGACAACGATGATCTCAGTGATGATACAGATGGTGTAGAATCAGACAGCTCGTGTGGTAGGTGGCGGCTCATAATGTTTGCATTGTTTTTGTAACAGTTTACGAATTTACACGATTTTTACGTGAGGATAAGATGGAAGATACACTGTAGCACTTAAAAGTCAACAACAGGGCAATTTCTTGAATATCTAAACGCTGTTACGGAGAAGCAACATCGGTGGGACTGGACATATTGTTCGTATGCATCGTCTTCATGTTGTTGTTTTCGGTATCGTTGTCGTCATTGTTGTCGTTTGTGTTGCTGTTGTTTATGTTGTTGTTGCTGTTGTTGTTCGAAATTAGTAAGTTTACTCTTTTGTGCCCCGTGAAAAGGATGATAAAGGGCAGGCTGCAGTAGCGTGCTGATGAAGGTGGACTTGGGTAGTTCAGGTGTTTGTGCTGTGCTTGGCTTCACATCTTTTAACTTAATACTACAGAGTTCGCGTCAATCCCTCACCATATTAGCCAAACTGTCAATAAAAACAACTGGTTTCCAGTGTGAACTACATGGATGTCTAGGTTGGGGTCTTGGCCAATATATTTTGCCTGACCCTGACTAACATGTCTGATCAGTATGTTTTACCTGACCCAGACGTTAGTCACCTCTCATAGTTGCATGATAAATGTACCCCAAAACAGGCGGTGTACATGAAGCTAATCAGAAACGCTACTAATACTTATTGAACGTCTGAGAACGTTGCAACATTGATGTCACTTCCTGGATTCCGTTTGCACAGGACCACTCACGACCATCACACAGAGTGCTTACATAGCCGATCAGAATACAATCGCGGAAGCTCAGTGATAGTACACTGCACGAAAGTACATCATTTCATACAGCTCTGCAACCGAATCCACCCATGGCTAACGAATGATCTGGTGTTCTAAGATAGGTTTTTACATCAATTTGCGAATCACAAAACAATTCTTATAATGCTATGTTACTGGTATGCCATGGACAATCATTTGTGTTACTATGTTACATCGTATTACCTCATATAACTGCCTAATGGAGAAGGTGCTTCACATTCAACTACAGACATGAACAATTTTGCTATATCAAGACGCAACTGAGATTGCGTGGTTGAACAAACTATTATTAGCCTTAACAAGGGCTTTTGCTGAAATATAGTCCAATTATTGTCATTTTGGTCTGGTCTAGACGTCGTCTGATATTGCTGTGACACGGGTATTCACTTTTCCTAATTTCTTGTGCAGATGTTGTATGAAATCGATATCACTGCGCTCCTGCGAAACTTATAAGTACTTGGTATTTCTCTCATTCAGGAAATCGTGACAGGTAGTGGTACAGATGTGACATTTAACTCACTCGCTATACACACTCCTGCTTCATGCTCTTTCTGCGCCCCTGCCTGTTTAATCGACGCTTTATGCTAAACTCCTGCAATCTATCTCTGCGTCGCCATTTCATTTATTGAAGTGTCATCATCCAGCAGACACTGTGGGCGCGTTTTTCTGTGCTAATGTTTAGTTGACGGATGGCCTGCCTTGAGATTACTGCGCGTTGGACATGAAATTCTTGTTCAATGTGCGTCGTTTATCTTGATTTTGTAAATTCTGTATGTGTTATTATTCTACTGTTGCAGAAACGAAGATTTCTTTCTTTTTCTGTTCCGGAGGGTTCGGGGGGGGGGGGGGGGGGAATTTAGCTGTTTTGAATATGTAAATAAGGGGTTCATTCAACTTTTATAAACCACAACCAATTTAGAAAGCGTGACGTTAGTGGCACTGTTTTGTCGATGTATTTGGCTTGGCTTTGTTCGTTCTCAATCTCCCACTACCATACCATGAAAGGGCTTAAGTAGCAGAATGTAGTCCAGAGAACGGAATGCGTTGTGTCATAGTTTACAGTTTGACTGCGATATTTGCACCTTTCGGTCGAACACATCCGGCTTCAGCAAATCATTTTTACAATACCGGGTTAGCATTCCCTCTTCGATCCCTTCTCCTTAACTACGTCTGCTCTGTTGCAGCCTGTTATCCAGGATCACCGCATGGAGGTGTAGAAGGGTCTTGGCAGCTCTGGTTCGCTGGCCCTGACGCTAGCAGTCAGCTATGGGTCGCTGACCGCTGCAGCTCATGCGCTGCTCAGCGTCTTCACCCCGTCGATGTATTTGATAAAGACAGTTCACACAGTTATTACAATAATTACAACAAACAAAACATCTAGGGACCCTACTTCAGTGAGCAAAAATATTAGGTCTGGCTTAAACCAGACAAACACATCTTTCATCACTGATACTAGCGTAGGTACAAGCAGATGCACACATACATCCTGATATCGCCTAAAAGACTATAACCAAGGTAGAAAGGGGTATGCCTCCGCCAGTAGAATACAGATAGGCAAATCTTTAACGAAAAAAGAAAACTGATAAACATGGCAACGGGTTAAAGTAACTAACATGGCCGTGTCTGGTGTGCAGAAGGTGGGCGTGTCTCCGTTGTAGTTGTTATTGTTTGTTGTTTCGAATGCCCACAATGAGTAGGTTACTCATATGTGCGCCCTGAAAAGGGCGTTAAGTGACGGGTTGCAGTAACTTTCCTCACATCACGAGCGTGCTGATGAAGGTGGACCGGGGTCCTCCAGGCGGTTGTGCTATGCTTTGCTTCATCTGCGTGTCGCTCACTATTACAGAGATCACGTAGAACCTCACCTTGTTAGCCGGACTGTTGTCCTCGACAACAGCCCGTTTCCAAGACGACCAACGAGGAGGTCAAGTGAGGTCTTGGCCAGTATATTTACCCTTACCCTGGCTAACATTCTCTGAATGTTTTGCCTGACCAGACGTTAGATTCATCGTCCCGCGTATCTCTGTAAAATAATGTATAATGCAACTAAACAACATTCATATGACCGAACTGTTCGTTTACTTTCAATGACAATAGTATTGATGTGTATGTTTGTTTTACTAAACAATATACAAATAGCAGAAATCCTGGTTTACCTTATTCTCTATATTTGTATCTGTATGTTAACTCCTGGTTTACTTTTTAAATATATGTTGAATGTTTAATTTAGGAAACAACAATAAGTGTTGTCAAGGGTTACGCGTACTTCAGTTCTGCATGAGGCACATGTTGATCTCAAATGTTTAGTCTCTATTACTAATACCTTATAATTTACTTACGAATGTCAATGTGGTTTCTAAAAGAGATCGATGTGTGATAGTCTATAATAAGGCCAGAGCCGCACTGAGAGCATGTCGTAATAGACGACTAACAGTACTATCTAACTCTTCTTGGATGAAGACGCTTCAATTCACATGTTTGTGACCTCACCACTTACACAGGTCGACGGCTGAATGGTGTAGCTTTCTGAGTTTGAAAGAAAAATTTGTTAACATAACCCTAAACATAGTATGGACATACAATAATGAATTATCCCTTTTCCATGAAAAAAGAAAGAAGAAAACGTCAATAATAATACATTTATGATGCTATTTTATTTGTTTGCAGCAGTGTAATTCTTTCGTAATTTAGATGTGCCCATAGTTTACAAAATAGATTGCTTAAAAGTTAGCGCACGCCGTAAAACATTGTTCTTAGATATACCACAAATTATAACATCAGCCGGTCAGTACCCCATACTTCTTCTTCTTCTTCTGCGTACGCAGTCAGACAGTAACCATTATTTTTTTCAAAAAAAGCGGCGGTCATCCTGAGGCTGTCGCCACTGCCATGGAGCTTGTCTTGCAGTTCCACTGGCAATGGCCACATCTGCTCTCTCTGATCCTCGTATGTCGGGCAGTTCTGCAGCAGATGTTCAGTGGTCATTTTACCAGTACCGCACGGGCATTCGTCGGTACACCCTATCTTCAATTTGTTGAATAGGTGGTACCTCAGTCTGTTGTGGCCAGTGCGAAGTCTGAAGACAACGACCTGCTCTCTTCGGTTCAACTGGTAATAGGCATCGTTTTTGGTGTAACCAGTATGTTCGGTTTCCCATTTGGTCATGTATCTGGCTTTGATAAGCCGTTTTGACTCTTCGTACGTCATACTGGTATCTGTTTGTGGTAGCCTTGCACCTTCTTTTGCCAGTCTGTCTGCCTCCTCGTTGCCTTGGATGCTGCAGTGTGACGGAACCCACTGTACCACTACCCTTTTTGGTGCTGACTGCTGGCACAGTTTACAGAGTGCTGCTCTTAAGTCATTAAGCTCAGTGTTTTTCTGGCTTTTTAGCGCTGTGACTACGGCGAGAGCATCTGTCAGCAGGACTATATGGCTCTCATTTTCACTGTGTGTTACCATTTCTTCCACTGCCGCTATCAGTGCCTCTGCCTCCGCTCTGAAATTGCTTGTGTACTTACCAGTAGCGAATGACAGTGTTATTTTTCTGCCATTTGGTAGGTTCAGGAATGCTCCTGCCCCTCCGTTCTGTGTAGTGTTTGTTACAGAACCGTCGGTGTATGCATGGGTCCAGTCCATGCTTGGGTAGCTTTTCGTTATGAAGCTTAGGGTAGTGTCTCTCCTTTCTTTTTCAGTCTGGCAGTTTTTGTTTGCAATACCTGGTATATTTTCTACCACCTCTGGAAATATATCCTGCCTCCAAGTAGGTTTTCGTACAGTAGTGATGGGTTTTGGTGTTGTTAGTGCGTTTATGGGATCTTCGTGCATCTTTGCTTTGGCTATTTCTGCAAAGTTTTTTCCTCTTTAGTTTCCCTTTTCCCAGATTGTTTAGTCTCTGGTACATTGGATGGTCCGTCAGTCTTCGGAGTTTCTCTGATTGCAGCTGGGCTCTGCAGTCTCTTCTATCGGTCATGGATTGCAGTTTTGTAATCTTTTCAAGTTCTACATTTGGCGTTGATTTCATGCCACCTGTTATAATTCTCATGGCTTGGTTTTGAAGTTTGTTAACTTTATCGAAGTTCGCCTTCGCTGCGGTTGTCCATGCCGCAATGCCATACTCGAGAACTGGTCTCACTCTTCCAGTGTACAGTTTCTTTAGTATGCCTTCGTCTGCTCCCCAGCTTGTGCCAGCAAGTTTCCTCATGATCGCCATTCTTTCTCTGGCTTTCATTCGGTTTCTCTCAATCTGACTTTTCCATGTCATGCGCCGATCAAATGTGACTCCCAGATAGGTTGGGCTGTCGTTTGGCTGCAGGATTTTGCCATTTAGACTTAATTTGGTACTTTGGGGTTTTAATGAGAGCGAAAATATTGTGCACGTGGTTTTCTCCTCGTTTATTTTGACCAGCCATGAGTTCGCCCACTCTTCCAGCGATGTTAGGGCCGTCTGCATCCGATTTCTTGCTATGGTGAGATTCTTTTCAGAGGTCCACATAGCCAGATCGTCTGCAAACATTGAGCTATGGACTCTTCTTGGTATATTCTCTGTAATGTCGTTTATATATACCAGAAAGAGTGTGGGTGACAATACTCCCCCATGGGGTACTCCCTGCTCGAGTGTCACCTTTTTGCTCATCTGCCCTTGTACTTGGACTCTGGCCGTTCTTTGTTTGAGGTAGTGGTTGATCCACTTGTACATCTTCCCACAGACATCACTTCTTCTTAGCTTGACTCTAAGTCCATCCTTCCAGACTTTGTCAAATGCCTTTTCCAGATCCACCCAAACAGCTACTGTGTGTTTCTGTGCCTGGTAGGCATCTTCTATCTCCTGGGCTATGAGGATGACCTGGTCCTCAGTGGATCTGTGCTGTCTAAAGCCGGCTTGCTGTAGAATTAGTATTCGTTTTTCTTCCAGATGCCACATCAGTCTGGTGTTTATCATCCGTTCCATCAGCTTGCCGACACAGCTCAGAAGGCTTATGGGCCTGTATCCATTTGGATCTGTTTTGTCCTTTCCTGTTTTTGGTACTGGTACCAGTATTGCATCTTTCCATGCCTGGGGTACAATACCCCTTTTCCAGCTTTGGTTCAGGACTGATAGTAGTTTCTTCTTCGCTGTTTGGCCCAGCCCCATCAGCATTTCGTTTGTTATCCCGTCTTTTCCGGGAGATTTCCTTTTCTTTAGTGTTCTCATAGCCTCTTCCATCTCGCGCATTGTTAGTTTGGCCATCATGTGCTCTTCAGGAGCCGTATTTATGTTTTCGTGTCCCTTTAGCTCTTCGCTAATGTCTGTATGCTTATCTGCAGGGACCTCGATGTGGTTTGCTCTGGCATAGTGATCGACAAAGGCGTTTGCGGCTTTCTTACCTGTGATCAAGTTCTCGCCTTGCTTGATAGTAATTTGTTTATATGACGGGGTTTCGTCATTCATGGCTCTGACTAGCTTCCATAGCTTGTTCCCTTCTTTGTCCAGGTTTAGACTTTCCGTTTTATTTTTCCAGCTTTCTCTTGCTGTTTGCTTGAGAGTGTGTTTGTACTTCGCCGCGGCGGCTTTGAGGGCGATGTTTGCCTCCATGGATTTTTCTCGTTCTGCCATGTTCCTAGCATTTGTTACTGCATCTTCCACTTTCAGTAACTCATCATTCCAGTAGGGCTTATAGTTTTTCCTAGCTCCTCTTGGGATGGTTTCAGTGGCGGCTTGCATTATTGCCTTGCTTAGGCTCTCTACCATGGGCTTCATTTTGGTGTTTCGTGTGTTGATGGTTTCACACAGCCCATCTGTCAGGATTGCAAATCTGTCCCAGTCGGCTCGTTTGTAATTCCAACGTGGGAGCGGTTTTGTTTCCTGTGGGCCTACTTCCATGTCAATGGTTAGCCTGATCGGCCTGTGGTCGCTACCTGCCAGTTGGTTTAGCACCTGGCGGTCTATTTTATAGTGTATGTCCTGTGTGGAGAAGGCCAAATCTAGAGTCGAGGTGGTATGCCATGTTCTTGAATAGAAGCTAGGGCTATCCTCCGGCCTATTGATTAGGGAGAGATTTGCATCTATCTCCCAATCTTCCACTTCGTCACCTCTGCTGTCTGTGTCAGAGTATCCCCATCTCTCCGAGTGGCTGTTGAAATCTCCAACTACTATGCAGTTGGAGTCTCTGACCTCCATACTCGAGAGCGATAGGTCTCTGTTTGGTGGTCCGTACAGATTGAAAATGCGGAGCTTCGTCTCTTGAGCCATTATGTCAACTCCTACAATTTCTGCTTGTCCGGTGTGATTGACAGGTACCGCGCTACTCGGTATGCTGTTTCTGGTCAGTATCAGGACCCCTCCTTTGTGGCCTTCTCTATCTAGACGGAAGGTCTGGTATCCTCTGATTGAGAATTTATGGTTATTGTTGAGGTGCGTTTCCTGGATACATGCCACGTCAATCTTACCTTCATGCAGGTGGTGTGTTAGGGAAAGTTTTTTGTTAAAGACTTCCTCCGCATTCCACTGTAGTATTTTGAGGGTCTTGAGGTTTTGGCCAATAGACGTTGCCCCATAGCCATGTGCCTTGACTCCACGACACATGGGTGGGTGACCACCAGTAGTCAAGGGTGGGCCCCTTCGAGGCGTGAGGCCCGGCACTATCGCTGCCTGGCGGGACTCCGCAGGATGAGCGCCATACGTTTTTCTAATAGGTTGTACTGCCATCATACTGTGATTTACGTTGCACTGTTTTGTTAGGCTTGCGGCCCCTTGCATCCGATTTCAACAGGCGTTTCTGTAGGGATGCCCTCCTTAGCCTTTGGCTGTCCCCAGCCTATCTGCAAGGCAGAAGTTGTTTACGATCAGAGTTTTCTCTCTTATGGAAGTTGTCTTACCAGACTATCGAGTCTTCACTACTCGTGTCTATAGGGTGCAATGATGATATGTGATGATATATGAGATGGACTGGTTTACCCGGAAGAGAGGCAGTCCAGTGTGTCTGTGTCCCAGGATCGTCACGTCCTGCCAGGAACGTAGCATTTGCATGTGAGTGGGGTATCTCTTTTTCCCTTTATTTTCTTGGCTTCTATGCAGGGATGAGTACCCCATACGATGGTCTTAGATATACCACAGGCTGTCCCATCGGCCTGTCAGTACCCCACACAATGGTCATAGATATACTACAAGCTGTCACATCGGCCCGTCAGTACCACACACAATGGTCTTAGATATACTACAAGCTGTCACATCACCCCGTCAGTACCCTCACAATGGTCTTAGATATACCACACGCTGTCACATCGGCCCGTCAGTACCCCACACAATGGTCTTAGATAAATCACAAGCTGTCACACCGGCCCGTCAGTACCCCACACAGTGGTCTTAGATATACCACAAGCTGTCACATCGGCCCGCCAGTACCCCTCACATTGGTCTTAGATATACCACACGCTGTCCCATCGGCCCGTCAGTACCCCACACAATGGTCATAGATATACTACAAGCTGTGACATCGGCCCGTCAGTACCCCACACAATGGTCTTAGATATACTACAAGCTGTCACATCACCCCGTCAGTACCCTCACAATGGTCTTAGATATACCACAAGCTGTCACATCGGCCCGTCAGTACCCCCCACACTGGTCTTGATATATCACAAGCTGTCACACCGGCCCGTCAGTACCCCACACAGTGGTCTTAGATATACCACAAGCTGTCACATCGGCCCGCCAGTACCCCTCACAATGGTCTTAGATATACCACAAGCTGTCACATCGGCCCGTCAGTGTCCCACACAAAGTTCTTAGATATACCACAAACTGTCACATTGGCCCCTCAGTGCCCGTGAAAAAGAGCTATTCGGCGAAATGAGCAAGTTTAAGTCCCATCGGTCAAAGGAGAACCATTTTTGTTACCTTGGTTAAGCTGGTAACAGGCGTTGTGATTAGGTGGCCTCAATGTCTGACACTGATAACAGAGACGGTATGAGAAAAACATGATCGTTTTCCATTATGAAGACAGGTCGATAAGGGCTTAATCACGATCACTGATTTGGAGCAATAATTGAGATACGTCGTTTGGTAGCCCATTTGACAAAAGAAAGTACAGTAGAAGGTATAACATAAATATGTACTAATATCTACACACAAATTGTGCTCAAAGGCTAGTCCGTTAATTAGTCTTCTTCTTTTCCTCTTGCTTTGCCTTTCGGCGTCAGGTTATGATGATAACTCTAGAAAAAGGAAGTTTACGTTTCATTTTCAAGATCTGTTTTGTGTTCTGTGAACGGGAAAAAATTAATACATATCAACCGATGGCTCGCTAGTCTAGTTCCAGTGTCATAAGCGTCCTTTTTGAAACTGTACTGACTGTATTGGACTACACATGCCGTCCAGAAAACACATATCTCTGTTGAATTGGCGCCTGCAATTGGCCTGTCAAGAGGTTCACGATAAACCTCATGCGGACGTAAATTAGTCTGTAAGGTTGTTGTTGTGTCTAATGCCCACAATGAATAGGTTCACACTTTTGTGCGCTCTGAAGAGGACGTAAAGGAGCGTGTTCCAGTAGCTTTCTTCACATCCCGAGCGAGCTGATAAACGTGGACCGCGGTCCTCCATGTGGATGTGTTTTGCTTGGCTTCATTTGCCTGACACAAACTACTACGGGGATCCCGTCGATTCACATCTCGACAACCAGACTGCCTTAAAAACAGCCTGTTTCCAGGGAACGCTACATGGTCGACAGATAATGGTCGTGGTCAGTATATTGTGCCTGACCCTGATGATACGTCTTAGTCAGTATGGTGTGCCCGACCCTGATGATACGTCCTAGTCAGTATGTTGTGCCCGACCCTGATGATACGTCCTAGTCAGTATGTTGTGCCCGACCCTGATGATACGTCATAGTCAGTATGTTGTGCCCGACCCTGATGCGACGTCCTGGTCAATGTTGTGCCTGACAGGACTAGCATCTCAGTTCCCCCAGTCTGTAAGGCAAGATAGATCAATTGTTCTGTGGAAATATAAAGGTTGCAAATAAAAACATATGAGTACATAGTTAAAGGCTCAGTTACCAAACCGAGAAAGAAACAAAATGAAATTCATTCTATGGCCTAAAGATCTTCGGGAGTGACAAATAACAACTAACAATGCATAACAAAAGCAAAGACAATGCTTATGACATTAAAACACTGCTTAGGTTAGTGACCATTACCGATCCATGCCTGTAAGGATAAAATAGTGTTGCATTCTTACCAGCAGTATCATTTGTAGAAAGCTCCTTCTTGAAAGAGCAACATGTTAATAAAACGATAAAGAACTGTTTTTCTTTCTGAACGAGATTTTATCTTGACAAGCTACGACATTTTTTTTTCTTTGGGAACAACCGAAGTGTATTATTTTACGAGTATTTTGGTGTTTCTTTGGTGAATTGGTGTATTTGTCGTTGTTGGTAGGTCAATCGAGAATCCGTCAACATTTGATAGATTAAAATGTCGCACTAGTAGCGGCGGTGTAGACAATGTAAGCTCTCCAGGTTTCTTTGGAAGTATGTTCAAATAGGAGAAATAGAAGTCGTCGCATACTGACAACGGTCATGTCAAATTAAATTAAAGCTTGTAAAAGGGTAAAGTGGTCGTCTGCCAGTGACTTAAATTCAGTCACGCCATGATTACCTTCTGGTGGCGCGGATTAGAAACTATAACAGCGAAGTTCCAGACCGACGAGGAAATGTCCGCCTGGGGGTGTTGGTCTTAGCCAGATTAGAAACTGGCCAAGATATATTCCCTCACGCAATGGCTAGTGTAACTACAAGTAACTGTGTACCGAATGTGTGCTTTCTCAGGTCTGACCTGTCTGTTGGACATCAGCGAAAAGTATTTTACTGTTCTAATTGAATAAAATAATATGGTAAATGCGTTCTCGTTGGCATCATTGTTTTTGCTTTTGATATCCGCAGCATTTATTTATTAATTGTTGCATCCGTTATATTTGAGGTACCTAGGTGGCAAGTCCTAAGACTGGTTATAAGGATGTTTAAGCACGTCTATCTATTTGACTATATCTTCTGGTTGATCAGTCCTAAGACTGGCTATACAGTTCTTTGAGAATGTCTCTCCATTTGACCCGTTTATCTGATTGATCAGCCTAAAGACTGGCTTTAAAGTTGTATGAGAATGTCTCTCCATTTGATTCTATCCACTGGTTCGTCAGTCCTAAGAATGGTTGTTAGGTCGCTTGAGTATGTCTCTTCATTTGATTCTATCCTCTGCTTCGTCAGTCCTAAGAATGGTTGTTAGGTTATCTGAGTATGTCTCTTCATTTGATTCTATCCTCTGGTTCGTGTCCTAAGAATGGCTGTTAGGTCGCCTGAGTATGTCTCTTCATTTGATTCTATCCTCTGCTTCGTCAGTCCTAAGAATGGTTGTTAGGTTATCTGAGTATGTCTCTTCATTTTACCTTATACTTTGCAACGCTCTTCATGTCAGCATATTTGTACTTTAATTTATTATCATGTATGAGATGTAAAGATGAGCCTTGGTCGCCTCATTTCTCTTTTCCCCTTGATCTTGCCCCCTAGTATTTTCTGTATAAGACGTACTTATCGCATGGTGTTTTAAATATTGTTCACAAAGTTTTCTTTTTTTTTCTTGTTTTTTCTTGTTGTTGTTCCTCTTTTTCTTCTTCTTCTTCTTCTGCTTCTTCTGTTTCGTCTTCTCCTTCTTCTTCGGCTTTCATCATGAAAAGGGCATTAGGACGCTGTTTCATAGTTTACAGCGGGGCTGCGTTAGCTGCGCCTTCTGGCTCTACACATTTTGTCTCAGCTGACGTTTTCAAGGTACTTGATTTGCCTTCTCTCTGTGATCCCTATCCCTTAGCCTGACTACACATAGTGATGTGTGCGGCTAGGAGGAGAAATAGGATCTTCACCTGATGTGGATCTCCCACCCTGAAACAAGCAGTCAGCTATGAGTCGCTGGCTTCTATCAGCTCATTCAGACTTCAACAATATTATGACATAATTAAACAGAGTATGCTGTCAGCTTTTTGCCTGTTTTGTAAGATAAACAAACATTTGACAATACTATAACAGAAAAAAACAAAGTGTGCTGTCAGCGTTTTGTTGTTTAGTAAGACAAACAGACAGACACACAACAGTATTAAAACAGAAGTATACAAAGTGTGCTGTCAGCGTTTTGTTGTTTAGTAAGACAAACACACAGACACACAACAATATTAAAATAGAAGTAAACAGAGTGTGCTGTCAGCGTTTTGTTGTTTAGTAAGACAAACAGACAGACACACAACAGTATTAAAACAGAAGTATACAAAGTGTGCTGTCAGCGTTTTGTTGTTTAATAAGACAAACAGACAGACACACAACAGTATTAAAACAGAAGTATACAAAGTGTGCTGTCAGCGTTTTGTTGGTTAGGAATATCTTGCTCAATTAGTGAAGTACGGCCTTCTCCTCGCCATTTCCGGCTAATGCCAAACCTTCTTTAGATGCCTCTTATGGCACAATGGAAAGGAAACTCCATCTTTTCTGTTTGTGCTGGAAACTACTGGAGCACAGGTCGTCTGTCGTGACGACAATATATGTAAGTTCGCTAGTTCTCTCTTTCACTAATTTCTTCAAGGCTTCCGTATTTGTTTTCTTTAAGACTTACCACTATATTCCTAATTTCGACTTCATTTCAGTGCACGACACGTCCGACCATAACTTGGAGTTTGACCAATCAACTGACGCCGGCTCCAAATCCTTGTGTGTGTGTATGTGTTTGTGTGTGTGTGTTTGTTTGTAGACGTGTGTGGTTTCATTAAGGAAATTAGTTGATATAATTCCAAGGCCATCTCTGCAATGAAGTCCCCAGGGGATGCGAAATAGAAGTAGACCAGAATAGAGATGAATGGTGTGCCTTACAGAGAGATTAAGGGTTTTCATTGATCGAAGTTACCGTAATCTGCTGTCTGTATTCTATGCATCTTTGTCTTGCGTTGTTGCTCTATTTGGCATTGATTGTCATTCATTTGTGAAAAATAAATACGACCATCTAAAATTATACGAAACAATTTCTGGTGGGAAATGTCATCTCTTTGTTTTTTAATCTCTGCCTCTTCCACATATTTTCGTTTCATTTTTTCTATCGATGAGCTGCTGATTAGCGCGCTGGTAGAGCACTTGCTAATCGTGGCAAAGGTACGAGGTTCAACTCCCACTACCAGCAACTCCAGTCAACCCAGCTGTAAATGAGTTTTGTATGACGACTAGGCAATGAAAATGACATCGAGGAAAGGAACTGGTCACCACACCTTACAAAACTGTGGCTTAGTGAAATGAAGGCTCTAACACTTCATTCCCGAAGGCAATGCCTGCTAAGGGGCTATCTTTATCTGTTTACATGTTCTCTTCTATCTGCTTACAGAATTGCTGGACCGCCCGCTCTTCAGTTGCGGGTACAAACTTCTCTTCCAACGGTCTCTGTCTTGGGCCACGGTGGACCAGTGGATAATGCGTCGTCCATCTGTGACATCGTGAATGTTGTTGCGAAATGTAAGGGAGTCGGACCAACGCGTTGGTGGTCGTCCTCGTGATCATTTCTTGCCTCTGGGGTACCATATTGTCGCTGTTCTCCATCGATCGTCCCATATTCGCAGTAGGTGACACCCCACCCATCCCGCCCAATATGTTTTATCTTGTCTGCATAAATAACTGAATTTTCCATCAGGGACAATTGACGTATATCCGGGATCAAGATGCTGAGCAGCAAATGAGCTGCAGTGGTCAGCGACCCATAGCTGACTGCTAGCGCCAAGGCCAGCGAACCATAGCTGCCAAGACCCTTCTACACCTCCACGCCGTGATCCTGCATAACAGGCTGCAGCAGAGCAGACTGGCTAAGGAGAAGGGATCGAAGAGGGGTACTCAAAAAATGCTTGCTGAAGTCGGATGTGTTGGACCGAAAGGTGCAAATATCGCAGTCAGGTTGTAAACTACGACACAACGTATTCCGTTCTCTGGACTACATTCTGCTACTTAAGCCCTTTCAGGGTTTGGTAGTGGGAGATTGAGAACGAACGAAGGAGAAGAAGAAGAAGACGTATGTCCGAGTTATGACGACCTTTTACGCGCTGGCTATAACGCGTGCGGCCAGACCACGAGTCTCTCGAGGGAGGCTTGGGTCACTCTGAGTTTGGACTCCATCTCTTTTGTGAGTGTCGATTTTTCCGCCACATAGCATATTGCAGGTAGTACTGTTGAGTTGAAGAGAGCGTTGGTCAGGCTCTGGTCGTGTATGTTGTCCAGTACAGGTTTTATCGAAGAGAAGGCAGCGCAACACCATCTTGTCAACTCTGGGTTGGCATTTTGAGCCGAAGGTCCAAGGTAGATGTATTCGTCCACGTCATCCGGCCCGTCTCCATCTAGGAATACTGGGTCGCTAAAAGCTAAACGATTACCCATGACTTTCGTCTTGGACGTGTTCATTTTTGATTCCCACTTTCTTTGCCTCTTGGTGGGGCGCATTTAGCATGTCATTGTCGTCTGTGGCTGTCTCCGTGATAAGTACTAGATCATCTGTCTGTGGCTGCCTCCGTGATGAGTACTAGATCATCTGTCTGTGGCTGCCTCCGTGATAAGTACTAGATCATCTGCAAAGCGAAGGTGCTGTAGTAATCTACCACTTATGTGTGTGCCAGAGGTATTGCAGTCGCACCGGCTGATGATGGATTCCAGGCATGCAGAAAACTGCTCGGTGAGATGGGGGTCCTCTTGACGGACTCATCTTTGCATGGGTACTACCACCGGTTTTTGGTAGGGTTGGGAGGTAGTCATGTAATAAATCAGTGTAGCAGTCGGCAAGGATTTTTGTGAATCCCGGGTCGATCCTACATCAAGTAAAGATTGCAAGACGAATTTTGGTTCTACCGAGTCAAACGCTTTCTTGTAGTCGATGAATCTATAAATTATTGAGGTCTGGTACTCTCGAGCTGTTTCGATCAGTCGGCAGCAGGTTGAAATGTGATCCATGATGCTATATGCACGACGAAATGTGATCCATGGTACTATAGGCACGACACAATCCAGCCTGTTCGTTTGGTGGCGCCGCGTCTAAGGTTGGGTAGATTCTAGCGAGGACACATTTCGTAAATATTGTGTAGATGACCGAAAGGAGCGTGATTTGGACGGCAGTTGCTGAGGTGTTCATTGTCACTTATTTGTGTAGAAGAATCGTTGGTGAACTGCTCCAGGCCGTCGGTTTTCTAGCTGTGCGTTCCCAGATTGAGTAGCGCTGAGCGAGAGCCTGGTAGAGCGGTAGTCCGCAGGCTTTGAGATCCTCTGCCGCTAGGCCATCCTCGCCTGGTGATTTTCGGGGAGGGAGAGGGGGGGAATTGGCGCGGGGAAGGGGGGGGGGGGATAGTATCAAGGGCGTGACGGATTTCTGAATGTACGAAGTCTAGGGGAGGAGTGGGTAGGTAGGGGAGAGTTAGGAGTTGGTTCGGGGTATTGTAATTTAAATAATTACGTGTAGTAGTCTTTCACAATCGATTCCATGCCCAGGCTTGACTCGTTACGGGACCCACTTGCTTGATTTTAAGCTGGGAATGACATGCATGTGCTCAGTAATGCTTAAAGAGACATATTTTATGCTTGGCCAAGTCCCTGACGCTGCGAGGAGTCGTTTGTAAACGAATTTTTCGTAGTGATCTCTTAGTTTTTATCGACAAAGTTTGCTGTGGGCATTGAAAGTTGTGTTGTTGGCCGAGGACCGAATCATATTACGCCTCTCCTCCAGCAATACTCGTGTGATATGCAATATGTGATATGGGTGATATGCGATTTACGTTGTGGTTGGGTGCTGAAAGTCTAGCGGCTTTTGAGATGGATTTGATTTCTTCTGTCAGTCTTCCCAATCTATATTACTCCCTCTCCTTTCCTCTCTGATGGGGACAGTCGCTATAAAATTATCAACAGTCATAATGTTGCAATCAATCTCAGTATGTCGAAACCTAGACGGTTATACTACATCAGGAACTCTCTTAGTCGCCAGTCTATCCTACGCTAGAAGGTCATACTACATCATAAACTCTCTGTATGGCCAGTCTGTCCTACGCTAGAAGGCCATACTACATCATGAACTGTCTATCACCACCTCAGTCTGTGTCGTAAGTTAGAAGGCCATACTACATCATGAACTGTCTATCACCACCTCAGTCTGTGTCGTAAGTTAGAAGGCCATACTACATCATGAACTGTCTATCACCAGTCAGTGTCGTAAGCTAGAAGGACATACTGCATCATGAACTGTCTATCACCACCTCAGTCTGTGTCGTATGTTAGAAGGCCATACTGCATCATGATCTGTTTATCACCACCTCAGTCTGTGTCGTAAGTTAGAAGGCCATACTGCATCATGAACTGTCTATCGCCACCTCAGTCTGTGTCGTAAGTTAGAAGGCCATACTACATCATGAACTGTCTATCACCACCTCAGTCTGTGTCGTAAGTTAGAAGACCATACTACATCATGAACTGTCTATCACCACCTCAGTCTGTGTCGTAAGATAGAAGGCCATACTACATCATGAACTGTCTATCATCAGTCTGTGTCGTAAGCTAGAAGGACATACTGCATCATGAACTGTCTATCACCACCTCAGTCTGTGTCGTATGTTAGAAGGCCATACTGCATCATGATCTGTTTATCACCACCTCAGTCTGTGTCGTAAGTTAGAAGGCCATACTGCATCATGATCTGTTTATCACCACCTCAGTCTGTGTCGTAAGTTAGAAGGCCATACTACATCATGAACTGTCTATCACCAGTCTGTGTCGTAAGCTAGAAGGACATACTGCATCATGAACTGTCTATCACCACCTCCGTCTGTGTTGTAAGCTAGAAGGCCATACTCCATCATGAACTGTCTATCCCCACCTCCGTCTGTGTCGTAAGCTAGAAGGCCATACTGCATCATGAACTGTCTATCATCAGTCTGTGTCGTAAGCTAGAAAGCCATACTGCATCATGAACTGTCTATCACCACCTCCTATTGGACTCTACATCCTGTACCTGATATGCATACCAGTATAGCCAGCGCCAAACACAGCATCAGTGAGCATTGCTGCAAAGACCATGCTAAAGAGTGGTCGAACACAACCGCAGTTTGACACCAGTGATGACTGGGAAGGCTGCTGACAATTCTTCCTCGTGCAGTACACGGCCCATGGTGCCATCATGACGAACACACGCAATTAGTTTGCAGAGACAGACACAATTTACGATTGTTTCAGATCGACAAAAACTGTGTACAGTTCACAATTCTATTCTTGTCACACACATATAAATATATACACACATTCATGCAATTACGAACATACACATTTACAAACACACAGACGCACGCACCTAGACACACGCATACATACATACATACATACATACATATATACTTGTGTGTGTGTGTGTGAGTGTTATTGTTGTTTTTGCTAATGGCACTCGAACTTAAGTTATGCACTCTTCATGCCGGTCTTTGGTGGTTAGTTGCAGTGGTTCTCCTCACATCCCAAAGCGTACTCGAGAAAATTAACCTGGACCTTCCTGGATCACTTCTTCCTCATTAAGCTCACGACAATTGGGATCGTAGTGCCGATCACCACCTCGTTATCCACACGTCATGAAGAAGTTATTTCCTGGAAGAACTGCGACTTGCCTGTGAGGTTGGGTCTTCATCTCATGATCCTGACTAACATAGTCTGAACAATATATTTTGCCTGATCGAATGCTAGTCTCATATATATAAATATATACACACACACACACATACGTATATAATTACGTATATATATATATATATATATATATATATATATGCACACATATATAATTACAATAGGTGGCGAAGTTACCAAATGGATTGAAAATTGGTTAACGGGAAGAAGGCAGAGGGTGGGCATAAATAAGGAGTACTCTGAGTGGTGTGAAGTGAAAAGTATTGTGCCACAGGGCTCGGTTTTTGGACCAATTTTGTTCTTGATATATTTAAATGATTTGGACATTGATATGGGATCCATGATTGCAAAATTTGCTGATGACACAAAACTATGCAGTAGTGTCTGATCTAAAGCGGAAGTGGATATATTGATGTCGGATTTAGATAAAATTCGAGAATGGTCTGTAAGCTGGCAAATGGAGTTTAATGTAGATAAATGTACAGTCATCCACATGGGTAGATCCAATATGGAACATAATTATAGAATGGGAGAAAGCAATATTAGAAAGATAGATAAGGAAAGGGACCTGGGGGTTATAATAGATCATACAGGAAAGGTGAGTGAGCAAGTTAAGGTAGCAGTGAAAAAGGCAAATGCAATGTTAGGCATGATAAAAAGAAATTGTAAACATAGGAGCAAGGAAGTGATCGTCAAACTGTATAAAGCTTTAGTTAGACCTAGTTTGGAGTACTGTGTACAGGTGTGGAGTCCTTATCATAGAGGGGATATAAACATGATGGAAAGAATATAAAAAGGAGCGACAAAGATGATAGTGGGATTCCAGATTTACAGTTATGAGGAACGACTCAGAAAAACCGGCCTACAGTGTCTCGAAGAGAGAAGAATTCGTGGTGACTTAATACAGGTTTATAAGATGATCAGAGGAATGGATAAATTAGACTATACAAAGTTTTTTTTTAAAAACAGCCACCCACAATAACACGAGGGCATAGCTACAAGCTGACTAAAGAGAGGTCCAGATTAGATATTAGGAAATATTTTTTTAGTCAGAGAGTGGTGTCTACTTGGAATGCATTGCCAGGGGAGGTAGTGTAGGCAGGGACAGTTAATGCATTTAAGAATAAATTGGATGCGCATAGCTTTTAGAGCAAGGTGATGTAAATGTAACTGGTTGTATACAGACGCAAGGTCTTCTAAACCAGTATAAAGACGTTAAGTTAAGTTAACAAGGGGCTTGCCATAAGTCTTTACCTAAACTATGAAGGAGTAGGAGGCGAAAGGTGACATTTGGCACATATGTAGCTCATTCAATTTGTACTGGACAAGTATGAATTTTCTTCATTTGATGTTTTTACCCAGTATGGTGCATAGCACAAAACACCTTATTGACCGGATCTGCTACTCTAACGGTTTGTCAGAACAATGATGAAATTAGAGGCCAGATTTGTGATAAAATGCTTGATGTTGCAGGCACAAAAGCCTGCAGAAATACACAAGGCGATGGAACCAGTATTTGAGGAATTCTTTCCTTCGTACGCTTCTGTAAAACAACTGATGTATGCAGTTTAAGTGGGACCGTTCCTATGTTACTGATCTTCCAAAATGAGGAAGACCATCCACAGAGTGCAGCGATGAAAATGCTGCAAGAGTGACGTCAATCATTGACCAGGATAGGAACATGGCAATTGCAGAGATATCTAGGTCAGCAAAACTGATGAAAGTACCGTTTTTAGAATTTTCCACAACAGACTGAACATGAAAAAAGTGTGTGCCCGCTGGATCCCACGTCTCCTGACACGTGAGCAGAAACAAACGAGGGTTGATTGATGTGGCAAGTTGTCAAAATGTGTCGGTCAAAAAACATGTTCCCAACCATGGTGACAGTAGATGAGACTTGCGATCACCATGATGACCCAGAATTCAAATTTGCATTCATGCAGTGGAAAACCCCGGGCTCACCAACACATGACTAGCCAAGAGCACAGAAATCTGCGAGAAAAGTGATGATGACTGTTTTTTGGGACGTCAAATGTATCATATTGAAAGATTACCTTGTGCATATCTACACGGTTAATACGCAACATTATGCAGTTCTCCTTATCAAACTAAGAAAGACTGACAAAGAAAACGAGGGATAGCGCGCACTCAAATTCTGCCTTTGCTTCAAGACAATGCGCCCTCCAATAAAGCAAGGCGTGCTGCAAATAACAAACGATTTGGCTGGCTTGGCTTCGTTCGTTCTCAATCTCCTGCTACCAAGCCCTGAAAGGGCTTAAATAGCAGAATTTAGTCCAGAAAACGGAATGCGTTGTGTCTTAGTTTACAGCTTGACTGCGATATTTGCACCTTTCGGTCCAACACATCCGACTTCAGCAAGCATTTTTTTAGTACCGGGTTAGCGTTCCCTCTTCGATCCCTCCTCCTTAGCCAGTCTGCCCTGCTGCAGCCTGTTATCCAGGAACACCGAGTGGAGGTGTAAAAGGGCCTTGGCAGCTCTGGTTCACTGGCCCTGACGGTAGCAGTCAGCGATGGGTCGCTGACCACTGCAGCTCATGCGCTGCTCAGCATCTTAATCCAGCAAACGATTTGAATATTGGAATTCCTCCACACCTAGCATATTCTCCGGATTCAGCTCCATCAGACTTGTTTTCTTTTCCCAAAACTTTGAAAGGAAATCATTTTGACAGAGACTGGCGTGGGATAACTGGTTTAGTTCGATAAATAGGTTACTTTATTCTGGAAGTCTTTTCAAGGTCACGCACAGATGGCAGAAATGTATAAATTCAGGAGGTGGCTACATTGAGAAGGAATAAGCACTGTGCCAAATTTTAACTTTCTCCTCCTGCTCCTTTATGGTCTGGGTACAGACTTATGACAATCCCCTTGTATATAAATATAAACCACATCATCATATTATCATCGGCGTGAGACCGGCAGACGTGCCGTAAGCGAGGAAGCCAACAATATTCTATATGTGTCCCAATCTTTTGCAAACGCTGTTCCAATGTGGGCCTAGGTCTTCGGTCAGTCCATATCGCCATCTCATAGCTGGTGGGCCACGTGAACGCGTACATGCATGTGACCATCAAAACGTTGTTCTACGTTTCCGTCTGTTGTCAGCAGTGCGTATTACATGCCCAGCCCATGTTTGCGTGATACCGCCGATTCCACAGCGTCTCGAAACAAAGTTTTTCAAATTTCTTTATTTCGGATCTTATGCCCTATCAAAATTGTAAGTAGTGCTGTTCTATCGCTTTCATTGTGACTCTGAGCGTGCTGTTCCATCGCTTTCATTGTGACTCTGAACGTGCTGTTCTATCGCTTTCATTGTGACTCTGAACGTGCTGTTCTATCGCTTTCATTGTGACTCTGAACGTGCTGTTCTATCGCTTTCATTGTGACTCTGAACGTGCTGTTCTATCGCTTTCATTGTGACTCTGAGCGTGCTGTTCTATCGCTTTCATTGTGACTCTGAACGTGCTGTTCTATCGCTTTCATTGTGACTCTGAACGTGCTGTTCTATCGCTTTCATTGTGACTCTGAACGTGCTGTTCTATCGCTTTCATTGTGACTCTGAACGTGCTGTTCTATCGCTTTCATTGTGACTCTGAGCGTGCTGTTCTATCGCTTTCATTGTGACTCTGAACGTGCTGTTCTATCGCTTTCATTATGACTCTGATCGTGCTGTTCCGTCGCTTTCATTGTGATTCTGAGCTTTTCAGTATCTGTTTTGCGCAAGTTCCACACTTTGCATCCGAAAATCTCTGCTGGAATAACCATGCAATTGAAAGTGTGTGCTCTTGCGGTGGTGTCTTTCATCTCTTAGAGTATTAGCTTAATAGAGTGAAAAGAATACTAAGTTGCTTTTCGTCGTCTAGAGATTTCGTGGTCGATTTTGTGGTCGGGATTTATCGCTTGTACTAGGTAGATATAGGCCATAACATCCTCCATGGTTCCCTCTCCTAGCTTGTTATCCTGCTTTTTTAAGTAAGAGTTTCCCTACTTAGGTCGTTCTGGGATTGTTTGGCTTCCTCAAGTGTATGATTGATGAGCACTATGCCATCTGGAATTGGTAAATGGGAGAGCCACTGACATCTACATTTACAACTCTGTTGATACAATGTAATAGTTAGAAAATCTTTGAGAGTCGCTGTAAATAGCTTTGAAGAGATGGTGTCGCCTTGCTGGACTTCTTTTGCTATCGGAACATAATATATATTATGAACGAGGGGCGTTCAAGTCAAACCGGGACTTTTTTAATGAAGATCTTCTTTCCAAGTAGTCAAAATGTCTTTTATTTTTCGATATAATCACTTGCAACGTTTATGCACTTTTCTCAGCGTTTAAGTAATGCTTGAAAAGCTTTAGCCAAGAAATATGTGTCAATAAGTCTGAACCAATCCAGAACAAGCTTGTTTCCGTGTGTCATCAATCCTGATCTCCCAGGAATTCTTTTATGAATACAAACAGGAAGAATTCGATTGGAGCAAGTTCTGGGCAGTAAGGTGGAAGTCGGCAATACGTCGCAGCCGAGTTGCTGCAGATGACACATAATGCGGTGAGCTGTAAGAGATCGAAAGTTATCTTGCAAGAGCAGGACACCTTTTGTGATCAAACCAAACCATTTTTGCCGCAGACGGCAATGCACATCAATCAAAATGTGTATGTACTGTCCACTGTTGATGGTGGCACTCAGGGGTAGAAAATCAACATGAATGATAACAAGTTTGTCACAGAAAACACTCGCCATCACTTTACCTGCAGACGCAAATGTCAGAAATTGTATTGATGGTGAGGATTGCCAGTGCTTCCACTGCTTTGATGCTCGTTTCGATTCAGGAGTATAATCATGAGCTCAGTTTTCGTCAAATGGAATGAAGTAATGAAAAAAAAGTCATGCCCTTCCATGTCAAAACCTTCTTTCAATTCAGTGCAGGTTTTAACTCTTCTATGGCGGTCAAAGGCGGAAAGCTGCCCTGGCACCCAACATGAACTAGCCTTCCGAAAATGTAAATCTTCATGAATAACAGCGTATACCGTACCTAAAGAAAGACTTGCTCTTTGTGCAATTTGGCGACATGTTATGCGTCGATTTTTCAGGATAGAGCGTTTCACAATCTGGATATTCACAGGAATAATTGTGGTGGGTTGAGAGCCTCCACGGCTGGGATTATCACTCACAGATGAACGACCTTCACTAAAACATTTACATCATTCAAATGTATTACTGCGATTTAGTGTCTCATCACCTCATTGTGATTGCAGTCTTCTGTAAATTTTCACAGGTTTCACGACTTCTTTCACAAGAAACTTCATCACAACACACTATACCATGTAAGCACTAACAGTCTTGTCCGCCATTTTTATATATCTATCACATTATTGGCGAATGGCAAATGGGTCACCTAGCAATAATAGAATACAAGTGCCCCTAACTAATGATAGTAGTTCAAGTACGCTATAACCCATTCAAGCTGAAATAAAACAAAATGTCCCGGTCTGATTTAATTCCCCTCGTAAATATTATTAATGTATATCTTCTTTTTTTGTTGCGAATTAACGTACATATGTATGTGTGCATGTTTGTCTGTGTTTATGTGTAATGGCGCACATTCATATGAGTTAGCTCTATGATTAATGTAGTTTTTTTTCCTGCAGATGAATTTGAAATACGAGATCAGCAACATCGGAGAAGGAGACAGTCAGAGGAATTTGGAGAAGAGGAGGATGCAAGCCTCCTATAACATGTATGAGCCTCTATAATCACGGACGGAGCACGGGACGTGTAGAAGGAGCAGACTTAGATGTTGTGAATATAAACGCTGAACTAAGTGAATCATTGTATATACAGATAAACTGGCTGTTATTTTAGTTTGGATGGGATTAGTGTGCGTTAGTGATAAGTGTGTGGAAATGGTAAGATAATATGTGAATGGTAAGATATTATGGGAATATAAGATAGTGTATTATATTACGATGGTGTGTTAATTAATAATAAAGAAGTGTGTGAATGATTCGGGTATGTAAGAACGATTTATTAAGTAGTTGACAATGATAAGATAGGGATAATGTTAGGGATAAAACAGCTTAAATGATAAAATAGTGCAGAACTAGAGAGTGAATTAATTATATGGTACTGAAGGGATAATAAGATAGTCTAGGTATGACAAGATATTGTAGAAATGATTAAATAGTGTAGATGGTAGATAATAGTGTAGAAATTATAAAATAATGTAGATGGTAGATAATAGTGTAGAAATGATAAAATAATGTAGATGGTTGTTGCTGTTTCGAATGCTCACCATGAGTAGATTTACTCTTTTGTGCGCTCTGAATAGGACGTTAAATGGCTGGTTTTAGTAGCTGGTTTCTTCACACCCCGAGCGTGCTGATGAATGTGCACCAGGGTCTTCCAGGCGGTTGTTCTATGCTTGTTTTCATCTGCGTGTCAATCACTACTACAGGGATCACGTTGATCTCTCACCTCTTTAACCAGGCTGCAATGAAAACAGACCGTATCCAGGGAAGGCTACGAGGAAGCCAAAGTGAAGGTTTTCGCCAGTATATTTTGCCTGGCCAGACGTTAGTCTTCCTCCCAAGTGTAGATAGTATATTATAATGTTGAAATTATAAAATAGCGTTGATAGTATATAATAGTGTGGAAATGATAAAATAGTGTAGATGGTATATAATAGTGTAGATGGTATCCAGCGGGCACACACTTTTCTCATGTTCAGTCTGTTGTGTAAATATCTATAAACTGTACTTTCATTCACTTTTGCTGACCTAGATATCTCTGCAATTGTCATTTTCCTATCTTGGTCAATGATTTTCTTCACTCTTGCAGCATTTTCATCGCTGCACTCTGAGGATGGTCTTTCTGATCTTGGGAGATCAGCAACATGAGATCTGCCACACTTAAACTGCCTACGCCAGTTTTTTACAGAAGCATACAAAGGACATAATTCCTCAAACACTGGTTCCATCTCCCTGTGTATTTCTGTAGGTTTTTGTCCCTGCAACATCAAGAATGTTATCACAGTTCTGGTCTCTGATTTCTCCATTGTTCTGACAAACCGTTAGAGTAGCAGATCCGGAAATTAAGGGGTGTTGTGTTATGCACCATACCGATTAAACGCATCTAGGAGGTAAATTCATACTTCTCAAGTCCAGTCCAAATTGAATGAGCTACACATATGCCAAATTTTACCTTTCGCGTCCTACTCCTTCATAGTCAGTGTAAAGACTTATGACAAGCCTCTTGTCATTGAAACATTTTGCATTATGTCCTTTCGTGCAACGATTTTACTACACCACAACAATGACTATCTTCTCAGTAATGCGAGCACCGTGTGTGACGGCAATGTGCCAGGCTGAGCAGTTTAGTGCAAGCAGTTCATAGGTGGCAACATCAATGGCAAGACTGATCAGATACACTTTCAGAGTTTTGTATTGTTTTATCAAAATCAATGTTCGTTTCTCTGGTGAAAATGAAACAACAAAAAAGGCTCACAAAGGCTAAAACAAATATTTTTCGTTGAAAGAAATTCTCAGTCCTTAATACTTCAACTGCAACAAAAATAGATAAAGGAAGTAAGTAAATTCTAATTTCAGCAACTAAATGTAGATTTATTTAGTGTGCATTTATATATATTTGATATATTTTTTTAAATATAAGAGGAACATATGAAGATATGAAAATAAAAATATCAAAGGCATTTGCCGAATCCAATGAAAAAATGACAATCTTAAACTCCATTGTGACATTCGTCCGATTTATGGTCCTGAAATATGGAGAACAAATAAATAAACAACAACAATTATTCAGACGTTCATTCATCAATGCTTGCACAGAACAAACATATTGAAATGTTATGCTAGTAATGTTGAATTTTGGAAAGAGCCCAATAAACAACATTGGGGCAGGCGATAATGAAAAAAATAATGGCATTGAATAAGAAACACATTAAAAAGGCAAGCTGACAATTTTACAAGGCAGTCTCTATTCTGGATTCCCTAGGGCAACAGACATAAAGGCAATATAGAAGAGAGGCTGCCACAATCATGCAAGAGATAAGGAAGTTGTAGATGGAGATGGAATTAATGCACAGATCAATAGCACTAAGAGTAGATTTATTGACAATCTGTGACATATAGGAAAATGGAAGACTTTCAAAATGGTGATGAATGAGTAAAAGTAAATAAAATAATATATCTCGATTTGTGACATACTGGAAAATGAAAGACTTTTATGTGATGAATGAGTTGTTGATGTTTCGAATGCCCACAATGAGTAGGTCACTCTATTGTGGGCCATGACAAGGACGTTAAGGGCCGGGTTGCAGTAGCTTTCCTCACATCCCAAGCATTTTTTATGAAAGTGGGCCGGAGTCCTCCAGGTGGTTGTGCTATGCTTGGCTTCATCTACTACGGGGATCACGTCGATCCCTCACCTCGTTAGACAGGCTGCTATGAAAACAGCCCGTCTTCAGGTAGGGCTCGAGGAAGCTGAGTTGAGAGTCTTGGAAAGTATGTTTTGCCTGACCCTGACTAACATATCTGATCAGTATATTTTGCCTGACCCTGACTAACATATCTGATCAGTATATTTTGTCTGACCCTGACTAACATATCTGATCAGTATATTTTGCCTGACCCTGACTAACATGTCTGATCAGTATATTTTGCCTGACCCTGACTAACATGTCTGATCAGTATATTTTGCCTGACCCTGATTAACATGTCTGATCAGTATATTTTGCCTGACCCTGACTAACATGTCTGATCAGTATATTTTGCCTGACCCTGACTAACATGTCTGATCAGTATATTTTGCCTCACGCTGACTAACATATCTGATCAGTATGTTTTGCCTGACCCTGACTAACATATCTGATCAGTATATTTTGCCTGACCCTGACTAACATATCTGATCAGTATATTTTGCCTGACCAGACGTTAGTCTTCCTCTCCTGTGACGATTGAGTAGAATTAAATAAAGGAAAATATCTCGATCTGTGACACACAGGACAATGGAAGAGTTTCATAACGCCGATCACTGAGTAAAAGTAAAGATCACGTTTCACGCTGTGTGGCGTTTGAGAAATATGGTTTCAGGCCCATATTATTTGGTGACAGACGGTACATAATGACTGATGTGGTCAGTTTCACACTTGCCGCCTCTACTTCCCAGATTTTTTCGGGTGCACAATTTCTGTGGATGTGTCGAACACAAGATCCAGTTTGTGATCGGATAAAACATTTTGTACCAACCCGGGATTTGGCCCTGATTGCATGCAAAACAGACAATTTATAGCAGACATGCCAGGACACTTAAAAGTTTCCACATGAGATGTCTCTGCTAGCTATTAAGCATCAGCTCATAGGACTGAGTGCTAAATTGTGAAGTCCTCAACAGGTTTTGTCTTTCATGTATCCATGCTGCTACAGACAGCCTAGATCAGTTAGGGCACTTAACCACTGCACTATCACTACCCATTAGCACGAGCAATTAGTGGCAAAGCCCATAAACCAAAACCAAAGTGATATGTGTTTGGATCCATGAACTGGCAAGCTCATACACTTACAGAATATGAATGGATACAAAATATGCATACTGAAGTTAGATGCACTAAGCCATGCTGCATAAAATACAATGCAATGCTCTTCACTTTAAGGAAAAGGACCAACGATAAATTAAATTAACTAAAAGTTGCAGTATTCTTTCCTTGTCCTTTTACTTACATACATTTCATATTGTTTTTTACACATATATGACATATTTACTTAACATCACTTAACCTCTTCATACTGGTTTAGAAGACTCTGCAGAGTTTGTATACAACCAGTTTCGTTTACATTTCCTTGCTATAAAACCTATACACATCCAATACATTCTTATATGCATTAATTGTCCCTGTCTCCACTATTTCATGTGGCAATGCATTCCAAGCATTCACCACTCTCTGACTAAAAAAATATTTCTTAACATTTGATCAAGACCTTTCTGTAGTTAATTTGCAGCTATGCCTTCTTGTTCTTGTAGGTGTTTGTATTTTTTTTAAAACTTGTTATAATGTATCCGTTCCTTTGATTATCCTATAGACCTGTATTAAGTCACTTTCTTCTTCTTCTTCTGCGTACACAGTCAGACAGTAACCATTATTTTTTCGAAAAAAGCGGCGGTCATCCTGAGACTCTCGCCACTATCATAGAGCTTGTCTTGCAGTTCCACTGGCAATGGCCACATCTGCTCTCTCTGATCCTCGTATGTCGGGCAGTTCTGCAGCAGATGTTCAGATTAAGTCACTTTAAATTCTTCTCCTTCCCAGACACTGTAGGTGGTTTTTCTGAGTCTTGCCTCATAACTGGAATCCCACTATATGCTGAACATGTCATTTGTTCTTGACATTGCTGTGTGTCATGGTGTTGATTATTGTCCTTGAGAATTGTGTATTTTATAGCATTGAAGTTTGCAAAATTGTCAAGTTATACTATAGACTGTTTAGTAATTTAGCAATGGATAGATCTTGTAACACCTACAATATGTATTACACAAAGAGGTTTTCTTTTAAAAATAGATAGAGCTAACAATTGATATTATAAAAACACATTTATTTAATGAGTGCAGCTTGTAAAGTTCACAATTTATGCTTTATAAAGACAGTATTTTTGTCTGCAAAAATTGAAAAACTGACAATTTATGCTGTGAAACAATTCTTTTTTAATAGACAAAGTTTGAAATTAAGACAGTTTATTCTGTAAAGGCAGTATGTTTTTCTAGACAAAACAATTTATACTGTTTGTGAATTGTTTTGTTTGACAAAGAGTGTAATGTAGACAATGTATGCCGTAAGACAGTTTTATTTCATGGAAAAATCATGTAATGCTGACAGTTTAGTTTAGAAAGACAAAATTCATTTTCTAAACTATATTTATGACATTAACAACTTCCTTAGTGCCAACTTGCCATAGTGGCAAAGCCTTTTAATTTTTAATTAAACATTTTGTAACATTATGTTTGTATTGTTTAAACAAATAGTATTAATTCAATTTGTAACATTTGTTTTTTATATTCAAAAGACAATGTTGTGGGAGCAAATGTTCAATAATAACATTTTATTTTGTGTAGATATTCAATTTAAATTAACAGATTCTGTAACAGTGACCAAGCAATGTCCAAAAGATAAACCTATGCGAAGACAATGTATGTTGTAAAGACAGTTCGTGTTATATGTGCAATAAATTTTCTAGACAGACTGTAACATTTATATAAAGCAGGAGAAATTCCTATGTGGATATAATTTGTAACATCAACAGTTTATATTAATTAACAATATAAATTTTATGAACAATGCTTAAAACATTGACAATTTTTGTTAAAAAGGCTAATAATTTTATTTGTGATAATAATATTAATTTTTAAATAGCAAATTATTTTAGAAAAATTTGTAGCACTGACAATTTAGTATAAGGAAATGTTTGGTGGCACATGTTTTGCTCTAGGATTAAAGTAAATAAGTTTGTTATTGAAATGACTAGATTATTGATGTGTTCCGAGAAGTACAATTGCCAGAGCTATTAGAGTAAATTGCTTTCATTTACGTTGCTGACAATGGAAACCTAAATACTATGAGTTAGATAAAGCAAAACATTAAGGATATTGCTATTTCCCATAATAAGACTGAAGACCAAGTATAGTGATGTCATTAATGGTTTATCCTTAGAAGTATTTCCTTACATGAAACTTGCTTTACCATTTTTCACTATAATTATCCACATTGTCTGGGGTCAATTTTATTCTAGAAAGTTATACCCATTGGTAAATAGCCAGCCATTGTTTCATCCTTTCTCTTCACATCACCATCACAACTACCAAGAATCGTGTAACTTTATCATCATTAGTATTATCATTATCACCAACATTATCATAAAAATCATCTAATCCTCATCATCATATACGTTCGCTCATCTCTTTTTGTCATTGTCATTGCAGTCATTTTGAGGATTTAACGTCTTCCGTTTATGTCAAGTTAATGATGAGAGTCTGAGAAACATAATAAATAGTTTTCAATGTTTATTGCTGAAAATTAATGTCCTAAAGAAATGGATTCATGCAACAAACATAGCAAGTGATGAAGAAGAGTTTAACCCTTTACGCCCTAAGCCTTGGAATAAGAACAATACATTCATAAGAGCAAGGCGATACTTTTTCCACAATTTATATTCAGTTTGTCAACAACATTGAAAACTATTGTAAAAATGTACCCAATATATTACGGGATCCTTGCATGTACTGTGGTGTTCCCGCACTGTGCTGAGATTATCAAAAAATATGAAGACCAACAGAGCACTTGGATTAAACCGCGTGTAATGAAGTTGATTCTTTGACTAAACTAAACTAAATGTAATGTAATTAAAACAGAAACAACCGTTGCACCAAAAAATAACAAATTGATTAAATGTCAAATTGTGGTAGAAAGAAAAATGTTAGAGCAATAAAAAAAAAAACACTCTGAAAGTTTAATAGCAGAGGACAGAAATAACGAACAGAATGGCACTAGCTAAATTAGGTTTCTTGATAATTATTAGCCCACTAACAAATAAGTCCCTGTCTCTGAACGTAACAGAATAAATCTTGTACTGCTATGTAGTATCAATTTGGTTTTAGAGATGTGAGCCTTGAACAATGAATATGCAAACAAAGATTTTACTTACAGCAAGATTAATACGTTTCCTGTAAAGAATTCTACATATATCATGGACAATATTTAGATTTGGAAAAAATTAGAAAAAAACAATATCAAAATATCACCAAAGTGCTACGAAAACTGGCAAGGTTTTGTTGACACAAACTCAAAATGGAGGATCTGAAAAACTTTGTAACAACTTAACAAAATCGAAGGCAAGACAAGATGTTAGAGGTTAGAGAAAAGAAATATAGGATAACATGAACTAATGGTTCAACAATGGATATCTGAGGTGCAGAAATGCTCAAAGGATAAATCAGTGATCCCTAAACAGTGGGGAAATACCCCTAAAATAGGAATTTTACGTTTTTAATGGAAAATTTATGCTTTAGTTTCGCCTGTAAACTAATTAGTTATGAATGTATTTTTTTGTAACCTGCATTTAGTCAAATTTTGTTATTCATCAACATTGTCTACTGCTATTACATTTATAAAACAATATCAAAATAATCCAGCAAATGTGTATGTTCTTTTAAATATACAAAAAGAAAAGGTTGTCATTATTTTATACACAATATTTGAAATATACTTTAGAGTCAGACAATTTTGGAAAGGGGAGAAATGACATTCAGAAATACGTTGAAAAGAGTACATATGAGTTAAATGGCTGATCACCCCTGGGGTAAATTGTTCTGAAAGGAAGTTCCAGTTAATGCGCCAAGCCATGACACTTGTTTATAGTGAAAATACAAAGGGTGATCCGAGTTGAAGAGCTGTTAGAGAGTTTGCAGTATTGAATTGTACTAATTCGATTGTACGCTCCAATTTACACAGTTAAACATGGGGACAAAGCACATCATTTAGGGAAGACAGTGCACGAAAAACAAATGGATGTTGGTCATCTTACCTCTCAAAAACTGAGACCTCGTACAGCGAAATCTCTGACATTCCATTTCTGACTGCAGTTAGTTACTTAGTTGCCCATCACAAACAAAGATGGCAACGTCATCATCCATGTATATGTGACCACGTATAACAATGCAATTCGATCCAAGCATGACAAACTCTAACACATGTGGATAGTATCAATGATTGGGCTGTCTTTGCACACCATCTTTTAGTGCAGCTCACTTTTTCTGCGCCGCAGATGGGTTTCTTCTCTGTGATGTGAGCACTCTGCGTAAAGGTGGTGGGCGGAGCTGAGCGGTTTGGTGCCAATAGCTCACAAGAGGTGGCATCAATGAGTGACTGTTTATAGATACTTTCAAAGAGTCATGCCATTGTTTCATGTATACCCTCGACAAGTGTTTGCTTGTCATGGGCTCAACGTACAACAGCTGCTTAGGAAGGTGCTTATTGGAAATGCAACAATGTACCCAATCTATCTGTTCTGCAGTAATTACCTTGAGGCTACCAATTAAGCTACCAAGATAATTTCAGTTGCTACCATAACGTCCAAGTAGCACATCGGTTTGAGCGTCTGTCTTAAATTAATGGCACCTAGTAAGTGTTTCGCTGCTGTCTATCTAGCTGCAAATTGATACCAGACATACTTTGGGTAAGTTAATGCAGCAAAATTGAGATCTAGCCCCCTAACCAAGCACAAATCGAGACCTCATAAAATGAAGTCTCGTAATACTTCATCCCCAATAGCAGTATGTGCTATAGAGCTACCGTTTATCATACACGTTAGTTACAATATTCAGGTGAAGTAAAAAAACAACCGTAACATTTTCTTATTAACAGAATATACCATATTAAGCTTATTTATTTCACTCCTCCTTTTATGTTCAGGTATACCAAGGAGAGAATGAAGTGTTACTATAAACATGTTTTTGTCTCTTATTTATTAATATAAATGTATTCTCTGCTTACACGTGTGTGTTCAATTTGTGTCTGTGCACTTCTCATTGACATGCTTACATAAAACAACAATTATTTTTCCCCATTATATTAGAGCTGTGCCCCATAATATCATTTGTATTAGTCAATCAATGTAAACATGTGTTCATGCCTATTAATGTTAATGTTTATATACGTCTATGTTAATGGTATGCCACTGTGACCTAGTCAACTATCATCATACCGTTAATATTACTAGCATTTTATCTAAACAACCCGTTCACGTGCATATATAATGCAGAAAATCATCTATGAAAATCACGTTCGAGCATCTTCATAGTACACTTCTAAAGGGGCTGTCAATTTCCAGATAAACAACAGAGGGTGGAGGAAGCATGAATGGTGCAGCAGCCGGGCGGAACTAGTGAAACAATCGTCACTGACCAGTACTGGCTCTCTGATCAGAAAATAGCTGTCCAATGACAACCCCAGACCCATTCAGCGCCAGCATGACTGCATAGCGATGACTTCGGGGGATATGAACATCCCAATCGTCCGCTGGTCACTTTGTGATGAAATTAAACGGACTGGAATGTAGAAGTGGCTGTCTATAGACTCTGCAAGGTATTCTGGGTGTCGATGTGGTCGAGAGGTCAGGCACTCGCCTCCCAATACGATAAACATAAACGGTTGACGATCGAATCCCTAAAATTGTAGAGGGACCCTTTTTCTCACGTGAGTGCCTGTATCCTGATTTATCTCGAGCCATATTTACTTATGTCTTGCCACTGGTGCAAAGTAACTCGGGACGAGAGACTCATGTCGATGACCAGCGCAGGGTCTTCTTCACTAGAATCCAAATACAGAGCAAGTTACATCAAGACAGAATTGTCTGCTGATGTCACCATCATCGCTTACGATGGGCAACTAACTAATGATTGTCTATCAATGTACAATTCATTTTTTTGTCTGTCAATGTACCAATTTATGCATCAAGAAATGCAATCATCTGTACGTCATATCTGTCTGTCAGTATATCCTTTTATGTATGTCTAATTATGCATACATGTGTATCTGTCTAACAACATATTCATTTATGTCTGTTTATCAATGTATCCTTGTGTATCTATCTTTCAATATTACCATTTATATGTCTATAAATGTATCCATTTAAATATGTTTATCAATATGTCCCTGCATATATGTCAATCAATGTATCCATGAATATATATCGATTAATGCATTCATTTGTATCTGCTGGCTGTACGTCTCTATCAATTTATTTAATTTACATATATATATATAATATATCCATCGTCCAGTGTCAGTAAATACGATGCACGCCTGTTTGTATCTATTTCAGTATGTCTGCATCTGTGTATACAAGGCGTGTTCAAATGAAACCAGACTGAACTGCAACAAGTGAACGATGCGCATGATGATGTCCATTCTGATGTAAACAGCACATACCAACCGTCAAGTTGGCAAAATGTCATTATCCTCAAACTCTTAGTTTCCTCAGCAAACCGTTGAAAACATGGCGGGTGTGATACGGAATCCGTCCAGAGTAAATCAACGAGCGGTGATTCGGTTTCCAACAGCTCAAGGATGTCGACCAGTTGACATTCATCGCAGAATGCAGGCGGTGAATGGTTTCAAAATTATGTTAAAGACAACAGTGAATAACTGGACAACGATGTTTAAAGAAGGGCGTCAGCTTACGCAACAATATTCGCCTGACCTGATCTCGAAAGATTGTTCGTTAACTCACGTCTTTCATTAAACACCGTTGTCCAGTTATGCACTGTTGTCTTTGGCACACTTTTACACCATACACCGCCTGCATTCTGCGATGAATGTCAACTGGTCGACATTTTTGAGCTGTTAGAAACCGAATCACCGCTCGCTGATCAACTCTGGACGGATTCCGTATCACATCCGCCATGTTTTCAACGGTCTGCTGAGGAAACTAAGAGTCGGAGGAGAATGAAATGTTGCATATTTGACGGTTAGTATGTGCTGTTTACACGAGAAGTGACGTCACCATGCCCATCGTATGTATGTTCACTTGTTGCAGTTTGGTCCGGTTTGATTTGAACGCGACTCATATGTATAAATTTCAGTGATTTCTCTAATATTTGCTACACACAAGGTGTAGAGCCACTACAGTAGTTGGTCAACGTACAATAGACTTGAACTAGAACACTATTGATTGTTCTTGCAGCATACAGTGTCTGTACGAACAAAGTTTTGATGGCATATGGCTAGAGAGGGGTAGATCGCTTGTTTCTGTGGTTAAGGTACCTGGTAGGATCATTGTTATTGACAAGTTCCAGTCGACCTACTATACATGGGTACCTGGTTTTATGTTAAAGAAGGGAAGACCGCTGAGGAAGGGAATTGGTCACGCAATCTCATAAAACATTGAGGCCCATTACAGCAAAGTCTTTAACACGTTATCCCCTACATATACAAATTAACATACACTGTGTTTCTAGTTGTTGTTGAATGCTCATGATGAGTATGTTTATTCTATCATGCGTCCTGAAAAGGGCATTAAGTGGCAGGTTGGACTAGCCTGCTTCACACCCCAAGCATGCTGATGAAGGTATACCTGGGTCTTCCAGGCTGCTGTGATAAACTTTCACATTTTACAAAGTTCATGGGTGTCTTCTCTCAAAAATAAGCCAGACTGTATAACCAGAAATGCTCTGGATTAGAAGCCACAGAGAAAGAGGCAAGTGGGAAGACCAAGGAACAACTGGTGGGGAATGGTTAAGGATGAAGTCAGTTGAATCAGGGTCTCGTGAGCAGAACAAAAGAAGACAGGACATTATTGGAACGCATGAAGAGCATCTTGTGGGTCATTATGTTCCAATTGGAGCCAGGAACATACAAGATGATGATTTTATGTTATTGAGATAAAAGCGTTGGTGTCTTTACTAGAGAATATAACAACCGTTTCTTGTTTATTATGAGAAGAAAAACGTACTGACAACAAACTACCTGAAGTGGCATCCGTAGGCTTAAAGTTCATTTGGTTCGTCTTTGTTAGTTCCGTTCATAATACTCCCGCTGACATTGTTGTCGTTATTGGAAGAAAACTGTTACTGAGAAATGTAACTCTTGACACCGTTTCTTTTGGTAGCGGTTTACAGTGGCTCTTCTTAGATCTCGAGGCGTACTTAATAAGATGGAACTGGGTCTCCTGGATCCAGTGCAACATGGTTGCAGTGTCGATCTCCACCTCGTTCTCCAGAAGTGCGACTTGGACGTGAAGTGGGGTCGTGGTCAATAAGTTAACTCTGACCGTGACGTGAAGTTTTGACTTTCAGTGATCTGATCTACATTGCAGTGGTTCTTCGCTAGATGTTCTCGTGTCTCTCTACTTGACAAGACTAAAGTATTAAACAACCAAACGGTTCTCCACATGTATATTATGAATTAGATACATTGAAGAACGATAAAGTCTTTTGAATGTATAAGGTAACAATTATTACTGCAGCATGAATGTAATGTTAAGCTCAATACAGTAATATTGAAGTACTGTTGCTTTCAGTTATGTAGAATGTTTGTGAATAAATTACATAGATTTCAAAAAATGAGTGTGTTCATTTATTTGTTTATTTTCACACAATAAATTCCTCGTAATATAATTATTTACTGTTGCATGCAAACAATACAATCAACTATGTTTTCACTATTGGTTTGTTGGTTGGTTATTGATACAGCGGCCTATGGGCTCCTGCCCTTTGGCCCATTCCCATATAGTGGTATTTGCAAGTGTTTGTACACTGTTGTTTAGTTCCGTACAAAGTGTTCCATTTGTCTGGCCTAGAAGGAAGAAGCTCTTTCCTAACACCGGCAAGTGCCGGACATTAAAAAAGATTATGTTCAACAATTACATAGGGATGTGTGCACAGCCGGTACTCTGGAGTATGTTCTGGTTGGATTCTGTTCAAGTGGCTGTTAAGTTGTATGTGTTGAGTGCGAAGTCGGAAAATTATGCTTTGGTCCTTCCTTTTCAGGAGGTTGATGTTGTTTTTGGAATTGTGGATGACCATGTGTTAGTAGATTTCTCTCCAAGTATTTCCTATTGCCCATCTATTCAGCCAGGCCCCTTTGTTTGCAGTCTTCAATAGTTATTTGACTGTCGTTAGGGTTGTTGGTGTGTATTATTGTTCTTGACTTGATCGCTTCTTAGCTAGTCTGTCTGCCTTGTCATTGTCCGATGTGTATTTGAGTGACGAAGGATCCATTGCATAACTATTCTGGCTTTATGGGATGTGAGACGTTGATTGGCATCTAGGGTTATTTGGGTGTTCAGGCTTACAATGACCACCGTCTTCAAGAGCTTGAAGGACAAATAATGAGTCTTTGGGCTGTTGTTGGGAAAGCATTAAATACAGTCCCAAAGTGGTACAGAGCTACTTCCAGTGCTGTTATTTCTGCATCACAATTTGAACATATCTCCCGACATGCATCAAACAACTCATCAAATGTTCTGTCTGAATACTCTATGTAGACTCAATAACCCGATTTAATGGTGGCTTTAAAAGCAGACCCATCGCTGTAGACATGTATTCATTCTTCTGGGTAGGTGTCAATCGTTCTCTGTTATGTTCTCATGTCTTACTCGATCAGAACTTCTTGTCGTAGTATCTGTTAGTTTTGTTAGAATTTTCTGGCATTTTAAAATTTGTTCAGTGTTAGATATGAATCCTGATCACTGCACGAGAATCAAAGATCAGAACATGTAAGAAAAGTTGCTTGCAACATGTAGCCAGAGCAACATCTCCTGGTATTCAATCAGACACGTGTGTCTGAAGCCAGCTAGCTAAGTGTCGAGTAAATTCATTTCGGTCTTTTACCTTGGTGTACAGTGTTGTGACCAAGGTCTCCATTATGCCATCTCTCCACCTCAGCCTCGGTCGTCCACGAGGGGGGGGGGGGGCTAAAGTTGTATGGCCACAACGATGTCACTCTACGTGTCCATCTGTTGTCCGACATGCGCTCCACATGGCCGACCCATCTGTATTTTCGTAACAGCGCCATGTCTATAAGGCCAAAGAAGGAAGTTCGACTTCTGATCGCTGCGTTGCGATTTGGTGTCAAATGGAGATTATCAATGTTTTTCTTTCCATCGCTTGTTGGGCAATGCGGAGTCTATCAGCATCAGCTGTCCGTCGGTTCCACACCTCGTAGTCATATACCATGGATGGAATAACCCCAGTGTTGACGGTGTGATCACTAGCGTTGACGTTTCGCATCTGTTGCAGTTTGGGTTTAATACAGTTTAAGTTGATCCAGCCCGCTTTAATCCTTCGTGAGATCTCCTGATTGATTAAATGGGAGTTCGTGATCTCCTGGCTCAAGTAGAAGGGATAATTTCCAAGGCGCATATCTCCTTTTGCGCAGAAGGTGCTGTGCATGAACTGGGTTTTCTCTTTCTATTGATTTAAAGGCTAATTGCAACGCTTGCTCTGCTGAGCTCATTCGGACTTTTCACCGCATCTTTGACGTCGTGGCTGATGATGATTATGTCATCAGAGAACCTGAGATGAGTAAAAATGTCGCCGTCTATGTTTATGCCACTATGTTCCCAGTCCATGTTTTTAAAGACCTCCTCAAGGGCCACTGAAAAGAGCTTTGTTGAGAATGTATCACCTTGTCGGACGCACGTTGTATCGGTATGGTGATTGGTCTATAGGAGAGGGTAGTATCCTTTGTGCATCATCTATCAGCGGTGCGTATTTTACAGCAATTTCCTGATTTCTCAGGGCATTCAGCACCGCAGTTATTTCGATGCAATCGAAAGCCTTCTCATAATCCACGAACACAAGGCATAAAGGCGTCTGTACTTCATGTGCCCTCTCCATTATTTGGTTGATTATGTAGAGGTGGTCAGTAGTTAAGAAGCCTTTCCTGAAACCTGCCTGCTGTCATGGCTGGTTCTCATCTAGTAGCTTCTCTGTGCGGTTGACCATCACTCTGGTGAAGAGTTTATGAAAAGAGGAGAGCACACCGATCGGGCGGTAATTTGTCAGGATTTCCTTATCCCCATTTTCATCGATTAAGATGGTTTCTGCCGTTTTCCATTGATCGAGGATTTGGCATTCGTTCAGGCAGATGTTGAACAAATTAGTTAAATACCGCGCTAGTGCGTTTCCGCCTGCTTGGATTACGTCACTTGTGATTCCGTCTTGTCGTGGGTCTTTTGGTGACCATCGCCTTTAATGCAAATATGCCGGTGTAGTACCTCGGATATTCTGCCTCTATCTCTGCTCTATTCGTCGCGTTGACATCGTCTCCATTTTTTAGGGAGGTCATAATATTCTTTGATTGGGGAAGGGTTACCCGGCATTTTCTTTAGCCAGAGCGATTTGAAAAAACGAAAAAATCCAATAATCGATCGCCTTCTTCTTCTCTGCCATGTTGTTTCTCTTACGCCGGAAGCCCAGTTCTTTGGATTAAGGTTGCTTTAGTGCAGAGTTCTTGCATGCTCCCAAACAGCTCTGTGTGGAGATCATCCCCGTGGGCCAGTGCTCATACCGCAGTTGACTATGCATGTTACAGTCTTGCAGGATATGTTCGCATGGAGACATTTTTAACCTGGCATGGCTTCTACACTCTGTCCATGTATCGCACCTTCCTTGTCATACTGCATAGATCCAATCATGTACGAAACATTCATCTCCACTGCCAGTCTAGATAGACCTAAAGGTTGAATTGAGACATATTACTTCTACTGGATTACTGGACGATCCGTTCCTCAGAAGCGTTTACGCCGTTGCGGGACTCAACTTCGTCTCCATTGTCTTCTGTCTTAGGCCACGGTGGATCAGTTGGCGATACGTTTCCCGTCTGTAGCATCGTGGATGTTGTCTTTGAGTTCGAGACAGTCAGCACAGTGCGTGGGTACCAGGCTGCTGTCGTTGTGCTCCAACGGTCATCAGTTCTCCGAAGTCGGTGACCAGCCTAACGATACTTTACCCTGTCTGCATGAGAAACTGTAGTCTTTACGACTAACATTTATCATACGTCGGTTTTATGTAGACCTTTCAAATGAAAAACATACTTTCAAATATAAAATATACCTAAAAAAAGCAACGTATTGTCGTAATTATTTACAGCTTCTAAAGAGAAACATCGATGCGAGAAAGAAATGTATTGAATCTCTATTGGCAGTTTATGTTAGAACTACAGAGCTGAAGTTGTGAACTTTTGTCCACATAAAAAAAAAGAAAACACATACACATTTCTTGGCTGATAAGAAAACATCCCATTTAAAAACAGGACTGGATTTCAACTGATTACAAAACATGTTACGCCTTATCTTTGATTGGTATTATTGGCAATTGATGAAACTAACAAGCCTCGTTTACTATCAATAAACAAGAACAGCCAGACTGAAAAAGAAAGAAGAGACATAACCCTGAGGTACATAACGAAAAACTACCCAAGCATGGACTGGACCCATGCATATACCGACGGTTCTGTAACAAACACAACACAGAATGGAGGGGCAGGGGTATTACTGAGCCTACCAAATGGTAGACAAATAACACTGTCAGTGTAATTTCAGTAATTTCAAGTAATTTCAGAGCGGAGGCAGAGGCACTGAGGGCTGCAACAGAAGCAATGCTGACAGGCAAAAGAAATGAAAGCCAGATAGCCTGTTTACAGATGCCCTGGCCGTAGTCACAGCACTAAAAAGCCAGAAAAATACTGAACTTAATGATTTAAGAGCAGTACTCTGTCAACTGCCAGCAGACCGCACCAAAACGAGTAGTCGTACAGTGGGTTCCATCCCACTGTAACATCCAAGGCCACGAGGAGGCAGACAGACTGGCAAAAGAAGGTGCAAGACTACTCCAACCAGATACCAGTGTGACCTACGAAGAGTCAAAAAGGCTTATTAGAGCTAGATACATGGTCAGATGGGAAACAGAACATACTGGCTACACAAAAAATGATGCCTATTACCAATTGAACAGAAGAGAGCAGGTCGTGGTCTTCAGACTCCACACAGGCCACAACAGACTGAGGTACCACCTATTCAATAAACTGAAGATAGATGGCACTGACGAATGCAGTTGTGGTACCGGAAAATGACCGCTGAACATCTGCTGCAAAACTGCCCGAAATACGAGGACCAGAGAAAGCACATGTGACCATCCCCGGTGGCAACACTAGACAAGCTCTATGGCAGTGTCGACAGCCTCAGGATGACCGCTGTTTTTTTCGAAAAAATACAGGTTGACATCTGACAGCGTACGAAGAAGAAGAAGTTTACTATCAATAAGATTATAGTTGATACGGGTTTGATTTTGCATTGTGCAAAGTTATTTAAAATCGAAGCACCCAACACAGCATCAGAGTAGAAATATGTCACTTTGTCGCTACGTGCATTCACAATAAAAAAAAAAAACATAATTGTGATTCTCTGTATAAGCAAAATCTTACTTCAAATGGACTGAATGATCGGTGTACTACAGTAAACATCCCGAGTGATCCGCCGGGGTCTTTTGGTATGACAAGTACAAGAACAGCACCACTGCCCTACAGAAAGGATATCAATATAGGCGACCGTGTGCCGTGACATAACACCGGCTATGGTTAGGTGATTTATTACGCTGGGTTGAGTGAAATAAGTAAAAATGATGACATCAATACAACCTTCAAACATATATCTGACTCATCCTAACAGCTGCAAAGAAATGCACCCCACAGGGCACGTACATATACTATAAACCGCACTGAAACCCAAAGCTGACTACAACAGTCAACGAAAGAAGAGAGACCAGAAAGTAAGTAGAACACTCCAAACACACAAAATAAAACAGAGCCGGATGACAAAAATAAAGTATATCCCTAATCAAAACAAGCACGATGCTTGGACAGAAAATTGTAGAAAGCTGATTCTAAAAAAAATGGAATAAGGTGTGAATGCTGCTGAGCAATAGAAAGTCAAACACAATACTCCTGCCCAAAATAGTACTAAACACCAATAAAACTGTAATTTTTAACAAATGTTATGCCAGAGTAAATAAAGCACAACCAAGAAATATACTAGATAAATTACTTTTAAAGGAATCAATCGATTCAACCAACATAGCTGCCTTCAAAAATCACTTCAATCTACAAGAACTGAAGTCTTACTTCATAATTTAATTCGGAATCCACTATCAGTTTCGTCGCCCTTCTCTGTATCCCTCATACTATAACGACTCCATACCTGGACACAGTACTCAAATTTGGGTCTAACTAATGCTTTATACATTTCGACTATCACTTCCTTGCTCCTTTGCACTTCCTTGCTCCTTTGTTTAATATTTCTCTTTATCATGCCTAACATTGGATTTGTCTTTTTTCACTGCTACCTGGACTAGCTCACTTACCTTACCTGTATGATCTAGGATAAACTCTAGGTCCTTTTACTTTTCTATCTTCATAATGTTGTTCTCTACCGTTCTGTGGTTATGTTCAATATTGTATCTACCCACGTGGATGACTGTACATTTATCTACATTAAACTCCATGTGTCATTTCGCAGACCATTCTTCAATTGTATCTATATCTGATCTCAATACATCCACTGCTGCATAGTTTTGCTTCAGGCTTCAATTTTGGATATCCGATATCAATGGTCAAATCGTTTATTTATTTCAGAACAAAATTGGTCCCAAAAACCGATCTTGTGGCACTCCACTTTTTACTTCACACCACTCAGAGTACTCCTTCTTCTTTGCGTTCAGGATCTTTTGGTCATGCTATATCTGCAGGCTAGTCGCCATGATGAAGTCTGTAGTCTTCACCAGGTCGGAGCGGCTGCCCCACAGTTTTTTGTCTCAGCTCCGCACCCTCTGGCCAGGTCTGGCATCTCATTTCCCTATAGATTGGACATTCCTGTAGAATATGCTCAGGGTTCTGGCATCCTGTTCCACATGGGCACTCACCAGTGTGTGAGATCTTCAGTCGGTAATCATAATCTAGTAGTCTGCAGTGTCCAGTTCTCAGCCGAAATAAGGTAGTTTGTTGATTTCTTTTGAGTTGGTGAATTGGGTCTGGCGTACTGCTTATGTTTCTGTCGTCTCTCCATTGGTGTATATACTGATTTCTGATGATGTTCTTGATTTCTCTGTATGGTACTCGATGATTAAATTGTGCCTTTTTGCTGCCCTCTTTTGCCAGAGCATCAGTTCTCTCGTTTCCCGTGATTCCGCAATGGGAAGGTAGCCACTGGAGCGCTATTGTTGAGGATCTCTGGAGATTTCCCAGTTCTGCTCTAATCTTTGATAACAGTGGTTCGTTGTTTGTTTTTTGTATTGTCTCTAATAGTTCTCTGTAGTCTGTGAATACAGCTATTTTTGTAGGAGGTTGCCTTTCTGTTTGAAGTATATTCAGTGCTCGCAGGAGGGCCATCGATTCTGCTCTACGGTTTGTGGACAACTTTCCTGTTGGGAGGGCCTCTTCTGTTTTATTTCCTCTTTTGTGTCTTATGAATATGCCTCCTCCCCCGTTTCGGCCTGCCCCCTCTGCTGAACCATCTGTGTACACCTGTGTCCATTCCTTGGTATTATATTTCTCCTCAATCATTGTTTGTGCTAAAATTTTCAGCCGTGGACACTGTTGCTCTTTTCTTCATATTCCTGGGATCTCTGTACTTATTTCGATGTTGTTTATGTTGCAGCTTGGCTCTTCATAGTTAATAAGCATTTCTATTTCTGTAGGTTGGTTGGGAATTAGTTCTCCATATTTTTGGTGTAGGTGGTTTGATATATGGATGAAGCTGGTTCTCTTGAGCCTATTTTTAACTGGGTGTTTTAGTTTGAGTACTCCTTATTTATATCCACTCTCGGTCTTCTTCCGCTTAATAAATTGTTAATCTTTTTGACTTTGCCCCCCTATTCCATGTGATTTTGACTTCTGAAACTGTCATTGATGAGCTGCTTTATCAAGACCTTTGCAAAATCCAGAAAAATACACCCATTGTCTCCTCTACACATATAATTATGCTGAATTCGTCCATGAATTCTAACAGATTTGTAAAGCACGATCTCTTTTTAGTAACCCATGCTGACTATTCCTGATTTGTTTAAAAGTGTCCCAGTGAATTACAATGTTTTCTTTGATTATTGACTTCGACATTTTGCAGACTCGTTAAACTAACCAGTCTATAATTTACAGAATCAGATGGTTTACCCTTTTGAACAAGTGAATCACTCCTGCAACTTTCCAATATCATGGAACAATCATTTCGCAAGTGATTGAGAATATAATACAGCCAATGGTTTTACTAACAGGTCTCTAATCTCAAACAGCAATTTTGGATTGAATACCATCTTAAGCTGGAAATATATATCATTTTATACACATTTCCTTCGTTGTGCAAACTTACCTTAATCCTTCTGTATCAAATTCCCTTTGATAAATATATAAAGTATCTAGGATCTTGGAGCAGTCTTCTTTTGTGAAGAATGTGCCAAAGTACTGATTGGGTAGATTAGCATCATCTCTATTCTCACTTATTATTTTTCCTGTGCTATCTTTGAGAGTAATTACTTTGTCTTTCGTTCTTTGTTTATTTCTTAACGACCCTGTTATCACTCGACGGAGGGATAGACGAGACGTACGTGTGACTAATGCATTGTGTGGCGACGAGTGCTGGACAGACCACAGACTTGTTTACAATATCAACATTTATATGGATCCTATGCATCGTCAATGGGAACGGGAGCCTGTGAATAGGTTTAACATCTACAAGCAACAAATCGAAACACGTGCACAGACATTTGACAGGGACTTCAACAGTCGTCTGACGAGAGAGAGCAGCTCACCCTCGTTCCCTGCCCCCCCCCCCTCTCCCCATTCTCCAACCCCATCCACAAAAGCACCGCCACTTAACGTCCTTTACATGGCGCACAAAAGAGTAATCTTAGTTATTGGGGACATTCACCAACACCAACAATAACATCACCAACAGCAAGAACCTTAACAACAACACCAACAACAACATCAACAACAACATAAACAAGAAGAACAACAATATACTGTTGTGATCTTTGAAGTCAGGATGTCGGCTCTTTCATTGTTATAAACTATACGGGAGCAATGATTACAAGAAATGTCATCTCGGCATGTATCAATTCACACACTGATTCTATAAACTTTATAGGGGCAATGATTACAATAAATGTCATCTCGGCATGTATCAAGTCACACACTGATTCTTTAAACTTTATAGGAGCAATGATTACAAGCAATGTCATCTCGACATGTATCAAGTTACACACGGATTCTATAAACTTTATAGGAGCAATGATTACAAGGAATGTCATCTCGGCATATATCAAGTGACACACTGACTGTATAAACTTTATAGGAGCAATGATTACAATCAATGCCATCTCAGCATGGATCAAGTCACTCACTGACTCTAACCCATATCTTGTTATGTCAAAAATGGTAGCCGTATAGACTAATTCACCTGTCTACTTACTCTCATCTTTATCAAATGGTATTCTCATTAATAACTGTAAATGTATCTTTCTTAGTGTCAGTGAAGGAAATGGGGAGAGTATGGGAGCTGGCAACCCTACCCCATAAACAGCGGAGGCCTAGTATAATGAAGTCTCTTTAACACTTCAACCTCAACAGCAGTGGATGCGACAGGACTGCCTTTTCCTTTTCTCACTAGAATCATTTACCTCGCATCGTTTTTGAAAGCTGAACCAATTAACAGTCAATGAACACTCGCATCGTTTTTGAAAGTAGAACCAATTAACAGTCATTTAACAATATACATCTATATAAATTTTCATTTCGTCTCTCTCTCTCTCTCTCTCTCTCTCTCTTCCTACTTTGGTTTTATTTTTTCTATGTACTCTCAAAAATCATTACAGACTACCAACTAATGTGTAACAAATATGAACCGCTGTGATTGCATAAGACATTATATTGTTTGCCGCCGCCTACAGCTAGTTAAGAGCCAACACAAAATACATAAGCGACGAAAGCTCACGAACAAAAATCTGGCTAGAAAATATGCCAACAGTAGCGACAATCCGCCAAACAAACGATTGATTATGTCAAGGAAAGAATGTCAGAATACAAACACAGCCAACTCGATGTTTATATTTGTGGATTTATCTAATAACGCAAATATACTGCAGTCGGTGATGTTACAGTAGATTCTTCACTATAAGAGGTATCAGCATTTGTGAGATCGGGGTGGCCAGTTCCCTAACTCGCTGTATTGACTTACAATTACAGGAATATGTAAATGTAATATAATCATATAATATAATAAAAATATGTAATGTTTCCCTATCACGGATGTGATTGTAGAAACTTCATTGTTCGGATACACACCCTAATCCGTACACTGGTCAATACGTCCTCATATCACCCAAAGGACTACGGTCTGGGGTGGAAAAGAGCGAGCCTTCGCCACAGAATCCAGAAAGGCAAACTTCTAATCCAACAAAAAATATATTTTATGATAACTAGTTCCTGTCCCACTCTCATGTTTCCTAACAGTTAATCGGCTACTCATTTACAGCTAGGTTCACTGGAACATGTTTTAGCCGGAGAGAAACAGCCAATCTAACAACGTTCCATCCTACGTTCTCTATGTACATATACTGTGGTCTTATGTTCCCCTTAACTTTTTGGAATCACATTTTTGTGAGTCATGATCTTGTAAGTTAGATATCTTTTTTCTGTTTCATTAAAACATAGCAAGGGAGATAACCAAAGAAATATTTTTAACATATTAAATTTAGAGTTATACCGTCATAAGAAATTTGCGTGAGCAGTTCCGACTTAGACGTCTTCCCTCCTTATCCAGGTTACAAACCTAGTACGAGTGAGCTATGGCCCTACACCAGAACCACATGGACGTGTACATTGGCATCTGTACACTGAAGGTGAAAGGTGTTAATTCTCCCCCCGACCAAATTTCTCACGCTCGTTTTCGTTCTCGTACAAGACATATGGGGAGGAAGCAGCTCGCGACGGGCGGCGATTGTGACTGCAAAGCCGTGCTGACACAAGAGCTGAACCTTGAACCTTGACCGGCGTCGAAGTCATGGATCGAACTAGACAAGTAGCTGGCAGAAGATAACACTAGTTGCTCCTGTAGCTGTTAATAATAAAGTTAGAGAGCATATTTACTGATGCCTGTTTAAGCTGGATGTGTTGTAGTACACGCGGCTTGCATATAGTTTTAAAAATTATTTTAAATAATATCTATAAAATGCAATTAAATGTTGAAAATTGCTCAAAAATATAGTTTGTCTACTTTGCTGCATTAAACATGTACTTAACTAGGATACGCATTTGAAACGTCTTGAAACCATTTAATTGCACAGTGCTGTAAAATATTATGTATGGGTCAAACTGTTCTGAAAATGTTCAATATAATGCAATAAAAACAGCTCCCTTTGGATAAATAGAACATAAAAACTTGAGGATATAGAAAATTGAAGACTGCAAAAAATCGATGCTATGATCAAGTCATTTTCAAGCATATTGATGAAGAGTATAGGAAGGAATTTTGGGACGGACAATAGCAGTGTATACATACACAGTTATTTGCACTGGATTCTTGTGTTAAATTTGCCGGTCTGTTGAATAGTTTTGCCGTATCCAGGTAAGGGGTCAAATACAGGTCACAGGCTCAGGGCTATTCTGGATTTCTGTCTTGAAGTAAACATGTTTTTGTTTTTTTCTCAGGGTGAGCAAATCTGCTACCCTTACATTGTTTTTACTTAATATGTAGAATACACATACCTACTTCTAGCAACACACCAAGTTTGGAGTCCTTGCTTTGTATAGCTGTACGGCCAAGACTTGATTATTTCAGAGAGAGCTCTGTGTGTGGTAGAAGTAAGATCGAGACTTCATTGTTTTACAAAGACCTCTATGTGTGGTAGAAGTACAGCAGGCACTTGATTGTTTCACAGAGAACTCTGTTTGTGGTAACAGTAAGACTAGATTGTTTTACTGAGACCTATGTGTGTATTAAATGAATGATGCGATTTAATTTTGTAATGGCTGTTTACGGTGGTAAAGTAAAGTGACCCATATCATTACTGCCGCAAGGGTGTGAGATGTTAGCGATCTCACATTTCAAAGGCTCTGCTATATGAGGGCGGTAGCCATCTTCTCTCCCTCGTCGCTTTTACTTCCTGGACTGAATTGGCCCACATTTAAGGCTGGGTTGACCCAGGTGCCGTTGCGGTCTGAAAAAACATTTCCGTCTCAACTTGGGAATAATCCCATGACCACTCAGATGCGAAGCCAGCTAGCTAATCACTGCGCTACGAAGCTCCCTATGGGGAACGAATTGTGATTTTTAAAATAAAAGTGGGACACACTATGCAATTTATTGTCTTATTAGGACTGGTCTACTAAAACGGCAATAGCACGCACATAATTCAAACTAGAACCTTCACACTTTCACGGTAGTCCACATAATTCAAGCTAGAATCTTCACACTTTCACAGTAGTCCACATAATTTAAGCTGGAATCTTCCCACTTTGACAGTGGTCCACAGAATTTAAGCTGGAATCTTCACACTTTTCACAGTAGTCCACATAATTTAAGCTGCAATCTTTACACTTTCACAGTAGTCCACAACATTTAAGCTGGAATCTTCACACTTTTCACAGTAGTACACATAATTTCAGCTGGAATCTTCACACTTTCACAGTATTCCACATAATTTCAGCTGGAATCTTTAAACTTTAACAGCAGTCCACAGAAACCAAGCTAGAACCTTCAAACTTTCACAGTAGTCCACATAAATGGACACTTTCTTGGAACACCATTAATTCCGAGCGCTCCCGGTAGATGCAGGACTAAGAATTACCGCACATATGTAGCTGATTCGGGCATTTGATTAGAAACGAAAATCTGTAACAATTAAAAATCGGACGGATCTGTAAAACTTTCTAGCTGCTCACCATTTTGTATCGATCTCCTGCCTGCTGCGACACCAGGTGCACCTGAATCGTGGGGCGGGAGGGGGGGGGGGGTAGTTTGAGGGTGGAGGTGGGGACCCAGGGTGATGAAGGGATGGAGGAGTCTTACATCTCTTAATAGTACAATATCAAAGGGGACCTCTTGCTTCACTCGCTCATGGCAGTCTGTTTCTTCGCGTTTGTTCAGATGCACAGAAACCCTGAGTATATCCTGCGTCTTTCACCAGGAACTCTGTTTGTATTGAACACACATAATAGAGCACATCACCAAATTGCCGACGTTTATCAACGATACACACACACACACATATTTTAATTTCCGTGTCAAGTAGGCGTATTGACATTGCGTAAAAAAACGTGTCTCCCGAAATCTATTTAGCAGACCAGCACAGCTAGCTAGGTGATCTTTGTCACAGTTTCTAACGATAGTTCACCTCCTACAAAAATGGTGGGTGAGTAGACACAGTGAACAACTCTATGTTATCTGTACCGTCTTGGGTTGTGGCTCCCGTCCTGAAAACTGTAACTAGTTACTAGGACGGGTACCCTTAGAAACCCTCCCTGAATCAAAACATTCTGGAAGTATGAAATTAACGGCGACTTAATATAATGGGCCCACTACACGAAATATGCACTAACACAACCACTTAAACTGGAAGTTTCCATTGCTACACGGGTGCACCTGACTCCGTTATCTTGTCAGATATACATTTGAAATATATTTCAGATATTTTCTGCTCTTAAATTGATAATGATGTAATCAATTAGTTACTGCTTTCCGCGCCGATTCGGTTAGTAAACGATATTCACTTTGATAATAAAAGAAGAAAGTTTGTCAAGATCTGTCATGGTTATCATGAATGTCAGGATTACCTTACAGCTTCCCGTGAAACACAGACCTTCAACAAATTGCTCGCACAGTCTAGTGTCCTGTACAATCCAATGAAGTTCCTTCTACGTCATCTTTATCATTCTTTGGAGTTTCACAAGTTCTGTTCTACTTGTCTCTTTGTTCTCTCACTCCCCCCACCCCCTTTTTTTCCCAACTATTTTTCTAACTCTGGAGGTTCCCATACCAAGTGAGTACATCTACTGCCAGAATACGAAAAGCATTTCATTATAACAAGGACTATAGAAAGACCTATTGATAGTTGTAAAAGCACGCAAATTCCAAGAATATATTGTATGTTAAAATCAAATCAATCAATCAAAACCCGTCACTCCTCTCGGTGCATAGGCCATCGACAACATATCGCCAGCGTACACGGTCCTGGGCTTCTCTCTCATAGGCCATCGACAACATCTGGCCAGCGTGCACTCCTGGGCTTCTCTCTCATAGGCCATCGACAACATCTCGCCAGCGTACACGGTCCTGGGCTGCTTTTTGTGCCACTCTCCAGGTGTCATTATTTAAATTAATTTGAGCTCCTTTTCACATTCTCTTCTCTGCGTACTTTAGGGTCTATATCTCTTTCTTTCTCCCTGAAGATTCCATGCAAGAGCCTGTCTGGCTATGTTAGACTGTGCTTTCCTTTCCCACAAGTCTTCATTCCTCACCATTGCCTGCCACTTTGTGCCCATTTTCCGTCATAAGCATTTGTTAACGAAAGACTGGAGTCTTTGTTATATGGCCTTGGTCGGTCTCCATGTCTCCGCTCCATACAGCAACACCGATGTGACACTTGCATTGAATATTCTAATATTGGTGTGAATTTTGATATCTCTGGATCTTTATATATTGTTTAGTACCAGGAATGCCTCTCGTGCCTTTCCAATTCTGATCCTTACATCTGCATTTGTACCTCCTGATGTGCTGCCTAAATAGGTAAATGTTTTTGCATAACCAAAAAGTGATAATGTGGTCAACGTCTAAAAATACTTGGATAAGTTCAGGTTTACAATGTCCAGCATCTTCAATATTCGGACGAACCACGGTACCCAAGGGATGATAGCAAATGACCAATGTGACCATCAAATCACAGTCGTAAAAGATGGAGAAATGGTTGTGGTAAAATCTAGCAAACTTATCACAACCGTTCACACTAAATCTGCTATTTACTTTCCCAGTCTCCAAACCGTGGCTCGAGGTCATCAGCCGGTCAGAACTCGCCGTCAAATGTTTCATTGTTACAGATTTCCGTTTCTAAAGAAATGCCTGAATCAGCTACATCTGTACGGCAATTCTTAGTTTTGCATAAACTGGGATAGGTCGGAACTTATGGTTTGTCCCAAGAAAGTATCTATTTATGTGGATTACTGTAGAAGTTCGTATGTTCTAACATTAAACTCTACATTTTTCGTAGATAACCTCATATTGAATATGTGGTTTCTGGTCCCTCTGTATTTCCTAAATTCTGCTTAGACTGTGAATTTCAGATTCAAAATCGTTTTTCTATCCTATTTAATAGGATCCGTAAGAGTATCTTGCTAGCGTGTCTGATTAGCGCGATAGTCAGTTTAGTTTGTGCACAGCTTTAGATTACCTTTTTTGGGAAGGAAAATAAATTCATGTCTTCCGTGCTTCTGGCCACTGCACTGTGCCATATCTGTGTACACAGCTTGTGATAAACTTGAGCACATATTTCCCTTCCTACTTATATTAGCTCTTTTTGGATATCATCACATCCTGGGGACTTTCCCTTTTTCAGGCTTTTGATTGCTGAGCGTACTTCTTTCAGTTCAGGTTCTTTCTCCTCTTTTGGTAGGATTGTAACTGAGCACTTTGTGCTATCTTCATGCATGGCTCTGCAGTACTTTCCTGCAATGAGACTAACCGGGGTCGCGGTATGAGGACACACGGTTATTGATAATTTATTTGAACTTTTTCTTCTTCTTCTTCTGCGTTCGTTCTCAATCTCCGGCTACTAAGCCCTGAACAGGGCTTTGTAAGTTGCAAGGTGTAGTCCGGAGAACGGAATGCGTTGTGTCGATTATTTAAATAATGACTCATAGTCATATAATGACTGCACTTATTCATATTTTCACTATATGCCTGAGAGGATTTATATAGTTTAGGAATAAAGGTCGCTTGCTTAGGAGTTTGTCGAGGAATGTTCAAACTTTGTAATTGTTTTTCCTCCTTAAAAAAAGACTTTTTCCGTCCTATATGTTTAACAGTACTTCTTGACTACGATATCAGTATCCAATCAAGCGCCAATCTTGTTATATTATCTGGTGTTTTTCTGACGTAGTAACCCGTGCATAATCCATTTTTATCCTCATTTGTTAGCTGTATTAGTTGCCGTCATATTGTTTGCACATATATATGTTTTCGGTTACAATCACGCGCTGTCAAGGGATGCCAACAATTTTAAAAATAAAATTCAAACCGTGATAACTTCTTATCTCTGAAAATTGAGTTTTCTATGGGGTTCTTTCCCCTGGACTACTCCGAAAATTGTTAATTTTTTCCCTCACAGGTAACGTGAAGGCCAAACAAACATGTAATGTAATGACATATTTTCATTAACAAATTTAAGATAATATTTATATATATTGGTATTATTTGCTGCATTTCTGCCGATTAATTAGGATTCGTTAGTTTCAAACTTCTCGTAACCAATAAAATAAGGATGGACTTATTGTATCCGTTACAAATTCCCAGAAATGCACTAACATTATAAATTTAGTCCTGAACTAACTGTGATAATTAAACAATGGTTTGTGATTATAAGCACCAGAAAAAAATATAGTGTTCTCATTTGGAACAATACAATATAAATAATAATTTGTCGTATAAAATCTTCAAATTACATGAGATATGCTCAACATATAGTACTAAAATAGGAGGAGGGTTGAACTGATCTTAATGTTTGTTCTTGCTAAACGCCTCAAGTGTACCTCTTCTCGAGTGACTGTCTTTTTATATAATCATGTGTACTAGAAATTACATTCTTAAAATGCAAAATATTATTGAAAAGTGCAGATTGTAAAATGTTGACTTATTCACCTGTTTCATAGACTTAACCAAGGTTTTCAACTGTGTGCGACAGTAAAATATTTAACAACATCAAACAAACATTAGATTCGCTACGCACCAGATTCGACTGATCGAATCACACTGTATCAGAGACATAAAGCAGCGGTCAGAAAAGCTGAAGTGACATTGAACTGGTCTGAGTTGCATAATGGAGTGTGACAAGGATGCCTATTCTTCCCTTATGTGTTCAAGCATTATTGAAGGCGTTCAATAATATTTTGTACAGGTAAGTGCTTCATTTTTCAGTTACATCAAACCAAATATTTTGTCCCTTACGATGGGTGTTCAAATGAAACCGAATCTAACTGCATCAAGTGAACATTCGTAGGATGCGTATGATGACGTCGCTTCTGATGTAACAGCACATACCAGCCGTCAAGTTTGCAAAATTTCATTATCCGCCTTACTCATACTTTCCTCAGCAGACCATTGAAAACATGGCGGGTGTGATACGGAATCCGTCTGGAGATGATCAGCAAGCACTGATTAGGTTTCAAATAGCTCAAGGATTTCGACCAGTTGACATTAATCGCATACTGCAGGCAGTGTATGGTAATAAAGGTGTGGCGAACGTAAGCTCCGGCGACGACACACCCGAACTGCTGCATCAATTTTGGCGATGCATCTCCTGACACAACAAAATGCACTTGACCTGGTCTCGGAAGATCTTTCGTTAACTCACGTCTTTCTTTAAACATCGTTTTTCAGTTCTTCACTGTTGTCTTCGACACACTTTAGTTACCATGCACTGACTGCATTTTACGATGAATTTCAACTGGTCGACATTTTTCAGCTGTTAGAAATCGTATCACCGCTTGCTCTGATCAACTCTGTATGGATTCCGCATCACATTCGCCAGGTTTTTATAGGTCTGCTGAGGAAATCATGAGTAGGAGGATAATGACATTTTACAAACTTAGCGGTTGGTATGTGCTGTATACACAAGAAGTGACATTATCATGGGCATCGTACATATTTTCATTTGGTGCAGTAAGGTATGGTTTCATTTCGTGTTATCGATAACAGGCGAGCGTGCAAACACTCAAGAACATCGTTAAACCTCTCTTTCGTTCTGCTTTCCTCACTCGAGCGGGCTCGCACATTATTTGATCTCATACATATCTCAATGAACATATTAGAAACGGATTCGTGCATCGGAAACTACAAGCTTTCTCATTACACAGTGTGCTAGTTATTTTGGGAAACAAATTAATGAAAAAAAATGTTAAAGTTGATTAAATTTAAGTTTAGTCAAAATTTACAAATCGGTATGGTCAGATACCTACCGAGACGAGAACACAAACAAAACCTTCGTTACAACTAATAGGCATTCATCGGGAACAATAAATAACAACATTACTAGCAAATCAACATATAAGGAAAAAAGGGTATACTTATCTGATATAGTGTCTGTCCTCGCGACTGGTTGGGTCAGAAGCTCGACTGTAAATGAAGGACAGCAGTCAAATAAGGTAGCCAGGAGAGCGTGGAGCTAGTTATTTTTGAACAATTCACTATTACCCAAACAAACCACATTGTGCGTTAACACCGGTTTAATTTTGATGTTTTTGAATGCTATAGTCCACTGTGAATTCGTTAACTGTGTTCGCCTAGCTGACAATATTACTATACATTTTTTTCACTAAGCATATTTTCATGGAGATATCATACAGAATATCCTGTTTCAGCTTGGTCATCAATGCCCTTACCCTTATTTACAAGTAAACAAAGGGTTGAGGAGGCAGATGGAGCTCTGCAAACACAAAGAGTGAAACCAATTACTCTGTTCAAGCCTGGCCAACTGAGTAGGAAAGAGATGGCTAATGCCAAACCCAGAACCAACAACCCAGGCCCCTACAGCGCCAACATGACCGAGCAGGGGGGACTTCAGGGGGCATGGACAATCGAATCGACCACGGGTCAATTTGTGACAAAACTACATGACTGGAGACAGATTTTGGACCCGCACAATATTAACTAACTTCTCGAGCAACGAGTCCATTATAACGTATTATGGCTTATGACAACAATATTTTTAGTCGGTGAATTGTGCAACACAAATTTACTGAAAGTAATATGTCTTCTTCTTCTTCCTCATTCGTCTACAGACCTCAACTTCAATTACTCTAACGAAGGCAGCAGTCGACTCAAGGCTTTGCACACTTCCATACAGCTTCTCGTGGAAGGACACTGGCTGTTGTCAAATGCTACTTCTCTTGTCGGTATACAGTAGCCAGGACTGCATAATATGTTCTGCCTTCATGAGGCTGTGCCGCAGGCACAAAGGTCTGTAGTGCCAATCTTGAACTTGTTGTACAGATGACATCTAAGTCTGTTATGACCTGTGTGTAGCCGGAGAATGATCACCGGGTCTCGCCTGAAGAGTTGATGGTAGACATCGTTTTCTATGTGGCCAAATGCTCTTTTTTTCCATTTTGCACTGTACGTTGCCCTGATGAATGATTTAGTCTCTTTGTATGTGATTTCTGTGTCATTCTGCGACAGCATTTCTCCCTCTCTGGCGAGTCTGTCCACCTCCTCGCTGTCTGGAATGTTGCAGTGGGCTGGTATCCACTGGGCTGTGCTTTCTTTTGTAGCACTGATACATGCATTCGATGGAGTCTGCCAGAGCACCGAGTTCATTTCTGTGCTGGTTCTTGAACGCCATTAAGATTGCAAAGGCGTCTGTGAAAATGAGCATTTGCTTTTCTGCCTGCTCCTTATGGTCTACAAGGGTTTCAGCTGCTTGTCTCAGGGCACTGGCTTCTGCACTGAAGTTGCTGCAGGGTCTCCCACTGCCAAATACTGCAGAGTATACTTTGCTTTTTAGTTTTATAGTGATGCCTCCTCCCCCGTTTCCAACTGCATCTATGGCTGAGCCATCCGTATAGACATGTGCCCAGGCTGTTGGTGGACATTTTTGGTTGATGTAATTTGTAACTATGTGGTTTTTCTGTTCCTCTGTTTGTGACTTTTTGTCTTTGATGTTAAGGGATATTGCATTTAACATCAGAGAAAGGGTCTTCCATTCCAGATGCAGCGGATGGAGCATGCTGGTATTGGTTTTATTGTTTTTTAAAGTGCAGCATTGTTTTTAATCTTTACTTTTGCCTGGACTGAAACACTTTTCCTTTTTAGCCTGCCGCGTCCCAGCCCATTTAGTCTGTGGTGCATCGGGTCGTCCATCATTGTTTTTAACTTCCCCGCTTGCTGTAGGATTCTGCAGTCTCGGCGGTGTTCGCTTGGCTGTAGCCCAGTCATAGCTTCCAGGTTTTTATTTGGATGGACTTCAGGGCTCCTGTTATGATGCGGGCTGCTTGATTCTGGGAGCGCCCTATTTGTCAAAGTTTGATTTAGATGATGTGGACCTGGCTGTAATACCGTATTCCAAAACTGGTCTCACTCTGCCTGTGTATAATTTCTTTAGCGTGTTTCCGTCAGCACCCCAAGTAGTGCCAGTAAGTTTCTTTATGATGGACATGCGTAGCCTTGCCCTCAGCTGGGTCTTTAAAATGTGCATTTTTCAGGTGAGACGTCGGTCTAAGGAAACTCCTAAGAAGGTTGAAGCCTCATCTAGCCGTATCTCTTTTCCATTTAGTTGGAGTTTTACTTGTTGCCATATGTTTGACAAGGAGAAGATGGTATGTTTCGTTTTTTGTTCATTTATTTTTAGTAACCAGGTCTTAGACCATAATTCAAGGGCTGCGACAGAGCCTTGCATTCCTGTGCTGGCTGTAGTGATGAGTTTGTCAGTAGTCTACATGACCAGGTCATCAGCGTAGAGTGGGTACTTTTGTGGAGGTTGTTGGCGATGTCATTTAAGGAGATAAGGAAGAGTGTAGGGAAGAGGACACCACACTGGGAACACCTTGTTCCATGGTTTCCTTTTTACTGTTATTCCCTTGGACCTGCACTCTTGCTGTTTTATTTTCTAAGTAGTTGCTGATTTACTCCAACATTTTCCCTCATACTCCATATTGCAGCATTTTTCCACGTATCTGTCTTTCCATACTTGGTCGAAGGCTTTTTCCAGGTCTACCCATATAGCCAGAGTGTGTTTTCCTTCCTGCAAAGCATCTTCGATTTCTTGTGCTATGTGGATTACTTGATCTTCCGTGGATCCGTGTTGCCTGAAGCCTGCCTGTTGTGGTATAATAATTAGGTTTTCTTCAAGGTGCCATCTGAGTCTGGTATTCATTATTTTGTCCATGTGCTTACCTGTGCAGCCCAGGAGACTGATTGGCCTATAGTTATTTATGTTAAGTTTATCTTTATTTTTCTTCAGGATCGGAATGATTCGTGCTTCTTTCCACACTTGAGGTACAATGCTACGCTTCCAGTTGCAGTTCATGATCACGAGGAGTATTTTCTTTGCAGTGCCATCCAATTTCATAAGCATGTCATTGGTTATCCCGAGTTTTCCATGTGACTTTCTTGGTTTGAGGGAGTAAAGGGCTGCATCAAGTTCCTTCAGGGTCAGTTGGTTGTCATGTGCTCCTCTGGTCAGTTGGTTGTCATATGCTCCTCTGGGCAGGTTATTGGGCTATTTTGTAGATCTATCTCTATATCTATTGCCTGTTTTCTTTCAGGTGGGATCTGGCTTGCTTGTGAGCATGTTTTTTATGAATGCGTTAGCTGCATGTGTTTTGGTCAGCATTTTCCCACTCAGTTGTACTGCGGTTTCATGGTTCCTGCAGTCCTCGTTGTTTAGGGCATTGGCTAACCTCCATAGTTTTCTGCCGTCTTTGTCCAGATTTAGCGTTTCTGTTATTTTTATCCAGCTGTTTCTCGCTGAGCTATTAAGTGTCTTTTTGTACTTTGCTGCAATAGCTTTGTAGTAGAGGTTAGTCTCTTTTTATCTTTCCTTTTCTGTTCTTCCTCTGGCTTCTGTCAGTTGTTCTACTAGTTCCTGAAGTTCTTGCGTCCAGTAAGGTTTGTAGTCTCTACTTGCCCCTCGGGGTATTGATTCGAGGGCAGCTCTCAAAACAGCTCTGATGACGCTTTCGGCTAGTTCCCCAATTGTTAAATTTCGGGTGTTAACCTGGCTGCAGTACATGTCTGACAGCGTAGAAAAGAGGTTCCAGCCCGCTGTTTTGTTATTCCATCGGGGCAGTTGCTTATGTTCTTGGGTTGTGTGTTCCTTATTAATCACCAGCTTCATTGGTTTCTGATAACTGCCTGCCAATTACAGTGATATGTGAATCTAATATAATAATTGAGTGTTAATATTATACATTTGAGAAGAATCAAAATTCTTACTCTTTTATACTGTTGTTATGTACATAAATAAAAATAGTTGTTAATAGTTTATTTACACTGTTATGATCATAAAATGTATAATCTATTTTATTTCATTTCATTCAAATTCTACAATAGCAAATGAAGTTCTAAAGTTTGTTATAAATTCTTTTTTTTTTTAAAAGAGAATATTCTTCGAAATAAATTCATGCACTCTTGCAAAATAATTACACATCAAGGAGCTTTTCAAATGACTGAACAAATGTTTCAAATTAAAAAACGTTTTTTAAATTATTTCCTCCATTATTTTGGGGAAATTGCTAGTCAAATTATAATGTTATACAGCAGCAATTCTGAACCTGTGCTCCGGACGTCTGGGATTCCGCGAGATCCTTTCAGGAAGTCCCGGAAGGCTTAAAAAAAGAAGTAAATCTAAACAGTTTAAAAACAGAAACAGGGAAAGTACATACGAAATTAATCTAGACGAAGTTCACACAATTAGATACATGCCGATTAAACAGACGCACTGGTGGGTTTTGAGCCATTAAGACATGTAGCCAGACTTCATAACAAGACTGTCGTCCCTGATCGAAGACTTCTGAAAAAACGGCCACTGTAACGATTATAAAAGGATGCGGGACAGAGTTAAAATACCCAACCGGAAAATAGAAGCATGTTCCGTAGTCGGATAATTAGATCCATCGCCCAATTGATGGTGTCATAGATCGCTAAAAGAATAAAACTCGGTAACATGATTGGCTACCCCATCCTGTAAAAACGTTGAGTCACAAAAACTTATATAGTTATTGGATTGGCAGGTCAATGTTTGAGGACTTCGTATGCATTTGTGATAGACCTGTGCTCCACAGGTAGCTGATAAGATTTTGAATGATTGATTGATTGAACTGAAACATGTGTAAATATGTACTCTTGACTATACCGCACAATAGACTTCTCGGGAAAAAACTCCCAATGGTGATCACAATTTCTATACCAACCTCATGGTTCTGGCTGTTGTAATGACACCCAATGTTCCTAATGTCTATGTTATCTCATTTCCGCTATCAGATCACTCAATTATTGTTAACAATGGTTTAGCAATATCACGAGCTTCGGATCGAAATGAGATACATCAATACATACTGTTTTGCCAAGTATTCCCACTTCCGAGTTTTTGATTAGGATCAGAAATATATGCTGCAAATTGGAACATACTCAGGCAATACTGTGGACAGTTTATCACCCCACAAGAACAAGACTTTCAGTACTTAGTTAAGGGATTCAAGTAAGAGAGTGGTGTATAGAGACAGCACGTCTGATAATAATAGTAAAGTCGTGAGGGATTAGGAAAACTATGTGTGATAATAAAACTTACATCGTGAGAATTTTGTAGAAAAAGTACGTCTGATAAGAATAGTTACATCGTGAGAGATTTGTAGAGAAAGTATGTCTGATAATAATAGTTACATCGTGAGAAATGTGTAGAGAAAGTATGTTTAATAATAATAGTTACATCGTGAGAAATTTGTAGGGAAAGTACGTCTGATAATAATAGTTACATCGTGTGAGATTAATAGAGAAAGTATGTTTAATAATAATAGGTAAATCGTGAGAGATCTGTAGAGAAAGTATGTTTAATAATAATAGTTACATCGTGAGAAATTTGTAGAGAAAGTAAGTTGAATAATAATAGTTACATCGTGAGAGATGTGTAGAGAAAGTAAGTTTAATAATAATGGTTACATCGTGAGAGATATGTAGAGAAAGTTAGTTTAATAATAATAGTTACATCGTGAGAGATGTGTAGAGAAAGTAAGTTTAATAATAATGGTTACATCGTAAAAGCTTTGTCGAGAAAGTATGTGGAGTAATAATGGTTATTGCGTGAGATTTGCAAGACGATCATCTTAATTTAGATGGATTGAGATCGTCAAACGGGTTGGTGGAAACAGTTGAGCAGGAATACCATTGTAGGAAAGGGAAAGCGAAATAGGCGGAGGAACTGAAGTGTACGGGGAAGAAAAAGCTGAGTGAGTTTCAGGGTTGGAGAGTGCAATGGGGATGTGCGGCATAGGAGGAAGTGGAAAGTGTACAACCTTCAAATCTTAAATAACTTTTGTTTCTGTCGTTTTCACTCAGTTTGGCTTGGCTTGGCTTCATTCATTCTCAATCTCCCACTACCAAACCCTGAAAGGGCTTAAGTAGCAGAATGTAGTCCCGAGAACGGAATGCGTTGTGTCGTAGTTTACAGCTCGACCGCGACATTTGCACCTTTCGGTCCAACACATCAGACTTCAGCAAGCATTTTTTTAGTACCGGGTTAGCATTCCCTCTTCGATCCCTTCTCCTTAGCCAGTCTGCTCTGCTGCAGCCTGTTATCCAGAATCACCGCGTGGAGGTGTAGAAGGGTCTTGGCAGCTCTGGTTCGCTACCCTGACGCTAGCAGTCAGCTATGGGTTGCTGACCACTGCAGCTCATGCGCTGCTAAACATCTTGATCCCTCACTCAGTTTGAAGAACGGATACACGGGTCTGCTAATCTATATATAATGCCGATGCCAAGATTACCAGTAAAGCACAATGTGATGCTCTGCTGTTTAACGGTAATCCCAGCATTGTGATAAGTATTTGCCGCTGCAGTCTAACATAAATGTGAACCTATTCTTCACAGGACAAGACAACGATGACAACTGCTTTGTGCTGTATCTTGGTGATTGGTGGAATGCCAGCTGTGTTAAATCCAACCTCGATGGTCTATGGGAAAACAGCAAATTCGCAAAGGGAGAGAACTGGGAAAGAATTAAAGGATACCCCAGCAGCCTCATATCAGACCCTGTTTCCTATCAAGTTTCTGGAAGATTTTATGCATTGCATTTACTTATTTGTAAAACCATTGTCGAACGTTGAAAACAATAAACTGCTTCAATACAATATGTGTCTGAAATTAAACTATGTGATGTTACGTTATAGAAGTCTATGTAAAATATGGTACCCCACTCGCTACAGACTCCTGGTTTTCCCGTAACTTTGAAACCAATAAACATAATTCAATAACATTTGACGTTACATAACTTGGTGTGTGAGAAACAGCATCATTATCATAGGCGTCTATTTGTCCGTAGACAATACGCTTGACGCACTGTGATATTGGTCCAACACTGTCTCCTGTATTTCAACACTGTTTGCTATGACTGTAGAGGTCCCTGCCACAGATAGTACAACCACGATGAGGAGGCTGGCTTTCTGGGCTGCTTTTTTATCTTTTCAGTCTTTATCTTTTCTCTGCAATCATAAGGCCTCTACGAGCGTCGGCAGTCACTATGTGCTCTCCAACTGACTGTCTCCAAAGAAATTCGATCATTAGCAATTGTTTTCCAACACTCGGATGGGATGTCGCATGACTTCATGTCCATCTTGCATGCGTCTTCGAATCTCAGTGGGGGACTGCCGATTCGTCTAACTCAAATAGCCAGCTGTCTATATAGAATATCCTTTGGCAATCTATGATCTTCCATGCGGTAAACAAACCCCAACCACCGAAGACGTCTCTGACTCGACAGCGAAGACTGACTGTGAGTGTTTGCTTTCTGTAAGACCACACTATGTGGCACTCTCTCTTGCCACGCAATCTCCAATATACGCTTTAGATACCTCCTGTGAAAGGTGTTGAGCCATTCCTGCTTAGTGTAAGGAATTTATATATTAATTCCATACATTAAATGCCAAGAACGCAGGGCTTATAGACTCTGACCTTGATGTCTTGAGACAGCGCATTAATCTCCTAGATTCTCTTCGTCAGGCGGGTCATGACGGTACTCGCCCTGCCACGCCTACTGTTTGTCTCCTTTTCGAGCGAGAGAGCGTTGCTGATAGCGGACCCCAGATAAGTGAAGCTTTTTAAAAACCAAAGAACAGAATTCAATATAATTTGACATGAACATAATTTGAACCAGTTGGGCAACAATGAACTACGCACTGGCTATTTCCAGCAGGGTGAAGCCACATGTCCCACATCAAATGTCAGCATCACTAAAATTAATTCCTTCTTAGAAGTTCGAGTCATTTCTAAGTGACTTTGATCACGAAGGTCGACTGACTTTGCCCAACTTGTTTTCTTTGAATGAGACATGCTGAAAGGGGAAAATGTTTCGCAACAAGCCAATAAATCTCAAGGAACTGCAAAAAAACATTTGGTAAAAAACTGAGTCGGTAACTCCTGATGCGTGGGCCAATACCTTCCATAACATAGATAGGTGTGTGCAGGGAAGCCTTGATTCTAATGGTGACAACTTGCAACACTTAATTTAAACTCATTATATATGTCACACATCAAGAAATTCCCCTCTAAAATATTATTGGATTACGTTCATTGGTTTAATCGTTATTGGGGAAAAACCAGGGGCGGGTAGCGAATGGAACACCGTGCAATATCCTCCTAGTGAACGAAAGAAGCAGAAACAAGCTTGTAGAGACATGGGAGTGAAGACGTATACTGTGCTGACGATTATCATAGATGACAGGTTAGTCCAAGGACTGTGTAATAGACTCTACTTCTTACTCTTACAGTCACACTTATTCTGTGATGTATAGTGGCCTACCTCACTTCCTCCAGTTAATCTTTATACGCTTCATCAACATAGAAAACACTTAGACTTATAGGAATAATAAGACACAAGATAATTCATTTATTACAAATCTAGTCATTTACACATTTATCAAAACTGAACTGCCAGCATGAGCTTGAAAAAGCCTCGATCTATAGCTTAGTTCAATATTTTATCTTTTATACTTCTTACTATACAACAAAGGGCGTTCAAATAAAACCGGGACATTTTTGTTCAAGTTGTACCTTAATGTCTAATAGCGTGCTGGAACTGCTGCAATTTGTTATGTGTCCTATTAATGCTAGGTGTCCCACTTGCCATGGACCAGTCACGTGACAGAAAATTGAAATTGCTGGCAACACTGTCAGTGCTTGCACGAAACAGCGTTTTGTGATGAAGTTTCTTGTGAAAGAAGGCGTAAAACTTGCTGATATTTACATAAAATTACAATCATAATATAGTGATGAGACACCCAGCCCCAGAAAGACATTTAAATGGTGTAAACGTTTAAGAGAAGGTCGTACATCCGTGCGTCGAGATCCCGGCCGTGGTGGCTCTGAACCAACGTCAGTAATTTATGTGAATATTCAATTTGTGGAATGCCTTATCTTGGATGTTGATTTTCTACCCCTTTGTGCTTCTATCAACAGTGAGTAGTAAATACGCATTTTGAGTGATGTGCATAACCGTCTGCGAAAAAAAAGGCCTGGATTGATCACAAAGAGGGGGGCGATAGAGTGGTCGATTAAACAGCGGACAAGTCCAATGTAAAGTTGCCGAAGCAAATTTGAATCTGTCCAATACACAAATAAAATGGTGCTTAGATAAACTAAGTCGTGTGATGGTTTTTCAATCAGCTTGTCTACACAGGGTTCCAAAGTGAGTCTGCAGTAAACCTCGACTCAGAGATATCTTATGGTTTTATCGCATGTCAATTACACTCCTCTCAAATAATATTGATAATACATGATTAATGACTTGTTACTAATGACAATATAGTCATACTGCATTGAAGAGAACATAATGATTATCGTTAGTTCCGTGTTTAGTGTAATGATGAACCGAAAGTCAGTGTTCTAATATTAGAAACATCGTTTGCAGATCTCTGGGCCTCCGTTAAGTAGCATAATATACCCTTCATCGCTTGATACATAACATAAGGTCAGTTAGAACTGAGCAGCATGCAACAATAATGGAAGTAACAAAGACAACGCAATGCAATAAACCAAACCTTCGACAAGGTAATGAATGCAGCAATAAAACGAAGAACAGAAACAATAACACAAACAAAAATTGCAAATTAATGATTTTAGATAATGACGAACATGACATCGAGACATTAAGGAGGGTCTGTAAATGTCTTTACGTGATGGAAGTCGATTCGTCCTCAAACAGAGGTGCGTACAGCGATGCTGTGTCGAGACTATGTTCTAGAAAGAATGGAGTGACTAGGATACACCTCTGAACTCTTATGTCAACTGTAGCGGTCAGCGACCTAACGATGACTAGTCTCAGGGCCAGATACACAAGACTGACTAGTCTCAGGGCCAGATACACAAGACTGACTAGTCTCAGGGCCAGCGACACAAGACTGGCTAGTCTCAGGGCCAGCGACACAAGACTGACTAGTCTCAGGGCCTGATACACAAGACTGACTAGTCTCAGGGCCAGCGACACAAGACTGACTAGTCTCAGGGCCAGCGACACAAGACTGACTAGTCTCAAGGCCAGCGACACAAGACTGACTAGTCTCAGGGTTACCGACACAAGACTGACTAGTCTCACAGTTAGCGACTCAAGACTGACTAGTCTCAGGGTTAGCGACACAAGACTGACTAGTCTCAGGGTTAGCGACACAAGGCTGACTAGTCTCAAGGACCAGCGACACAAAACTGACTAGTCTCAGAGCCAGATACACAAGACTGACTAGTCTCAGGGCCAGCGACACAAGACTGACTAGTCTCAGGGCCTGATACACAAGACGGATTAGTCTCAGGGTTAACGACACAAGATTGACTAGTCTCAGGGCCAGCGACACAAGACTGACTAGTTTCAAGGGCAGCGACACAAGACTGACTAGTTTCAGGGCCAGCGACACAAGGCTGACTAGTCTCAGGGCTAGCGACACAAGACAGACTAGTCTCAGGGTCAGCGACACAAGACTGACTAGTCTCAGGGTTAGCGACACAAGACTGAATAGTCTCAGGGTTAGCGACACAAGGCTGATTAGTCTCAGGGTTAGCGACACAAGGCTGACTAATCTCAGGGTTAGCGACACAAGGCTGACTAGTCTCAAGGACCAGCGACACAAAACTGACTAGTCTCAGAGCCAGATACACAAGACTGACTAGTCTCAAGGACCAGCGACACAAGACTGACGAGTCTCAGGGCCTGATACACAAGACGGATTAGTCTCAGGGTTAACGACACAAGATTGACTAGTCTCAGGGCCAGCGACACAAGACTGACTAGTTTCAAGGGCAGCGGCACAAGACTGACTAGTTTCAGGGCCAGCGACACAAGACAGACTAGTCTCAGGGTTAGCGACACAAGACTGACTAGTCTCAGGGTTAGCGACACAAGACTGAATAGTCTCAGGGTTAGCGACACAAGGCTGATTAGTCTCAGGGTTAGCGACACAAGGCTGACTAATCTCAGGGTTAGCGACACAAAGCTGACTAGTCTCAAGGACCAGCGACAAAAGACTGACTAGTTTCAGGGCCAGCGACACAAGACGGCTTAGTCTCAGGGTTAACGACACAAGACTGACTAGTCTCAGGGCCAGCGACACAAGGCTGACTAATCTCGGGGCTATTGACACAAGACTGACTAGTTTCAAGGACAGCGACGCAAGACTGACTAGTCTCGGGGCCATCGACAGAAGACTGACTAGTCTCTCGGCCAGCGACACAAGACTGAGTAGTCTCAGGGCCAGCGACAGAAGACTGACTAGTCTCAGGGTTAGCGACACAAGACTGACTAGTCTCAGGGTTAACGACGAAATGCTGACTAGTCTCAGGGTTAGCAACACAAGACTGACTAGTCTCAGGGCAAGCGACACAGGACTGACTAGTCACAGAGTTAGCGACATAAGGCTGACTAGTCTCAAGGGCCAGCGACACAAAGGTGACTAGTTTCAAGGGCCAGTGACACAAAGCTGACTAGTTTCAAGGGCAGCGACACAAGACTGACTAGTCTCAGGGTTAGCGACACACGACTGAGTCGTCTCAGGGTTAGCGACACACGACTGACTAGTCTCAAGGCCAGCGACACAAGACTGACTAGTCTCAGGGTTAGCGACACAAGACTGAATAGTTTCAGGGTTAGCGACACAAGGCTGATTAGTCTCAGGGTTAGCGACACAAGGCTGACTAATCTCAGGGTTAGCGACACAAGGCTGACTAGTCTCAAGGACCAGCGACACAAGACTGACTAGTCTCAGGGCCTGATACACAAGACGGATTAGTCTCAGGGTTAACGACACAAGATTGACTAGTCTCAGGGCCAGCGACACAAGACTGACTAGTTTCAAGGGCAGCGACACAAGACTGACTAGTTTCAGGGCCAGCGAAATAAGGCTGACTAGTCTCAGGGCTAGCGACACAAGACAGACTAGTCTCAGGGTTAGCGACACAAGACTGACTAGTCTCAGGGTTAGCGACACAAGACTGAATAGTCTCAGTGTTAGCGACACAAGGCTGATTAGTCTCAGGGTTAGCGACACAAGGCTGACTAATCTCAGGGTTAGCGACACAAGGCTGACTAGTCTCAAGGACCAGCGACAAAAGACTGACTAGTTTCAGGGCCAGCGACACAAGACGGCTTAGTCTCAGGGTTAACGACACAAGACTGACTAGTCTCAGGGCCAGCGACACAAGGCTGACTAGTTTCAGGGCCAGCAACACAAGACTGACTAGTTTCAAGGGCAGGGACACAAGGCTGACTAGTCTCAGGGCCAGCGACACAAGGCTGACTAATCTCGGGGCTATTGACACAAGACTGACTAGTTTCAAGGGCAGCGACACAAGACTGACTAGTCTCGGGGCCATCGACACAAGACTGACTTGTCTCTCGGCCAGCGACACAAGACTGAGTAGTCTCAGGGCCAGCGACACAAGACTGACTAGTCTCAGGGCAAGCGACGCAGGACTGACTAGTCACAGAGTTAGCGACATAAGGCTGACTAGTCTCAAGGGCCAGCGACACAAAGGTGACTAGTTTCAAGGGCCAGTGACACAAAGCTGACTAGTTTCAAGGGCAGCGACACAAGACTGACTAGTCTCAGGGTTAGCGACACACGACTGAGTCGTCTCAGGGTTAGCGACACACGACTGACTAGTCTCAAGGCCAGCGACACAAGACTGACTAGTCTCAGGGCTAGCGACACACGACTGACTAGTCTCAAGGCCAGCGACACAAGGCTGACTAGTCTCAAGGGCCAGCGACACAATACTGACTAGTCTCAGGGCCAGCGACACAAGACTGACTATTCTCAAGGGCCAGCGACACAAGACTGATTAGTCTCAGGGCCAGCGACACAAGACTGACTAGTCTCAAGGCCAGCGACACAAGACTGACTAGTCTCAGGGTTACCGACACAAGACTGACTAGTCTCACAGTTAGCGACTCAAGACTGACTAGTCTCAGGGTTAGCGACACAAGACTGACTAGTCTCAGGGTTAGCGACACAAGGCTGACTAGTCTCAAGGACCAGCGACACAAAACTGACTAGTCTCAGAGCCAGATACACAAGACTGACTAGTCTCAGGGCCAGCGACACAAGACTGACTAGTCTCAGGGCCTGATACACAAGACGGATTAGTCTCAGGGTTAACGACACAAGATTGACTAGTCTCAGGGCCAGCGACACAAGACTGACTAGTTTCAAGGGCAGCGACACAAGACTGACTAGTTTCAGGGCCAGCGACACAAGGCTGACTAGTCTCAGGGCTAGCGACACAAGACAGACTAGTCTCAGGGTCAGCGACACAAGACTGACTAGTCTCAGGGTTAGCGACACAAGACTGAATAGTCTCAGGGTTAGCGACACAAGGCTGATTAGTCTCAGGGTTAGCGACACAAGGCTGACTAATCTCAGGGTTAGCGACACAAGGCTGACTAGTCTCAAGGACCAGCGACACAAAACTGACTAGTCTCAGAGCCAGATACACAAGACTGACTAGTCTCAAGGACCAGCGACACAAGACTGACGAGTCTCAGGGCCTGATACACAAGACGGATTAGTCTCAGGGTTAACGACACAAGATTGACTAGTCTCAGGGCCAGCGACACAAGACTGACTAGTTTCAAGGGCAGCGGCACAAGACTGACTAGTTTCAGGGCCAGCGACACAAGACAGACTAGTCTCAGGGTTAGCGACACAAGACTGACTAGTCTCAGGGTTAGCGACACAAGACTGAATAGTCTCAGGGTTAGCGACACAAGGCTGATTAGTCTCAGGGTTAGCGACACAAGGCTGACTAATCTCAGGGTTAGCGACACAAAGCTGACTAGTCTCAAGGACCAGCGACAAAAGACTGACTAGTTTCAGGGCCAGCGACACAAGACGGCTTAGTCTCAGGGTTAACGACACAAGACTGACTAGTCTCAGGGCCAGCGACACAAGGCTGACTAATCTCGGGGCTATTGACACAAGACTGACTAGTTTCAAGGACAGCGACGCAAGACTGACTAGTCTCGGGGCCATCGACAGAAGACTGACTAGTCTCTCGGCCAGCGACACAAGACTGAGTAGTCTCAGGGCCAGCGACAGAAGACTGACTAGTCTCAGGGTTAGCGACACAAGACTGACTAGTCTCAGGGTTAACGACGAAATGCTGACTAGTCTCAGGGTTAGCAACACAAGACTGACTAGTCTCAGGGCAAGCGACACAGGACTGACTAGTCACAGAGTTAGCGACATAAGGCTGACTAGTCTCAAGGGCCAGCGACACAAAGGTGACTAGTTTCAAGGGCCAGTGACACAAAGCTGACTAGTTTCAAGGGCAGCGACACAAGACTGACTAGTCTCAGGGTTAGCGACACACGACTGAGTCGTCTCAGGGTTAGCGACACACGACTGACTAGTCTCAAGGCCAGCGACACAAGACTGACTAGTCTCAGGGTTAGCGACACAAGACTGAATAGTTTCAGGGTTAGCGACACAAGGCTGATTAGTCTCAGGGTTAGCGACACAAGGCTGACTAATCTCAGGGTTAGCGACACAAGGCTGACTAGTCTCAAGGACCAGCGACACAAGACTGACTAGTCTCAGGGCCTGATACACAAGACGGATTAGTCTCAGGGTTAACGACACAAGATTGACTAGTCTCAGGGCCAGCGACACAAGACTGACTAGTTTCAAGGGCAGCGACACAAGACTGACTAGTTTCAGGGCCAGCGAAATAAGGCTGACTAGTCTCAGGGCTAGCGACACAAGACAGACTAGTCTCAGGGTTAGCGACACAAGACTGACTAGTCTCAGGGTTAGCGACACAAGACTGAATAGTCTCAGTGTTAGCGACACAAGGCTGATTAGTCTCAGGGTTAGCGACACAAGGCTGACTAATCTCAGGGTTAGCGACACAAGGCTGACTAGTCTCAAGGACCAGCGACAAAAGACTGACTAGTTTCAGGGCCAGCGACACAAGACGGCTTAGTCTCAGGGTTAACGACACAAGACTGACTAGTCTCAGGGCCAGCGACACAAGGCTGACTAGTTTCAGGGCCAGCAACACAAGACTGACTAGTTTCAAGGGCAGGGACACAAGGCTGACTAGTCTCAGGGCCAGCGACACAAGGCTGACTAATCTCGGGGCTATTGACACAAGACTGACTAGTTTCAAGGGCAGCGACACAAGACTGACTAGTCTCGGGGCCATCGACACAAGACTGACTTGTCTCTCGGCCAGCGACACAAGACTGAGTAGTCTCAGGGCCAGCGACACAAGACTGACTAGTCTCAGGGCAAGCGACGCAGGACTGACTAGTCACAGAGTTAGCGACATAAGGCTGACTAGTCTCAAGGGCCAGCGACACAAAGGTGACTAGTTTCAAGGGCCAGTGACACAAAGCTGACTAGTTTCAAGGGCAGCGACACAAGACTGACTAGTCTCAGGGTTAGCGACACACGACTGAGTCGTCTCAGGGTTAGCGACACACGACTGACTAGTCTCAAGGCCAGCGACACAAGACTGACTAGTCTCAGGGCTAGCGACACACGACTGACTAGTCTCAAGGCCAGCGACACAAGGCTGACTAGTCTCAAGGGCCAGCGACACAATACTGACTAGTCTCAGGGCCAGCGACACAAGACTGACTATTCTCAAGGGCCAGCGACACAAGACTGATTAGTCTCAGGGTTAGAGACACAAGACGGACTAGTCTCAGGGCCCGCGACACAAAACTGACTAGTCTCAGGGTTAGCGACACAAGGCTGACTAGTCTCAGGGCCAGCGACACAAGACTGACTAGTCTCAGGGTTAGCGACACAAGACTGACTAGTCTCAGGGTTAGCGACACAAGACTGACTAGTCTCAGGGTCAGTGACACAGGACTGACTAGTCTCAGGGTTAGCGACACAAGGCTGACTAGTCTCAAGGGCCAGCGAGAAAGGGTGACTAGTCTCAAGGGCCAGCGACACAAGACTGACTAGTCTCAGGGCCAGCGACACAAGACTGACTAGTCTCAAGGGCCAGCGACACAAGACTAACTAATCTCAGGGTTAGAGACACAAGACTGACTAGTCTCAGGGCCAGCGACACAAGACTGACTAGTCTCAGGGTTAGCTACACTAGGCTGACTAGTCTCAGGGTCAGTGACACAAAACTGACTAGTCTCAGGGTTAGCGACACAAGGCTGACTAGTCTCAGGGCCAGCGACACAAGACTGACTAGTCTCAGGGTTAGCGACACAAGACTGACTAGTCTCAGGGTTAGCGACACAAGGCTGACTAGACTCAGGGTTAGTGACACAAGACTGACTAGTCTCAGGGCTAGCGACACAGGACTGACTAGTCTCAGGGTTAGCGACACAAGGCTGACTAGTCTCAAGGGCCAGCGACACAAGGGTGACTAGTTTCAAGGGCCAGTGACTCAAAGCTGACTAGTTTCAAGGTCAGCGACACAAAGCTGACTAGTCTCATGACCATAGAACCAGAGCTGACTGCTAACACCAGGGCCAGCGAAACACAGCTGACAGCTAGCGTCAGAGCCAGCAACACAAAGCTGACTGCTAGCGTCAGGGCGAGCAACCCAAAGCTGACTGTCCGTCTCAGGGTCAGCGACCCAGATCTACCAATGCCCGTATCCACATCCACATGGTGAACGATCTGCAACAGGGCAGACTAACTAAAGAGAAGCGGTCGATAAGGAAAGGAAAACCCTCTACCCAAAAATGATATGCTGAAATATTGCAGTTAAACAGTAAACTATGATTCAACGCAGTCCGTTCTGTTCTCCAGACTGCATTGTGCATCTTGCAAAGCACTTTTCATGACTTGGTAGCGGAAGTTTGAGAACGAGGGACAATACAGAAGAATAAAGCGGAGAAACAAAAAGGAAGAACAAGAAGAAGATACATACAGACTACACAAAAAATGCATTAAACTACCAACAAGGAAAGAAACACTCACAACTGATAACAAAATTAACAGCCAAATATAAATTACCAAAATAACTGAATATTACAATATTTATAGAGATATAGCATACAGAACAATACAATGCAAATAAAACCAACACAAATTACGACAGACGTTGAATCAACAGCAAAATCAACAATACAATCATGGCAACCCGATTATTGCAACATAAGTAACTCCCAAATGCAACGCAAAAGTAAGGCATCTGCAGAGAGAAACAAATGAATTAATAATAACCCAATCTTGTCTTATTCATTAGCTATCAGGTTCCGCCTAAACATAAAATGATATTGCTTCCCATTTATTTCTGTAATTTAATCGGAAACTTCTTTGTGAAGAACATTTGGGACACATCTTATGTCTCAAAACGTGATAGTTTGTGATGGTAGTTCACTGTTTTGTTGTGTGGCTTCCTTAGAGTGGAGAGATTAGCTGGGAAGATTTAGAATAAGCTTATGGAATGAAAGCGAGTCTGAAGACTTCTGAGATTCACATTATGATACCTCTATTTATCACACCTTGTTTCTGTCAATCTGTCTCCCTTTAACTCCTGCTCTCGTTCTGTGTCTCTTTTTGGCTCTTTCTGTTTGTCTCCCTCTCCTTCTCTCTCTCTCTCTCTCTCTCTCTCTCTATCTCTCACATTTTCTCTCTTTTTCTTTCTTCTTATTTCTATCTCGTGTTTCCCCTGTATATATCTTGTCCTCTCTCTCTCTCTCTCTCTCTCTCTATCTCTCACATTTTCTCTCTTTTTCTTTCTTCTTATTTCTATCTCGTGTTTCCCCTGTATATATCTTGTCCTCTCACACTCTTTCAGTAGTCCTGTCTCTGTTCGTTCTCTTTTACTCTTCCTTTCGTCCTTTCATACGTGCAGTCTAGCTCTATCCGTTTCTCTTGCAGGGTCTCTATTCTCTCTCATTCCCTTTCTTTCTCTTTCTCTCTCTCTCTCTATCTCTCTCTCTCTATATATATATATGTATATATATATGTGTGTGTGTGTGTGCATGCTTGGGCTTGTGCTTGTGCGTGTGCGTGCTTGTGCGTGTGCGTGCGCGTGCTCGTGCGTGCGTGCGTGCGCGCGCGTGTGTGCGTGTGCGTGTGTGCGTGCGTGTGTGTGTGTGTGTGTGTGTGTGTTTTTCCCTGTTCCAGAAATAAGTGATGGCATATTTCAACAGCTCCGGTGGTATGTGATTCTGGGCAGTCTTTCGTCCATCTCTGAGTTGCCGGATGGACTTCAAAAAGGACCAGCTATAGTAGGGGGGTCCATGTTGGTTTCTGTATCTGGGGGACAATCCAGAGATTCGGCAGATTGATCGAGTCAGATAATAACAGCTAATAATAATAATAATAACAATAATAGCAAAAATAATAATAACAATAATAATACCAAAAACCATTACACTAATAATAATAATAATATTAATGGTAAAAAGATAATATTAATAAAATCGCTAAATCGACTGAGGCCGTTGCGTCGATCGGCTACTACTGGTACACATTTCTACTGTACAGCTCTAGGCCTCGTCTAGAGCGGAGGGAGAGGCTTATATCTACTGGATCTGTACTGTGCCGGGACGGCCCCTTCTGCTCTTCCAGTTGGTCGAGGGAAGTGTGTCGCTGAGGGATGACCTGTGGAGTATTGTATGGGCCGAGGTTTCATGGTCCAGCCGTATGACGTGACCGAACAAAGAAACTCGGCCAGTGTTTCCAAGATTGATGAAGGCCTGTTTCAGCAGAGAGTTCCACGTTTCGAGTGAAGTCATGCCACCGGATGCGTAGGATACGCCGCTGGTTGCGCATGTGGAAGGTCTTAATATGTTGTATTTGAGTAATGTCGAGGTTTCGAAGTCGTAAAGTATAACTGAGACCACGCAAGACGTAACCCATATCCATATACAAGTCATCACATAGGTTTGGTCGGGTACCAATCTTCTTTAGCTTCTGGTTTGCCTTTGTTTTATTATGTCAATCAGTGATACAGTTTGCTGTGATGGAGAGTTCTTGGCTCACGAATAGCTTCGTGTGAAGATACGTCTTGATGTGTGAGTGTTTAATTCACAG
>JAVGWX010000006.1:37585444-37625444 GCA_036924085.1 Ariolimax columbianus
TCAAAGACGTTTGGTACTTGTATTGTTCCTACCTACAATTCAAAGACGTTTGGTACTCGTTTTGTCCTTTCCTACGTTTCAAAGACATTTGGTACTCGTTTAGTCCCTACCTACGTTTCAAAGACGTTTGGCACTAGTATTGTCCCTACCTACGTTTCAAAGACGTTTGGTACTAGTATTGTCCCTACCTACGTTCCAAAGACGTTTGGTACTGTATTGTCCCTACCTACGTTTCAAAGACGTTTGGTACTCTATTGTCGCTACCTACGTTTCAACGACGTTTGGTACACGTATTGTCCCTACCTACGTTTCAAAGACATTTGACACTCGAATTGTCCCTACCTACGTTTCAAAGACGTTTGGTGCTCGTATTGTCTCTACCTACGTTTCAAAGACGTTTGGTACTCTATTAACCCTACCTACGTTTCAAGGACGAACAGCTGCTAGCTCGTCAGTGGAGTATACACATTTGGATTGGCCATAATAACAACAACAAAAATAACGATTCTGAAAATAATGAAAATATTACTACAATTACCGACGCGATAACGCTTTGTCTGCTTATGAGATGTCAGGAGTCAAGGTATTGTTTTACGCGTGCCAGGCCCTGGGAGAGATGAACATCCTGGAGAAATGTCCCCCGATGTGATAATTATTTACAGATTATGGGGAAAGTAGGAGCGATAAAAACCAGATTATTAGATTGATAACTTTATTCATGTAGCTTCTCGTTTCATCTCTCTTTCTCTCTAACACTCTTCTTTATTCCACACTTTCTCCTTGCTTTACAACATTTTTCTCTCTGTCGTACTCTGCCTTTCTTTCTTCTTCTTCTTCTTCTTCTTCTTCTTCTTCTTCTTTTTCTTCTTCTTCTTTCGTTTGCTTTAAAATATTGTCTATATCTGCAATGTTGTCTCTTGTATAAACTTCACTGTCTTTTGTAGTTCACATACAGGTCCATAAAGTTTATCTTCCAGTGTTGTTTCTAAGGGCCAGTGAGATTTTCTCTGCATATTATATTCGGGGCAGTTTTGTAGTATGTGCTCTGCTGTCTGTGGCGCCTGTCCGCATATACACATGGCTGAGTTGCCAATCTTCATTTTTGTGTACATGTGGCTGCGGAGTCGGTTGTGTCCTATTCTAAAGCGCAACACAACAGTTTGCTCTTGTCTGTTCATGTTATGGTAATCGTCTGGTGTTACTGTTGGTGGCTTTCTGATTGATTTGATCATCTTTATCTTCTGTTGGTATGTAACTGACACATCTGGTTGATCGTCTGCAGCACCCTCCTTTGCCAGTCGATCCGCTCTCTCGTTTCCTGGCACTCCACAATGAGAAGGTATCCACTGCATTACAAACTTGCGCTAGTTGCTCAGTTCAGACAGCAGAGCCTGTAGATCTGGCAGTTTCTCAAATTTAAGTGCTTGGAAATACTACGGGTTGTGAACTGACATTGGTGTTCAACAGTTGCTCAGTTGCCACATTGATTGCCTGTATTTCTGCATCATATGTATGACAGAATTTCCCAGTTGGTACTCTGATTGTATCCCTAATGGTGTTTGAGTATTATATGTACACTCCCGCTCCACCATTCTTTACTGCATTCTGTGCTGAGCCATCTGTGTATACTCTGATCCAGAGGTCTTGTGGGTATTCTTCATCCAGGAAATTGAGGATCACTATCCTACGTTGCACACTGTCCTGTTCATCCTTGTCTAATATTCCTTTCACTTTTTTTTGAATGCATACTGATAGTCCATGCTCCTCTCTCCAAGGGGTTTGTTCCGGCACAGACTTTAGGGGGATGTCAACTTCAGGAAGATCCATAATTTGCATGCGAAGTCGTTTCGCCGGATGCATTAAACTACTTCTTTTCAGTCTTCCCATTGCTAAATTTTGAAATCTGTCTTTCATTGGATGGCTTGGCATGCAGAGGAACTTTTCTGCCTGTGTTAATACCTTTGTGTCTCTGCGTTCTCTTAGTGCTTGTATCCTTCCCATTTTCTCCATCTCCACTATAGGTGTTGATTTCATTGCTCCTGTAATGACCCTAAGTGCCTGATTTTGCACCTTATCCACCTCTTTTAGGGTAGTGTTTGCTGCAGGGCACCACGCTGCTGACCCATATTCCAGATGTGGCAGTATACCTTGTTGGTAAACTTTGTTAAGTATTTTTCCACTAGCTCCCCATGTGGTTCCACTTAATTTTCTCAGGATGGCTAACGTCCTTCTTGCTTTTTTGGCTGCCTTGTTGACGTGTTCCCTCCATGTCGACCTATCATCAAATTTAACTCCAAGATAGGTGGGTTGTTTATCTTTTTTGAGGTGTTCTCCATTTATCTTGATAACTTCAGCTTTTTGTTTTGGGGAGAGTGGGAAAAGCGTAGTGCTACATTTTTATGTGGTAATGTTTACACACCATCTGTTTGTCCATGAAGTCAAGGCATCAATAGCTTTTTGCAGCATTCTGGTGGTCACTGTTGCTTGCTCATTTTTACAACATATTACCAAGTCATCTGCATACATTGTAACTTTTGTGGTAGCTCAGCAATCAAGTCATTGATGAAGACTATGAAAAGTGTAGGGGAAAAAAACCTTCCCTGAGGCACACCATGACGCTGTAGAATTTTCTTACTCTTGAAACCATCTAGTTGGACTCTGGCTCTTCTGTTATGTAAGTATGCTTTTATCCATTTGTACATCCTACCCATCCCTCCATTATTTCTCAGTTTCTTTAAAAGTCCTTTTTTTCCATACTAATTTCTTGTCCTGGAATGCGTCCTCGATCTCTTGTGAGGTATGTTGCCTGGTCTTCAGTGGAGTTGCATTTCCTAAATCCTGCCTGCTGTGGCACAAATAGGTTTTGGCTCCCAAGATACCACTGCAGCCTTAGGCTGATGGTACGTTCCATTGTTTTACAGATGCAGCTTGTGAGGTTGATTGGTCTATAGCTGGATACCATGGAACTGTCTTTCCTGGTTTTGAGAGTGGTATCATGATTGCTTTTCTCCAGGTCTGTGGGACTGTACCTGATGTCCAACAAATGTTGAAGATCTGAAGCACCTTTATTTTTGCTGCTGTTCCCAAGCTCTTGATCATCTCATTGGACACCCAGTCTGTTCCTTGCGACTTTCTCATTTTCAGTTTGGATAATGCGAACTCCAGTTCTTTGTATGTGATTGGTGTCTCCATAATTTCGGGTATGACACCATCTCGCTCTGTATTTTGTCGTTCCTCGCGAACACTTCGTTGTTTCTCTCTGTCTACTTCAATGTTGCTATCTTTTGCAAAAGAGTCCGCAAAGTAATCAGCGGCTTGTTTGCCTGTGAGAATGTTTCCATCTTTGTTTAATGTAATCTTTGTGTTTCTTTGTGCACCCTCATCATTAAGCTGTTTTACAAACTTCCCCAGTTTCCTGGTATCCTTTTCAAAGTTCAGAGACTCTGTTTTCTCCCTCCAACTTCTTCTTCTAGCCTGCAACTTTTCCCTTTGAAATTTGGCCTTAGCATGATGATATTTTTGGGGGTGTTCTTGACATGGACTAAACTCTGCTTGCTTTTTAGATGTTTCGATCTCGTTTTGAAGTTGTTCTAATTCACTATTCCAGTATGACCTATATTGTTTGCGGGCACCTCTAGGTATTGTGTCATGGGCAGCCTGTAGCATGCATCTGCTAAAATTATCGACTATCTTATTTAGATCTGCATCTGTTGTTAGATTTCTAGTCAGTAGACTAGACCGATGCTGGTATATTGACCAGTTTGCCTTCCTGTAATTCCACCGAAGCAAGGTACTACTTTCCTTGACTTATTCATTTTCAATAGTTAGAAATACTGGTCTGTAGTCACTACCTCCAAGTTGTTTCCCGACAATGCGTGTAATGTTCCATTCCATGCATGGTGAGTGGAATGCCAAATCTGGTGTAGAAGTGGTGTGCCATGATCTCGAGTAGAAGGTCGGTGGGTCTGTTGGCTAGGTTAATCAAGATAAGTCCATTGTCATCCTGCCAGTTTTCTAGCTCCTCACCCCTCCTATCCATTTGATCATAGCCTCAGCTCTGCGAGTGGCTATTGAAGTCTCCACACACAATCAGTCTTTCCTTTGTTGCAATCGTATTCAGTGCCAGTGGACGATCACTCGGACAGTAATAATTTAGCAGCTGCAATTCTGTACTTTCGGTCTTGAGATGCATCATCTGGTACTCTGCCCCCTCCATATATACTTCCTGCTGATAAGCATTGATGCTATTTCTCACAAGTGTCAGTATTCCACACTTCTGCCTGTCTTGTCGATCAGACCTATTTGACTGGTATCCTCTAATTTTGAAGGATATATCTTTGTTGAGATGCGTTTCTTGCAAGCAACACACATTTACTTGCTCTTCATATAGAATATTCTCAAACTCTAATTTTTTACTATAACCATCTCTTTTGCTGTTGACGCCTTCAGCATTCCAGTGCATTATTTTAAGTGTTTTTTCCTTTGTTTTTGGTTTTGTTTGACCAGTAGCTCTATTCTCGTGCCTCCTGAATCCACGGGGCATCCGAGAAGGACCTCCAGTAATAAAGTTTGGGCCCTTTCGAGACGGGGGACCCGGCACTGTACCTGCCTGGTTGTCCACCACAGGCCGACCGAGCGCCATAACGTTTTGCAGATATAGGCATACTTTCATGTTACGTATTTGCGTGGCATCCTGATTGCTGTGGTGCGCCTTTTGGCTGGTTGCCTCCGTCTTCAGCACCTTAAAATTGCTTGGGCAGACTGTGGTCTTGCTCGAAAGGATGTGTGATGATGATGATGATATGATTGACTTATGGACCCATTTTTCAGGTATCCCCGAAGAGAGGCAGTCCAGCGTGTCTGTGTTCCAGGATCGTCACGTCCTGCCAGAAACGTAGCATATACATGTGAGTGGGGTATCTCCTTACTCCTCTTTAGTATTCTTGGCTCCTCTGCAGTGATGGTACGCCTAGCATTCCCCGCCACCTGGGAGGTTGTCACAAAGGGGCAGACGTGCAATGTCCGCTGGCCTGCATCTCTTCTACGTCCATTGGGATGACTGATAGAAGACAAAAGTAAAGAACGAGGCAAGAATGCATTTAGCCCCTGAAGTGCCTCTCTTTGCAATTGTTTATTTTTTTTTCAACAAATATTATTTCATTCTTTCCTGGCTTTCTCTATCTCTTTCTCACAATTTTCGTCTAATTATTTGTCTTTTTCTCTTTATATTTTTTACTATACCAAAGACTTATACTCTTTCTCACCCAATCTGAATAAAAAATTGTCGCTATCTCTTCCTTATTTTCTCTCTCTACTTTTTATATTTTTTGCTTTTGTTCTTTCTCTACCCTTCTATCTCCGTTTCATTCTCTCTTGCATTGTCTTACAATATCTATATTTCTCTTAGTCGATATTTGTATATTTTTCCATTTTAATCTTACTTTCTTTCTACCATTTAACCCCTCTCTCAAATTCTCTACCTCTCTCTCTTTCACTCTCTCTCTCTTTCTTTCTCTCTCTCTGAATGGAACAAAAATTACATTCTTTTCTCCGTCTAATATTCGAACATTAATGGCTCCTCCTACTATGTCCTGGACATAACAAACCACTCATTCTACTACAAAGTCAATAACAGACATCACTAAGGTTTGCAGTATTAATGTTCTCTGTTGTTTTTAAGCAATGCACACTGAGTTCTTAACTCTAACAAATCCTCGCGTTATCTGATTTTCCCGTGTCTCTTCTTACAATCTGGGGCGTACTGGGGAAAGAGGTCCTATTCTCTGTAACAGGGCTCTCAAACTATTTGCATCGATGAACCCATTGCATCAGACATATATTTACGGTGTTATAAATGAAATGAATACTGCATATATATCATATATACCTAAGACAATTTTACTAAAAATGAAAAAAAAGATCAGTATATATATACATTTAATGAGACGGATTTGATGGCTTATTCTGACACAATAACTCAAATCGTGACTTAATATTCGTCACTACTAGTCTCAAAGCAATCTCGATGTTTGTAAGTCGTGAGTAGTGTTTTGTTCTAAGTGTGGTCAATGTTCAGAATGCAGATTTGCACACATATGTACTAGCAAAGGGCAGAAGAGCTGCCATCGCTTGTTTTAACAGTCTTATAAATTCTGCTTCAACATCAATTTGTTGTTCTTCAAATTTTACCGAGATGCCAAATAATATTTACGCGATCAGTAGTTTAAGGTGCCCGAAACTGTAACACAATGCAATGATTCTCAACACTCGTATCGCTTCTGAACAAAATTGCTTTTGTCATGCTTTATACGAGGCGTGTTCAAATGAACCAGACCGCAACAAGTGAACATACGTGTGATACGCATAATGATGTCACTTCTGGTGTAAACAGTACTTATGAACTGTAACGTTTGCAATATTTCATAATCCTCCAACTTACAGTTTTCTCAGCAGACCGTTGAAAACAAAGCGGATGTGATACGGAGTCGTCCAGAGTTGATCAGCGAGCGGTGTTTCGGTTTCTAACAGCTGAAGGATGTCGACCAGTTAACATTCATCGCAGAATACAGGCAGTTTATGGTAACAAATGTGTGTCGAAGATAACAGTAAAGAACTGGACAACGATGTTTAAAGACGGACGTGAGCTAACGCAACAATATTCCCTTGACCTGGTCTCTAGTGATGCAGTGTGGATGGCTTCAATTGTTATTTTTTCTAAGTAAATGTTGAAACGCACTGACGAAACCACATATTACTATATTACTCATGTGATTTTTTTCAAAAGCATTTTAAATTCTATTAATTGTGCTCATTACATTCTTAATCACAGTTTTTAATGTTGTCTTTGTATTCAGTAATGCTCTGGTTTAGTTCAGAGTAGATTCATTTAAACTGTACCATAAAACAAAAGTAAAAATCATGTTACGCCGTGCGGCGGATATGAAATATAGTGTTAGACCCATATTATGTTGTAACCCACGGCACTTAGTGGATGATGGGGTCAGTTTAACGCCGGTCACCTTCACTTCCCGAACTGAACCGGTACCCATTTAAGGCTGGGACGACCCGGGAGCAATTGCGGTCTGAAAAAATATACCATGCTTAAATGTAAGTTTGTTCTTGAGTTTAAGGAGAATAAGGCATCCGACCATCCCTTTCCGTTACCGAATCCAAATCAACTTGTGTTAGCTAAGGTTCAACCATCTGTCTTTTTCCTTGTTTAAGTATATTCCCATTTCTTGTTCTTATAGTGCTTAGTAGCCTTATCTAGAACCGATTTCTGTGTTGCTTTTTTTTTCATATTTGTACTATTTAGAGTGTTTCTAATCGTCTCTTTATCTACTTTACTTGGATGTTTTTCTGAAGATTTTCTATACCAACCTCAGTCTTGTGGCCCCATAATCTTGAATAAGTGAGATGTTATGTCATCCATAACTGGTGATTTATTTCTATGGTTGTTCTTTACAACTCTTTATATCAGTTTCCAAATAGCCTTTGTTTCATGGGATAAATACAAATAGTCTCAGAGTGCGTCGTTGGTTCAAAAACGTATTCAATTGCTCATTCCATATCGAACTAGTTTAATATTGCAAATCGATCTTTGTCATTTATGATTAATGATTGAAGAAAGACTGAAGCTCTCAGCTCTTAATCTAATTTCTTAGTTAATTTCTTCATAAATTATTGTGTACTTTTTCTATGCGTGTTGGTCGTTCCTTTTGTTTTTGCTCATTAGTCCTGTTTAGCGAATTTGATTACAAGTTTGATATTCCGTCTTGTTATTTGATAATTAATATTATCTTCTTGTGTCTTGGATGTTAGTCATATCGTGTAGCGTTCATTTAGTTTGTATTGATTCTTTAATTAACATTTCACCATGTTGTTTATTTTCTTCTTTCCTTGTCTTACGTTTTTATGTGTTTCACATGTCTTGTTGAGTGTGTATCCGTCACGATTGTTTGAAATAGACTAGTGATTGTTTATTTATTCCATTTATCCTTTTAATATCCACAAAATCGCTGCCTATTCGTGACAAACTACTTTAATAATAACTTCGTTGTGGGGTTTTTTTCTGAATTTTTTATAAATGTTGTTTACGTCATTTCTATTGGCTGATGGTCATTATCTATAAAACATTATTAATATTAGTCCCCAATCAGTTATATTATTCTTTGTGTTGTTGTATCTGCGATGTTCTAGCTGTACTATATTACGATTTGGCTTCGTCAGTGTTAAAAGTTTGTGTCTGTTATAAATAGACTACAATGATTATATACATTCACAAACTCTTCTCCCCTGCCGTTCAGCTCTAATTAAATGTCACTTAAATTTATAAACCATGTCCATGTGGTGATTCTCTCGCCCTTCCCTCCTCCCCCTGTGTTTTTAATTAAAATCCCACAATAAAATAAATGTTATATTAATGAAATTATATTAATTTAAGTTATACAAGTATAAAATACGTGAGTCCTAATTCAAATGCTCCTTGCCTTCACACCTAAGAAACCAATGGCCAGGAACATTTGATTTCTGGGATCGAGGACTGTGAGGCGGAGTTGTGGAATACTTCTGTCTATCAAGTTTCCTACTATTGCAATATTTTGTATAAATATTCAAATCACTATCACTGATTTACATGTCACATTGGTATACTACTTTTAAAAACAATTATATATTTGTTGCTTTTTATTGTAGGCAAATATTCACAATATTTTTATTACTTTCATTATTATTATATATATATATAAAATATTCCACAGGACAGAGCTGCTTGGCGAGATATATATCTTTCGGCTTCTTTCCCCGAGCGGTGCATAGGCCACCAACTAACTCTAGCGAAGCAGCTCTGTCCTGTGGAATCTTTTCTACTTTCTTCCAGCGTTTTCTTGTTTTCCTTGCTTCCGCCTCCAGATCTCGACTTTATGTATCCTTGATCTAACTATGCCTCTCCTTCCTTGGGGGTTTCATGTCAGGAATTGGCTGATGTTATTGGTCTGGGACTTTGTTAATGTATGACCTTCATCGTACGCAGTATTAATGTATGACCAATTCAACTCCATTTTCTTCCTAAAATTTCCTATTCTAATTTACATTGTCCCGCTCTCTCACACACTCTGTGGTTTGTAACTTTGTCAAACCATTTTGTACACAGAATCCTTCTCAGGCATCAGTTGACAAAATCCTGCAGTCTCCTGGCATTGCCCTTAGTCATCATCCAGGTATTCGTTCCATACAGCAGGACTGGCTTCACATTTGAATTTAAAATCCTTATTTTTTTTTCTTCCTTCTTATTTCCTTGGAGTTTCATATGGATTTCAACATTCCAAATGCGACTCTTGGCTTTTGTATCCTTGGTTTTATATCATCGTCTGTCCCTTCTTCCTTGTTGATGATACTTTATAGCTATACAAATACATCTACCTCTTCTAGCGGCATCCCCCTCAGACTGATTGGTTCTGTGTTTGCTGCATTGACCTTAGATAGCTTTGTATTCTCCTCATGGATCTTCAAACCGAATATATATATCTGCTATTTTCATATCGGCTGAAGCTGACAAAGCTGTTTGAGAACAACGTATGTAAAGATGATGGTGCATGATTTACTAGTATGATTTGTGTTGCTGGAAGGCTACAGTTAGGTATGCATCAAACATGACCAATATTCATATTCCATACATACATCAAGTGCAAGCACAAACAAGCCCATATACATTGTTTTTAATGTCAGCTAATTCCGCATTTAGAGGCCAATGAAATGCTCTGTGGCTTATAGAACTAGATGTAAAATAGGCCGCTAACGACATTTCATCACGCCAAAATGGCGCCTGGTATCGTGACAAAGTTGATAAAATTTGTCATATCGTGTATCGAAATTAATTGACCTGTCTCCCAAGCCGTATTATTTGAGCATTGTTCTCCCGATTTATTCCTGGTTTTTAACAGCAATTTACGATTGTTCGTTCGTCAAAGGATATTCAAATCCTGAGGCTAATCACGGATATTACAGGTTTTATTTTTGCTATAATATCCATGAGATTTCACGATGAAAAGACTCTATGTTGTTTCTACTTGTTTCTCGTTCGTTCTCTTCTGCGTAGTCCTCTTATGAATTTGTACCGAGCAGGAAATACATGTTTTGAATATTTTCTGTCGTTCTGTGTTCTGGAATGGTTTCATTCACGAGTAGTTCCTGGATGTCATTATTTCTCTAAGCCAAACGACTGCTACAAATTGAACGATTGTATTTTCTCCCTTTTCATAGCTTGGTAGCGGGAGATTCAGAACGAATGAATGAAGAAGAAGTATAAGAGGAATATGACCACTAAAGATGTTTTGTAACTATTCATATCTTTCGTTACAATTTAAAGATATGCATTCGAAAGTCCAGCTCCCAAGGCCGCTCTTTCGTTTTGTTGTTGTTGCTGTAGTTGATCATCTTCTTCTTTTTTCTTCTTCAATTCTACTTTTTCTATATTTTCCTTTTTTCTTCTCATCCTGCTCTTCCACCTTCTTCTATTTCTTTTTCTTTATCTTTGTCTACTTCTTTTTTTTTAAATTTATAATTCTTGTGCTTTCTCTTCTTCTTTTTCCTGTTCTCCTTCCCCATTCTTTCTGAAAAGGACGTTGTGAAAATTCGATATGTGCAACTTTGGGCCCAACACATTCAGTTTCAGAACGACAACTTTGGGAACTGGTTTACCTCCCCTCTGCGATCCATATTTTCTACTCTTGTTCAGTTTGTCTCCAGAACCACCGTGTGGATGAGGGATACGATTTTAGTCAGCTCTGGTACGCTTCCCAAACTGCTAGCTGATATCGGCGACTGCTGTCAGGTGTTTTATTTTTCATATGATACAATCTCGGCACCTGTCGTTCTTTCAAACACTTTTCAGCACGTGTTCTTTACCAACTAGCTGTTCACTTTCCCTGCGTGCTCCAATTCAGTGAAAGTATTTTGACTTTCTTATACTTCTTCCTGAGATTGTGCTCTATCCATCTCAACTTGTATCCTCTACATCTACATTGGTTAAATACATGGGAGCACTGGAGAAGGTCCAAGAACTGAGATTCAGACGAGAACAGCGGTGACTCTGGCTGCTCTGGTCAAACTGTGGCCTCTACGGACGATAAAGGTATCCATCTGAAATGTAAGTTGGATTGAATGTATGCACTTGTCACTTCGGTGTAACCTTTCACGTGCAAAATTGGAATTCTGAAATAGTAGAATTTGTGCAATGGAAATCTTCTTCTTCTTCTTCGTACGCTGTCAGACGTCAACCTGTATTTTTTCGAAAAAAGCAGCGGTCATCCTGAGGCTGTCGACACTGCCATAGAGCTTGTCTAGTGTTGGCACTGGTGATGGCCACATCTGCTTTCTCTGATCCTCGTATGTCGGGCAGTTTTGCAGCAAATGTTCAGCGGTCATTTTCCCGGTACCACACGAGCATTCGTCAGTGCCACCTATCTTCAATTTGTTGAATAGGTGGTACCTCAGTCTATTGTGGCCATTGCGAAGTCTGAAGATCACGACCTGCTCTCTTCTGTTCAATTGGTAATAGGCATCGTTTTTTGTGTAGCCAGTATGTTCTGTTTCCCATTTGGTCATGTATTTAGCTCTAATAAGCCTTTTTGACTCTTCGTATGTCACACAAGTATCTAGTTGTGGTAGTCTTGCACCTTCTTTTGCCAGTCTGTCTGCCTCCTCGTTGCCTTGGATGTTACAGTGGGATGGAACCCACTGTACCACTACTCTTTTTGGTGCGGACTGCTGGCATAGTTGACAGAGTACTGCTCTTAAATCATTAAGTTCAGTATTTTTCTGGCTTTTTAGTGCTGTGACTACGGCCAGGGCATCTGTAAGCAGGACTATATTAGGCTTTCATTTCTTTTACCATTTCTTCTACTGCAGCCCTCAGTGCCTCTGCCTCCGCTCTGAAATTGCTTGTGTATTTTCCAGTTGCCACAGACAGTTATTTTTCTGCCATTTTGTAGGCTCAGGAATACCCCTGCCCCTCCGTTCTGTGTAGTGTTTGTTACAGAACTGTTTTTCGTTATGTACCTCATGGTTGTATCTCTCCTTTCTTTTTCAGTCTGGCTGTTTTTGTTTCTTTCTTCTTCTTCTTCATGGTACGCTGTTTACAGCGATATTTACGTTGCACTGTTTTATTTTGTTAAGCCTGTGGCGCTCAGTGCAGCCGATTTCAACAGGCGTTTCTGTAGGGTTGCCCTCCTTAGCTTTTGGCTGTCCCCAGCCTAACTGGAAGGCAGCAGTTGTTTTTTGTCAGAGTTGTCTCTCTTGGGAAGTTGTCTTGCAGGACTATCGAGTCTTCCCTACTCGTGTCTATAGGGTTTGGCAATGATATGATGGACTATGTACTAGTTTGTACTATCCCGGAAGAGAGGCAGTCCAGTGTGACTTTGCCCCAGGATCGTCACGTCTTGCCAGAAACGTAGCATATGCATGTGAGTGAGGTATCTCTTTGCTCCCTTTATTTTCTCGGCTCATCTGCAGTGATGGTACGCCTAGCATTCCCCGCCACCCGGGAGGTTGTCACAATAGGGCAGGAGGTGCAATGTCCGCTGGACTGCATCTCTTTCGCGTCCATTGGGATGACTGATAGCAGACAGAGGCAAAGAGCAAGGCAGGAGTGCATTTTACCAGGTCCATTTCTGCGGCTGGATCGGGCCGAGACGCAAGCCCCAGCCATGTCGTAGCCTCCCATCACAGCAGTGCTGAGATTTAGGGCGGGATTCTGGCTTAGAGGCGTTCGGCCGTAATCCCTCAGATGGTAGCTTATCAGCCAAGCACGTGGACCAAATGTCAGCGACCTGTGATTCCTCTCGAAATAGTGCATTTGACCAGGGGACAAGCCTGGTCTTGCACGGAGATGTTGTTCGCCTGGGGAGCGGACATATCTCATGGTCAAGGGTTGAGTCTCAGCAGTTCGCAGTGAGGTAGCTGATCTACTGCTTAGGGCACCCCGACCGAGAACTAAGTCTTCTACAAATGGTTTCATACCTCATCGCCGAATGGGGTGAATATCGAGCAGCTTCCCGCCCGCTTTGATCAGCGGACGGCAGAGACCTCATTCTGCGGCTTGACCGGGCGGGGCTGGAGCGGGGGCCCCAGCTCCCCACCATGTCGAAGCCTCCCTTTGCATTCGTGCTGAGCTGCTTTTGGGGCGGGATTTTGGCTTAGAAGCGTTCGGCCGTAATCCCTCACCTTGTAGCCTCGCGCCGTTGGCTTATCAGCTTAGTACGTAAACCAAATGTCTGCGGCTCCTCTCGAGTTAAGCAGGATTACCGTAGCAACGACCTTTCATTAGTAGGGTAAAACTGACCTGTCTTCCGAGAGTCTATTTCCAGCACCCGTTCAATATTAGCCAGAACGTATCAATAGAGGGCTTTTAGTTTGTCAATGGCCATGTTTCTGGAACCTGCGATTTCTGCAGGGTTAAGACCAGATTACCGTAGCAGGCGCTCTTTCATTAGGGGGTTAGGAGACTGACCTGTCTTCCGTGGGTCTGATACCAGCACATGTTCACTATTAGACCCCACGAAGGTGCTCTCATTTTGACAGTCATTCTACAGTATTGGCGTGTTAAGTCAATTTAAGCCGCAGGCTCCACTCCTGATAGTGCTATTCCGTCAATTCCTTTATCAAACACTGAATGCAGACCAACCGATCCACATAGGGCATAACCCCAGATTTCTAAGGGTCTAAATCCAGCACCAGTTCCATATTAGACCCAAGGAAAGGTGTCTTGGCATGTCAGTCATTTCAGTGTTGGCCGTGTTGAGTCAAATTAAGCCGCAGGCTCCACTCCTGGTGGTGCCCTTCCGTCAATTCCTTTAGGTTTCAGCTTTGCAACCATACTTCTCCCTGAACCTAAACACTTTGGTTTCCCGGAAGCTGCCCGCAGAGTCATCGAAGCAACTCCTGCGGATCGCTAGTCGGCATCGTTTATGGTCAGAACTACGACGGTATCTGATCGTCTTCGCGCCTCTGACTTTCGTTCTTGATTAATGAAGACGCCTGAGATCCAACTACGAGCTTTTTTAACTGCAACAACTTTAATAAACGCTATTGGAGCTGGAATTATCGCGGCTGCTGGCACCAGACTTGCCCTCCAATAGATCCTCGTTAAAGTGTTTAAAGTGTACTCATTCCAATTACGGGGCCTCGAAAGAGTCCCGTATTGTTATTTTTCGTCGGTACCTCCCCGTGCCGGGATGGGTAAGTTGCGCGTCTGTTGCCTTTCTTGGATGTGGTAGCCGTTTCTCATGCTCCCTCTCCGGAATCGAACCCTGATTCCCCGTTACCCGTTACAAACATGGTAGGCATGTCACGTACCATCGACATTTGATAGGGCAGACATTTGAAAGATGCGTCGCCGGCACATGAGGCCATGCGATCAGCACAAAGTTATCCAGAGTCACCAGTGGGGACGCCGCAACCCCGCGAGGGGAAACGACGATTGGTTTTGAACTAATAAAAGCGCTCTTTCCGCGAGGGTCGGAGCTTGGTAAGCATGTATTAGCTCTAGAATTGCCACAGTTATCCAAGTAGGATCGTGTGATCTAAGGAATCTCGACTGATTTAATGAGCCATTCGCGGTTTCACCGTGGGACAGTGTGAACTTAGACATGCATGGCTTAATCTTTGAGACAAGCATATGACTACTGCCAGGATCAACCAGATATCTGTCGGAGACATACGTAGCGCACACACCGGTCAGCGATGGATGGATGGATGGATGTGTAAAAAGCCTCACCAGGACGGCCGCAGGGACAGACTGACGGACGGACGGTTGTTCCGTCTCTCACTACGTCGACCTAGGACCGCCTGGCAGGGACCCGTACACACACCAACAGACCGACTGACCGGGCTCGCTCTGGGAGGGATGGCAGCGCTCTGTGCAGTACGGATCCCAACGGCCCCGGCGATGATTTTCACTCGGACTGGAGACGATTTTTGCATGCCGGCCTGCCCTTCTACGACCGATCGGTCGGGCGAGGACAGGGTCCTTAGGCACGATTCCTGCTTTCCATTTGCCGGTCACAAGCTCTTTGCGATAGAATGAACACCAGCGAGACGAACTGTCGAGATTGGCTATACGCCTTTCGACGAAACACACACGGACTGACAAAGTTTCTCGATACGGACCACAGTAACGCACCGTTTCCAGGGGTACGACACCACAAACATGGTCCCGCTACAGTGCCGGGGAAAGGCGGGCTAGCGTGTTTAGGCGGGCCCGCGCTTTCGTTCCGCCTGGCGGAACTGAGATCGCTGTACGTACACTGGATGCGAGTCAATCGTGCTCCCGAGAGACCAGCCCCAGATGTGCAATGGAAATAAAATATCTGAGTCGAATAGTAGGCATTTCGAATTTGGAAAGGTACGACCGTTAAAAAATAAACTATAGTAAAAGCACGCAAGCTCACATGGTATGGGCATGTTCACGGCCGTCTGGGTTGATCTGCAGGTTTCTGTGCATGGAAAGCGTAAACAGAGGCGAAGATAACATCAGAGAGTGGCACAAAACCAAGTGGAGTGGCGGGACATGGTTCAACAATCTGAAATATTGGTGCCCCGATAACTTTTCAGGTTACGGGACGGATGATGATGATGATGATGACATTGACTAGTTAGTTAGTTTTCTTTCTACTTGTGCATTTGAGCGTTGTTGGGAGCTTAATAGGTCTATCCTGTGCCAAGTACGTTGCGCCTGTCAATGTGAGCCTGTGTCGCTGCACAATAATTCTGAAGTCATTTATCCACCTGCCTCGCGACCGACCCCTTACCATGTAGCCAGAGCTACTAGCACTGTATGTCATCAGTGGAAGTTGATGAGGGTGCATTCTCGTGAGATGACCAAACCAACTTATTTTCTGCCTGGACATATATTCGGCACAAGACATAGTGCCGGCCATACTACAAATGTCGTCGTTCTATATTATGCCTTTCCTGGTAATACCGATTACCTTCCTTAAACACTTCATTTCACACTTCGAAATTCTTCTCTCACGCGCCATGGACAGAGGCCATGTTTGGCACTGGTAGCTCAATATACGATGACAGACACCTTCAGAATATTCCAATGATCTGAAGGCGTCTGTCATCGTAGCCGCGAATATCATGCTGAACAAAGTCGGGGCGAGTACACATCCTTGTTTTACTCCGTTTGATACTAGAAACGTTTTAGAGATTGCACCGCTGTCCAGTACACGAGCACACATGCCTTCGTGTAGCTGTTTCACCATTGTTATGAACTTGTTGGGGCAGCCAAACTTAGACATTATCATCCACAGCCCTCCTCTGTTAACTGTATCAAATGCCTTTGTCAAATCAATAAATGTGGTGTACAAGGCCTGATTTTGTTCTCGACACTTCTCTTGTACTTGGCGAGCGGCAAAAATCATGTCCACTGTTCCTCTTCCGGCTCTGAATCCACATTGGCTATCTGGGAGGTGGTGGCTTTGTTCAAGGTGTTTGTTGAGCATGTTTAGCAGTAAGCGAGCTAGGATCTTGCCTGCTACGGAGAGTAGCGATATTCCACGATTATTGTCGCATTCCTGACGGTTGCCTTTTCTTTTGTACAGGTGAACGATTGAGGCGTCTTTTAGCTCCTGCGGAATTTTTCCCTCAGCCCACATGTGACAGAAAAGTTCAGTGATCCTTCTGGTGAGGGATGGGCCAGCTGTCTTATATACCTCTACTGGGTATTGCATCAGCTCCTGGAGCTTTTCCTATAGATAGTGAACTGATTGCCCTGTCGACTTCCTCCTCAGTAATGACTTCATCCAACTCCAGGTTCAGTTCCACCTGCGACATTCGCCGGATGGCCTCTTCATTTATGGACGATACGTGGTTTAGTATTTTTCAGAAGTGGTCTGCCCATCTGTCTAGAATCTGAACCTTATCTGTTAGCAGTACCCCATCCGCACTGCGAACTGGAGTATTACTAGAGGGATGCGGGCCGTAGAGAGCTATCAGTGCCTCGTAAAACCGTTTGGTGTCATGACGCTCGGCGAACATCTCAATTTCGTCAGCTCTTTTGCTGAGCCAGGAATCTTGCATCTCTCTAAGCCTGGTCTGGACAGCTTTGAGAGCAGTATTGAAGGCAGCTTTTGCTGCCGGAGATGGTGTGTCCCTCTGGTATTCATTGTGCGCTTCATGTTTTGCATCGAGAAGGCCCTGTATTTCCATATCGTTCTCATAAAACCAGTCCTTATGCTTGCGCGTGAGTGGGCCAATGTGTTTATCAGCTATATCGTAGAGTGTGTTTCTCAATGATGCCCAGTTCTCTTCGATGTCGTTCTTTTCAAAACGAAGCTCAGATAGTCTACCCTCAAGCTCTTCCTGGAAGCCTCCTCTCCTGGGTTCGTATTTCAGCTGAGAGACATTTAGCCTCCTCGGTGGTTTCTTTCCCGGGAGGCGCATTTTGGGCTGGATCTTGAAGTTTAGCTTGTCAATGACAAGTCGATGGTCGGTCCAACATTCTGCACCACACATGCTCTTTGTTACCGTAGACTCTTGGGTGTTACATAAGGGGATCGTGTCGCGGGCTTGGAGGTGTGACGAGTGGTGGAGGGCGCAATTGGGCCTTTTCGTGATCTGTTCGTGCCTATCAGGGGACGAGGGATGAGTTGGTGTGAGCGCGTCGCGAGGTCCAGCAGAATTGCAAATTCGGTGCTGCATGGTTCCGCGCCTTGGTGTAGGGGGAGTGGGAGGGAAGGGACGTCCGGCGGGAAGGGAAAGGTGGACGGACAGTATCACTGAGTGGTCACACCGTCGTTCCGGTGAGAAACCGCTGGCGGCAGCCAACAGAGACATATGGCGTGGGATTTTGTGAGAGCGTCTTCAAGCGTGCTCCAACAACCTAATGGGTTACGGGATGGACTGAACTGAACTGAGAACCCATAAACTGCCTATCTCATTTTTGTTTTAATGCCGTAGAGCTGGTAACCGGCTATCTAATTTTTTTAATAATGCCGTAAAGCTGATAAACTGGGTATTTCATTTTTATAAAATGCCGTAAAGCTGATACACTGGCTCTCTAATTCTCTTACAGTGCCAAAGCGCTGATAAATTAGATTGAACAGTTTTCATACTTGTACATACAAGTTTTCCTGTACCAAGCATTCCTAAATTTATAAATATACCTGTACTTCATAATGACAGTTTTACAGTACACGAATAGATGTGATCCCGGGCATAAAGTGTTCGAGAGTAAACATAGCCCATTGTGTGCATTCCTGCACTGTGTGAGATAGATGAAAGTGCTAAAACATTCCTTCATCCAATCTCAAAACACTGGAGATGTCTGGAGATCACTGGAGATGTCTGGAGATCACTGGAGATGTCTAGACCTTTGGCGGCTTTCTTTGTTTGATCATGTCATACGGGATATCCAGGAAACACCGGCTAACAAGATACTTCACAAATGCTCCTCAGGGACAAAGGGATTCCCCCAACCAGCTGGACGCACATAAGAGGTAGTACCTGTACAGTATTGCCTCAGCAGATAGCAACCTTCCCCTCCGCTCTGGACTATGTCTGGAGCCGAGCCGCGGCAGTGGGCAATGAATGTTGCCGATCGATCCAATTGATCTCAGACTTTTATGCAAACTTATTATTATTATTAAAGACTAACCAATAGGAGAAGAAGCAAAACGCATGGCTATAATTTGAATAAATAAATGTGATGATCAAATTACATTTAAAGATGTTGTTGTTGTTGTGAAATGCCAACAATAAGCAAGCTTACTCTTGTGTGCACCCTGATAAAGGGCGCTAAATGACGTGTTGCAGTAACTTTTCTCACAACCCGATGAAGGTGGACCGTGGTCCTACAGCCGGTTGTGCTATGCTTGACTTCATCTGCGTGGCGCTCACTACCAGCCCTCGTTCCGAGTGGAGGGGGAGGCTGCCACCTGCTGAAGCCACTGTGCGAGGACGACTGTGTATGTGCCTCCAGCTGGTCGGGGAAAGCTCTTTAGAGGCGAGGAACGGTCTATGAATATCTTTTCGGCCGAGGTTTCCTGGTCCCCCAGTATGACATAAACAAAGAAAATCGCTGGCTGTCGGACTAGTGTTTTGGAAATTGGGTCTTGTCCGCCAGATTGCCTTGAAAACAGAGAAACACTACATGGAAGAGCGATTGTGGTTTAGATCAGTATTTTGTGCCTGACCCTGACACGACATCATGCTCAGTATGTTGTGTCTGGCTGGACTAACATTTCAGTTCACTTAACTTCAAAGAAAATATTCAAAATCTGAATCAACAGAAGCATATTACTCCTTACTTAGAAAACATCAAGTGACAATATTTTAATTACGAACATATAACTGTCACTTAGCTCAGACCACGTCTTCACGTAAACGTTGAGGTCGTTGGGGCACCCATGAAGACAAACTCACACCCCCACCCTACCATTCTCTGTCAGCGGCCGCTGCCTATACGCCCTCTAGTCTGAGATTGGTTCATTCTTTTATGTTGTCCTCTCACCTTTTTTGGGACGACCTCTTCGTCGTCAACCTTGCACATTGCCGTGATGGATGATATTTGCACCGTTTATTTAGATTCGGTAAGGGAAGGGGTTGTACTGATGTCTCATTCGCCTTAAACTCAAGAACAAACTAACATTTAAGCATGGCATGAGCGAATTTCTGTCCTTTGATCGTTGCCAAGCTGTTTTCAAAAAGCTGTTATTTTTCTTTCTCGTGTTTTCTCATTTGTAACTCGGTTTTTGTATGAGACATTTAAAAGATTTCAGAAACATCTCAGCACCAAGGCCTGTACTGTCCGCTGTAGGTCAGCTGTAATTGCCCATGTCTCACAAGCATAGAGGAATATTGACATGACCAATGTACACATTAATCTGATCTTCGTACATTTGGCTAACCGTTTGTCTGACCAGATTTAATTAGGCCATGCAAGCGAAGCTTTTGTCTGTGCTGTTCTGGCCAATACTTCATATTTTGATCCTTCCTCACTGACAATAGGATCCATATTATCATGGTAGACTAACAAAAAATCATCTGTTCAAAACACTAAAAATGTGTCACGCAACATCTGCCCATGTGGGAAAACAAAAAGCAGAAAAACAAGTTATCCAGACGTGTTGGCTCCACAGGAGGAACAAAGTCACAACATGGTCTTCCTCAATCGATTGTGGGAAATATGTACGGCAACGAAAAACATCTGATCCAGACAGAGAAATGTATATGTGAAATAGAACCGATAATTTGAGAGCGAACAACAATGAAGAATAAGACATGTAATATGAATATCAGCAATGCCATAACTATTATCAAAAGTTGCCTTTATCATCACTATCATCACCAACGTTGCCATATTCATTTAGTCACTCACTAACCCATATCACAAAAAGAACTCTCCAGCCATTATATCCTTTATTGTCTTCAGATGAAAAGAGAAATTAACAAAAAAATAAATAAAATACCATTATTTACAAGGTCACAAAAACCAACCACAACATGAGTATGCCTGTACCATGCCATGCCCATTTACTGTAAAACAACCAGCAACATTGATATTGCTGTGCATCTAGGCCAGTAACCATTGCTTTTTAACCTGCAAACCAAAAGGTTTGACACTTAACCATTTTCTTGGTATTCTCTCTCTCTCTCTCTCTCTCTCTCTCTCTCTCTCTCTATTAATATTTATATATATATATATATATATATATATATATATATGTAAATATATGTGTGTGTGTGTGTATGTGTGTTTGTATGTTTGTATGATTGATACTTCCCTCGAGTTACAGTCAGACGTAACACACTAACCTAGACTCCTTGCAACCGGCCTACCGAGATGCCTCAACGCTGTGATCTTCATAAATGGGAGCAGGCGCACGTCGTTTGCTTTGCACCTGAGTCTAGAGCTCAGAGGACCCTTGTTGACAGTCTGCAGTACGACCCGGGATGCAGGTGAAGCCAGACAGTCCGAAATAGTATATATATATATACAGGTCTTAACAAATGTTAGGGTGGCTTACCAGTCAGTAAACATTTCACCAGTCAGCATGGTCGGACTACAGTCATGCAAATTATGTTAACAAATTTGAACTAGGCACTAATTCACCTTTATTTCTACATAACAATGCGTACCTAACCAAAATATTTTGTATTATTTCTTCTTAGAAACAAATGCACTACTGTCAGAGGCACGGCGTTTGTGTTCTTGAACATTCTCGGTAGTTTAAGCACTGGAGTATTATTTGTCGATGACTTTAGTAATTTTAAATTGTGGCAGTGGAGGTTCATTTTGATTCACCATCATAAACTAGGCTATGCACAATCTATTATAACCGTACTATCATTAATAATCGTGCGAGATTCGTCATGTAGTAACGATTAAAAACGTAATTAACGATTAAAACGGATTTGTTTCTACCCGTTAAGCAAATATCTATTCTCGTCACAGACGAGCGCTTATGTCAAGCCCTGTATATATATATATATATATATATATATATATATTCAACCATCAAACAGAGCCTTGTTTATCCACCCCCCCCCCCCCCCCCCCCGCGTGAAGCATACGTTTTCGACTAACGTTCAACAAGCCTGCATGTTTTTCATTCTAACATCGAACACTTCTCATGTCAGTTTTGTTTCCTTTATCGTTTACACAAGCACTATTCGCCAAATATGTATTTTGCTACTTCCTTCTCTGTCTTTAACTGTTTGAGCTCCAGTACAGCTACCTTCAAGTAATGCAATTCTGCCTTTAACTCAGAGAATGTCCTATTTTTGCTGTCCAATGCTATCCCACAAGTCCACTTTAGAAACTACTTCAACACCAACATCCTGCTACTAGATCTGTTTATCTATGTAAGCGTCTTTGTTGACCTCCAAGCATCCCATCCATACAGTAGTACTTTCTTTAACATTGTAGCAAACAGTTCTAACCTTATGTTTAACTAAATTGTTCTGGAAAACGGCAGATTCCAGTAAACAATGCAGAGCACTCTCGCCTTCTGTATTCTGAGGTGGTCATCATGTTGTGTGCCTCATACCTTAACCTGCGCCTCACTACTGTTCCCGGGGCATGTTCTCTGGCTCATCCATGTTCTGGATTCATGTAATGAGGTTAACATTTGTTCAAAAGGCATATTAATCTGGCCTACCATTGATCCTGAGGCATGTCAGTCTGGCTCATCATTATTCCCAAGGTATATCAATCTGGTCCACTATTGCTATCAAGGTATATCTTCAACAAATTCTGCGATCAACTGATACTATACTGTCTGGTTGAGGTTCACGAAGGAGACTGTGCGTTTCAGGTCTTCGCCGGTGCCCCACAGCTTTTCGCTTTTCCAGGCCAGACTGAATCTCTTTGGTCTATATAGGTCGGGCAGTTCTGCAGAATATGTTCTGATGTTTGCTTGTGTGCTCCATAATCGCAGGTAGCGGTCTCTATGAGAATCATTTTGTGGAGGTGAGCCTTGAGTCTACAATGTCCCTTTCTGAGTCTGAAGATTTTTGTCTGCTAATCTCTGCCAAGTTTGTCTATGATGTCATTTACTGGCTTGTATTCTTTGTGCGAGTCTGTCCATTCTATTCTCATGAATTGTTTGATGAATGTCTTGCTTCTTAATGGTATATCAAAATGGTTCCCTATTGCTCCCAAGATATATCAATCTGGTTCCCTATTGCTCCCAAGGTACATCAACCTGATCCACTATTGCTTCCAATGTACATCAATCTGATCTACTGTTGTTTCTAAAGTATATCAATCTGATCCACTATTGCTTCTAAAGTATATCAATCTGATCCACTATTGCTTCTAAAGTATATCAATCTGATCCACTATTGCTTCTAAAGTATATCAATCTGATCCACTATTGCTTCTAAAGTATATCAATCTGATCCACTATTGCTTCTAAAGTATATCAATCTGATCTACTGTAGCTCAAAGTATATATCAATATGATCCACTATTACTCTCAAGGTATATCGATCTGGTCCACTATTGCTCCTAGTGCATATCAGTCTGACCCACCATTGCTCCCAAAGTATATCAATCTGACCACCATTGCTCATAAGGCATATGAATCTGGCCACCATTGCTCATAAGGCATATGAATCTGGCCACCATTGCTCCCAAAGTATATCAATCTGGCCACCATTGCTCATAAGGCATATATCAATCTGATCTAAAATTCTTCATGGTATCAATCTGGATACCATTACTCCTGAGGCATACCAATATGGCCAACCATTGCTCTAAAGATATATCAATCAGGCCGACCATTGCTGCAAAGGCACGTCAATCTGGCCTACCATAGCTCTCAAGGCATATCAATCTAGCTCATCATTGAGGCTGAGGTATTTCAATCTGGCCTACTAATGTTCTTGATGTAAATCCTCTGGTCCACCAATTTTTAGAAGCATATCACTTGGCTCACCAACTCGCATACCAACCTGGCCCACTAATGTTTTTGATATGCCTAATCTGGTCCGCCACGACAACCAGTTCCTGACCACTGGTCGATACAACACTTTACTTTACAAATGTTGCGATGGAAACAAAATACCGCCACCACCAACACAACCAACTAACGACAAAAAAGTAAATCAAAATGTTGTTAATAATTGAATTGAGTATGTATAATTGTGAGTTCAACACAGTAGCGTGACTACATTCTCTGGGTGCGCTAGGCACATCCTGAAGGAGATTAAAATGTTCAAAATAAACACCTCAAGTAGAGAACCAGTTGTGCTTGAAGGCGAGGCACATATTTGGGCAGCGCAATTGTTACTTCAAGGGATGCAGAAGGAAAAATGTAAGAGCTAGAATTGGAAAGACAAGAACAACATTCGTATTACTGAAGTACTGTTATTATTACAGGCATATGACATTTTTTCCGATTGCTGGGGTAGTCGATGGGTTTTGAAGGCTGAGGACTACAGACCGCTTCGCCACTGCTGTCGTCACGTCGTGAGCTGGCTATGTTTGTTTATTTCACCCGCAACAGTAAAAGCAACAAATGCCATACCGGGGATTCCAACCGCTGCCCTCCTTGTCGGCAGACAGGCCTCGAAACCATTCGGCCACGGAATAATATGTGGAAATCAGGGGAAATAAAGAGTGATGCCTTTAAGATTGTTTAACTGCAATGCCATGTCAGTCGACTGTACGGAGATTAGACTTGGGGAAGTGGGGAGGATGTTGTCATTGTCAATCATTGACCAATGATTTGACAAGAAGGCTGCATACTACAGTCTATAAGCTGATAGAACCAAAACAGAATGGCTGAAAAATGCGAATGGATGTTTTTTGTACATCCTTCGATGGTATCATGGAATGATTCTAGAAGCTACCCTCTGATTGGCCGCCAAAACCTAGGACATGTAAGCAGCAGCCAATTAAGCTAATAGTATGTGTTTTCCGGGGTCGCTGTAGTCAAGAGGTTAAGGTACTCGCCTCTCACAGTAATAAACGGAAACGGTGGGTGATCGGGTCTCACAGGAGGTAAGACTAGAGTACCTGCATTCCGACTTACCTCTAGTCGTCTCGACCAATAGTCTTACCACTGATACAAGGTAACTCAGGATAATTGGGAGATTGATGACCAGCGAATAAACCCTCCTCATTATAATCCTCATACAGCACACATCACATTATTAAGACAAGCGTGAGATTGATGACCAGCGAATAAACCCTCCTCATTATAATCCGCATACAGCACACATCACATTTTTAAGACAAGAGTGAGATTGATGACCAGCGAATAAACCCTCCTCATTATAATCCTCATACAGCACACATCACATTATTAAGACAAGCGTGAGATTGATGACCAGCGAATAAACCCTCCTCATTATAATCCGCATACAGCACACATCACATTTTTAAGACAAGAGTGAGATTGATGACCAGCGAATAAACCCTCCTCATTATAATCCTCATACAGCACACATCACATTATTAAGACAACCCGTCTTATGTTGTGGCCTTCATCCCTTCGCGAAGGGCGATCACTTATAATTTATGTTTTCCACTTGTTCATTTTTTTCGGGTACAGATTAAATGGTCACACCTGACCCTGGGCCCTTACCGAGCCTTAAGGAAAATCGTTGTTTACATTGTTACATTATGTGACTTCTGTAGTCATTTCTTGTACATGATGGTACTACAATGTCTATAGCTGGGACCACAGAATCCGATTTGCCATCGGAGAAAAAATCCAGCACCAACTAGAAACTAAACCCTGATCGCTTGACGGGAAAGCCAATGCACTAACCACCACGCTATAAGTGGTGTGATACTATCAGAACTGGAAAGAGTCTGTCAGATTGCAACAGCAGAGCACGAGATAGAGTCCGATGGAGAACCATTTTAGCTTATATTCATTGTGGAGATTGCACCTGAACTGAACTGCTTGTAAAATACATATGACTCATTATAGTTGCTTTTACGATCTGCTTGCTAAGGTGCAGTGCCTCTACTTTTTGTTTCGCAAGATACATGCGGATAAATAATAGTTGCAGATCAGAGCTTTAATTCCTGCCAAAAATTACTCTTTAGAAGAGTATTTTAAAGATAGCTTTTGAGCCTATCACACAAAAATGGAATATCTTACTGTAGTTACGCCACTTGTTAAATCCAACTCTCTCTCTCTATATCTCTCTCTCTCTCTCTCTCTCTCTCTCTATATATATATATATATATATATATATATATATATATATATATATATATATATATATATTCAAGTAATATTCAAGTAAGAAATACAATGCTACACTCAAACAAATACCAAAGAAAATCAGAACATAATCCTTTTAAACAAAAGCCGATTGAAGTTTGATAAAATACAATACCAAACTGCGATGTTGACAAATGTGCACTGAATAGCAAAGCTGTGCATTCATAGGAAAAATAGTCCAAACATGAAAACAAAATTGGTCAGCTACGGCCTAATCTGCATTAAGTATCTATGTGAGCTACAGTTATAGAAAATACTGACAAAAGTATATATTGAAAAATAATTACAAACAGCCCTTCAAACCTTTAAAAACATTGTACAAATATATATTCACAAATAATACGTTTTCCTGTCGATTATTTTAAGCCATGATGCTAATATACAAGAAAATCTCGGAATGGCTATCAAATAGCCTCATCTAATTCCTCCACAATTTATACTGGTAGAAACAGTATCTAAGCCAGAGGAAAAGTTAGACTGATGACATTTAAGATATTCTGGAGATGGCTTTGACGAATTGGCCAAAGATCAAGTCTTACATGGCGTATGTGATACCAGTGTGGTTTTGCAAATGATACGCTACATGCTGATGATTTAATTCATGAAGTTGACCAACTTTCATTCTTGATGTCTAGTTATCAACTGGCCCATTTCTCAATTGGGTTGGGCAGAAGAATGATGTAGGCATGAAACACCTGTGACATGACAAAGATTAAACTGAATGTTCGTAGTTCTTAGTCGACCTGTACTTCTACAGAGGCAGATGCCCCTTTGTAGGTCCCACTTAGTCGACCTGTACTTCTACAGAGGCATATGCCCCTGTGTATGTCCCAGATCTGGTATGAACTGGATGTATCCGGGAGAAGGGTTTCCTGCTCAGCGAGCTAGGATCGAGCAGCTTAATATTCCGCTGCGTTGGGGCAAGCGCTTACAGAGGGTGGTTGACCGAAGTGCGAGTCCATCTTAAAAGACAAACACTAGAGCAAAGTAGACCCACAGCCTGTTAGGTGCCATCTACGCTGCTCTTAACAAACCACCTAAACATGACTGGTGTTGTGCCATGACATACAATTAGTCACCTCTTAGGACATGCTCTCTGTGTGGCAGTGGTGCTATTTTTGTCCTTGTCCTACACAAAGACCCCGGCAGACCACTCGGGATGTGTACATGTAAATTACAAAAAAAGAAATAACAAGTCTAACAATAAAAAATCTCTCAGAAAATATAAGAAAACTTAGAAATATGAAGAGAAAAAAAGATATCATCTGGTGATATTTGAACATGGCGACATAATTCAACCGGAAGAACGAGCCATTTATTCGATCGCATAAATCTACACTCGAAAAGGATATAATGAGATTATCGGGATATTACCGACAGACGAATAGGTTTCTGATAGGAACAAAGTGACCTTGATAATAGCAATTAGCATAATTATTCGTGCGAAAAAGGTTTAATGACATAATCTAGATTTATGTTCTATTTTGTTCTGCTCGAATATGTCAGGAATTGACGTTACTGCTCTTCAAGTAAATCTAGAAATATTAAGTTTCCAACAGCAAATGTCAAAAGAAGAATATACTGGTGGTACTGGTAGCCCACTTGTTTTACATACTCCTACATCGACATTACAGGCTTTCCTTACTGCGTGCCCAACTAATGATTTCAATAGTTTGCAGTCTGCGAATTGATGATTAATCAATTGCAGTATCGTCATCCAAATGAAGGTCACATCTACCCTAAAATGTCATCCCAATATATAATCAAAGTTCCAACTACGGTACCATTGAGGCGAGGATGTTACCTCGATAATTGCCATGAACCCCCTTCACGTCCTGAACAATAAATCAAGATACGCCATGACAGTTTTGAGGTTTCAATTTCCGATATCCACTAAATTGGTACGCATCCCTTCTAGATATATAATATTAGGGTTACCCTGCTAGATTTAAGTCTTGCACCGTTGTACACAACAGCTGGACGTACTTAGATATCAACTTCCGGTATGCAAATGTAGAATATATTACTTCAGCTCATGGATGCCTATGTGAGACAGAAAAACCATTGCGTCTGACTCTCAAATCATTGATTCAAATGGAACAGAAAGGTTGGTCGATTCATGAATGGATATTATACATAGAGTCCTTGAACTTACAGGGGGGGGGGGAGGTCAAGATGCTGTCTAGCGCATGAACTGCAGTGGTCAGCGACCCATATCTGACTGCTAGTATCAGGGCCAGCATACCAAAGCTGCCAAGACCCTTCTACACCTCCACGCGGTGATCCTGGATAACAGGCTGCAGCAGGGCATACTGGCTAAGGAAAAGCGACCGAAGAGGGAATGCTAACCCGGTACTCAAAACATGCTTGCTGAAGTCGGATGTGTTCGACCGAAAGGTGCAAATATCGCAGTCAAGCTGTAAACTACAACACAACGCATTCCGTTCTCTGGACTACATTCTGCTACTTAATCCCTTTCATGATTTGGTAGTGGGAGATTGAGAATGAACGAAGCCAAGCCAAGCCAAGCCAAGCCAAGCGAACTTGCAGGGACTTGTGGGATCTACTGTCTTGGATATTATGTGGTTGAAGACAATGATATTACTGACATTTGTACATGATTAATTATGAAATTAGATATTGATAGGAAGAAACCACGTGACCCTGATACGTTGGATGAAATATCACCTCATGCTTTGCAGTTTTCATGATGAAACCACTCTCATTAATATAAGGATTAAGACGTAATGTAGAAATAAATTCATCCATTTGAATTAGAAGAGCATTCGCCAATTGCTGAATGACAAATTCCTTTAAGGTTTTCCAATCAATAATTGTCGTTTAACGCATGGATACAGACCAAAGAGTCCGTTCTTTGTAATGACATTTTTTAAAACTTGCAAAATATAGCCAGTTCTTAATGATGTTTGCTATTTCGTTTACTTTTTTTTTGTTGTTCTTGTTTTTATTCCTCGTCGCTTTATCATCTTCGTCTTGTCCATTACTAATGCCGGTTGTCATTTTGATAGTTTCCTTAAATATTTTGTGGTTCTACTTGTTGATCGTCTTCTTTTCTTCTTCTCCATACCCTTATTTGTAATTCTCTTAGTGATTCTGGCTGTTTATACTTTGCTAGTTCGTTTAATTCCTCTTGTTCATATGACATCTCATCTCTTTTTTGCCCATTTCTACTGTTTCTTCTTTTACTTTGTATTCTCCTCCTCATTCCTCATGCTTCTCCTTCTTCCTGTTAATCTCTGTCCCAACCCAAGTGTTTTAAACTTTTGCTGGTTTGTTTGATTCCGCATTTAGGTCTTCTAAGTCTTCTTTGCATTCTTTTTTTCTTTCGTTTTGATAATCTTCTCCCTTTCTTCGTACTCGTCTTTGTGTTCTGTGTTGTCTTTTCTTCCTTTTCTATTGTCTTATACGTGTTCTTCTGTTATTTTTCTTAATGTTCGTAGTTCTACTCTATTTTATTACATATATGGCATAACATTGACTAGTTTAGTCGACATAAATTTATCTAGGTTATGTACCCTACCTACGGGCGTATGGAACCACATCTGTTAGGAAAGAAAGGGCAACATCACACGTCTTCCGATGGGTTCCTATTTTTATTATAAAACTGTTCTCTGAGGAGAATCATGTTTTCTTCTGAGTGAAATAATGATGGAGATTTCGCTTTACACAGATAATGTTATGGGTTCGATCTACCCTTGTCGACTCAGTTGAATGAATGTTAACCTATTTTAACGTTATTGAGGAACATTCAGCGAGGAAGGATTTGACCATTCTCAGTTCAGTTCATCCAATAACCCATCAGGTCGTTGGGGCACATTTGAAGACAGTCCCACAATCCCAAGCCATCTCTCTCTGTCAGCTGCCGTCAGTCGTGCCTCACCAGGACGAAGGTTTGACCACTCAGTGATGTTGTCTGCCCATCTCTTCCTTGGACGTCCCCACCCTCTTTTTCCCGGTACGGAGTCATGCAGTTTCAAATTTGTAATTCCGCTGATCTCGTGACGTGCCTATACCAAGCGATCCTTCGCCTTTAGATAACTGTAAACAGATCATCAAAAGCCAATTGCGTTTTCCACTCTTCGTCGTAATTCTGCGTTCGTGACACGGTTTTTATATGTAACATTTACGAGACCATCATACCTGCTAACAAACGGTGGCCGAGTACAGGGACAGTCTCGAACGCTTCCACTCCAACGGTAGCATCGTCTTCAGGGCGTTTCATTTTGACATATTTTAAGAGGATAGAGCCAATGTGTCAGGTCGATTCCTCTCGGGAAGTCTGTTTATAGCGTGCAAGCGCTCATGTGGATGTGATTTTTGCGACACAATGCTTCACGTCATGAGTAAGCCTCACAAATGCACGATTCTACTGCTTTGCCGGCTTTATATGCACACATCAGCGTGCAATGGACTGATTCTTTCTTCTCTAGAGGGTGACTCAATGATCCACACGATGGCCATAAGACATACCAGCAACAAACCGTCGCAGCACTATAGGATTGGCAGAGTGCAGTTGTGAACATGCTACCAGCTTCTTCCAGCGTCCATGAACATAAGACCATTCGCAGAAAATGATGAACATACAATGGTCATACAACTAAAATGCTGATGCCTTAACTTTTTTTAAATCATATTTTTTTTTTAAAGTTTTGCAAAATAATCAATAAAGTAAATCTGTGAAATTAATATCCCGTGAACATCGTTAAATATGATAGCTATTATGTTTTTAGTCGGGATTACTTCTTTGAAACCTAGGATTACATTAAAAAAATGGATCAATATATTACATTTCAAAGAATGTTATTGAAATATTATATAATTCTGTTCCTAATCTGAGGCATCATTTTAAAACGTTTATAACATCAGAAATGTAAAAGTATATGAAAATATGCTCTTCTACAATACAATATGTTTTCTTTAAATATGTATGCGATGGATACTGACAAGTTTTACACTTTGATATGAAGAAGTCAAGATACTTGTCTGATAACGAGTGTGAACGTTAGTCCTTGTCTATGTTATCCACCTTGTAAGACGGTACACTTCTCTAATTGTGTCTTCATCTTCCTAATGCCATGATTGAAGATCAAATCCTGGACGTCAGAAAATCCATATGTGTATGTGACTTGTTAATGATCCCAAACATGAAGAACCCGTTTCGTTGACGTCGTTTTTCTGACGTACAAGACTTGATTACTGAACTGGAGAACTGGTTTTGGTACCAGAATGAGGAGCTCTACAATCTAAACTTCAGGAAGATGAAGAACAGATGGAAGAAGTGAATCGCCTTGCATGTTGAATATGTAGAGAAGGACTCAAGTTTACATCCATTTTTAATGACGTTTTTTTCTTCTTCATACTAAAGTGCAAAACTGTTCAACCATACCTCGTACAAAAAATGTGTTGCTAAAAATGTCTAACGTTCATTTCTACTTTTTTGACAATAATTGCAATTGGGGAAACCCGACGCCATGTCGTTAATGGCGTTCTAAATAAATGTTAACTCAGTATGGCTTAATCTCACTGCTGGGATGGGGTATCGAATGTCAGGATTACATTTAGTGTAAACTGATCACATTCAATTTACGAATTAAAAATTGGTTTTATTGTGATCTACTTTTCCACCTTTGTCACATCTTTTATTACGTGTACACGAGGAGTCCAGTTGTTTAGATGAAAATGGATGTAGTGGAAAGTTCATCAAGGCTTAAACACAGCTTCATGTGGTGGTTTTTCCACCTGGACAATTGTTAAGTGAGCTATTGGCTATGCTTATAATAATCTATTTCAAGGCAGTGATAGTTGTCTCTTGTTTGGTCAACTTTACTTATTCTTGGATATGGGAATTCTTGTCTTGGAAGGTGAATGTTTCTTCTTTCTGTTCTCGTGATGTCTAACTTGTTTGTTGTCTCATTTTCTGGCATTAAACTGTTTGATAATATCACAGTATCACTGACCTTATCTTTGTATTTAGTTTGCTTATGGTTTTTTAAAGATCTGGCAGTTTATAATTCAGTTCAAAGTGGGTTCGTCAGTTGTTGTTGTTTCGAATACACACAATGATTAAGTTTACTCTTTTGTGGGCCCTGGAAAGGGCGTTAAGTGGCTTTACACACATCACGAGCGTGCTGATGAAGGTAGACCGGGGTCCCCCAGGAGGTTGTGCTATGCTTGGCTAAATCTGCCTGTAGCTCACTACTACGGATATCACGTCCATCTCTAACCTCGTTAGCCAGGCTGCCATGAAAACAGTCCTTTTCCAGAGAGGGCTGCGAGGAAGTCAATCTGATGGTCTTGGCCAGTATATTTTGCTTGACCTTGACTAACATGTCTGATTACTATGTTGTATCTGACGCTGACTAAGATATCTGATCAGTATGCTGTGTCTGACCTTAACTAACATGTCTGATCAGTATGTTGTAACTGACCCTGACTAACATGTCTGATCAATATGTTGTATCTGACCCTGACTAACGTGTCTGATTAGTTTGTTGTGCCTGACATGCGTTAGTCTTCCTCCAGTCAGTTGTCGAGTTACCCACCATGAGCACAATTCTTTGAAGCTCAATCGATCATGCATTTCATGCATTGTGGGGGATAACCAACACAGATTCCAACAGTATGAATTCATTGAAACTTGCTGGTCATTTTAGTCTGAGCTGGATAACATGGTGGCAAGCGAGGTCTGGGCTGGATGTCTCGCTCGTTAAAGGAAAGTGTAGCGTCTGATATTGCCTCTTCTTTCCAGGTGTAGAGATCGCCGCTGGATTCACTGTTCGGCTTGCCGCTCAGGAGTTTCCATGCCAATTCATTCTGCTACATTATTGTGTCCGCAGCAGCACCTTCATGATTCCCCCCCCCCCCACCTCCCCTGTTTATCAGTAGGGCGTGACCGAGTTCCCGGAGGTATAACTTGGCAGGTAGATTGGGCTCATTAACTTTGGTTGGCAGCCAATCTATAAGTAGGTAAACTCTGACTCTAAACCCGGGTAGACGAAGCTTGTTAGCCTGTTCAGGCAGTTCGCCTAGGAGAGGAGGAACTCTGATTTTAAGCCCACAAGTTCCAGAAAGTGCTGGCTAGTCTTGGAACGATGAGAGTATCATCGGATGTCTCGAGTAACTAGCATTTGCGGGCAACTGCCTTGTGGAAACCTCGGGAGAGGGTAGGGCTACGGAAGTAAACCCAGACTGAAAGTCGCGGATGGTAGCGACTAAGGCGAATGGTTTCGAAATTGCGAACTCATTTCGGCAGCTCCTGCAGATGGGCTGGTGCCAAATTATCATGATTTGCTATCCTTTGGATTACACCAGCGAGGCTGAGAGGAGAATTCTGCAGTTTTGGCAGCCCAGAGTATCCATATTAAGCGCCCAGGCTTATGCCCTGTGAGGCTACTCACAGGGTTCTACGCTCATTGCATGCAAAGAATGAGAGGCCTATGGATGAATGAATAATAACAAATTATGTCGTGATTACTGGATTGGGAAACGATACGTTTTTTTACTAACGAATATTGGTTGTAGATAGGTACTGCGCTGTTTTTTGATTTAGATGGACACAATAAGACAAAAAAGGAAACGTAGGCTCCAAACTCAAAATTCTATCAGAGTATCATTCCTCAACATCATCAAGTGTTTTACCATAAGTGGGATGATGATTAATTCCTGCCAAACCACATATCATTTGAACATATCAGCACTTCGGTGTTTTTCTAGCCAGTTTGTAGAGTCATCTAACATGTGTGCCTTTCATACATTCAATGTTTTATAATTCAATTTGTCAAGCCATTTCCGATGTTCTTTATAATGTCGAGTTGTCATGTGGTTTAAAAGGTAGACTATTAGAGCAGAATGGGGCAACTTCTTCAACTGCAAAGGTCACAGCAATGTAAAGATCGCATGCCATTTATGAAAACATTGTACAAGGGGCTTGTCATAAGTCCTTACACTAACTACGAAGGATTAGAAAGAAAAAGTTGAAATTTGGGAAATATGTAGCTCATTCAATTTGAACTGGACTTGAGAAGTATGAATTTCACTCCCAGACAGGTTTACCTGGTATAGTGCATGGTGTAACACGCCTTATTGACCAGGTCTGCTACTCTAACGGTTTGTCAGAAGAATGGAAAAATCAGAGACCAGAAATGTGAAACAATTATTGATGTTATAAAGGAAAACACCTACATAAATACACAGGCAGATGGAACCAGTGTTTAAGGAAATCTGTCCTTCGTAGGCTCCTGTAAAAACCTGGTGTAGGCAGTTTAAGTGTGGCCGTTCCCATGTTGCTGATCTTTAAAGATCAGGAAGACCATCCTCAGAGTGCAGCGATGAAAATTCTAAAAGAGTGAAAAAAATCATCATTGACCAGGATATTAAAATGACAATTACAGAGCTATCTAGGTCAGCAAAACTGAATGAAAGTACAGTATTTAGAATTTTACACAACCGACTGAACATGAGAAAAGTATGTGCCCTCTGGGTCCCGCGTCTGCTGGCATGTGACCAAAAACAAATGATGTTTGAACACCATATTGCCGACCATGGTGACAGTAGATGAGACGTAGGCTCACCATTATGACACAGAATCCACAATTTCAGGCGTGCAGTGGGAAACCTCGGGCTAACCAACATATGTCAAGCGAATAGCACAGAAATCTGCAAGAAAATAATTGTTGCTGACTGTTTTTTTGGACGTCAAATGCGTCATATGAAAGATTACCTGCCTCATGGCAACACGGTAAATGGGCAATATTATGCAGATCTCCTTACCAAACTAAAAAAGACTGTGACCAGAAAACGAGGGATAGCGCGCACTCAAATTCTGCCTTTGCTTCAATACAACGCCTCCTCCCATAAAGCAAGGCTTATGCTGCAAACAGCCAACGATTTAAATATTGACATTTTTCCATACCCAACATATTCTCAGGATTTAGGTCCATTAGACTTTTTTATTTTCCCAAAACTTTAAAAACAGCTGAAAGGAAATCATTTTGATAGTGACGAAGATGTCATACTGGCTTCTGATAAATGCTTTACTTCGAAAAATGTTACTTTATTCTGAAGGTTTTTTCGAGGACTCGCAGAGATAGCAGAAATGTACAAATTTAGGTGATGGCTACATTGAGATGGATGGAATGAACACTGGGCCAAATTTCAACTTTCTTCTCCTACTCCTTCATGGTCAGGGTAAAGACTTATGACAAAATCGTGTTATTATAGAAGCCAAAAACAACTACTGTCTCGCGAGATTTCGTTGTTTTGTTGAAACTGTGATTTCGTTTTTCGTTCGCATTCTTTCTTCAGACAAAGTGTCCTGTGCTGTGGTCTGTGCCTGAATATCCAATGCATGCTGCTTCAACAGGCATTTAAAAAATGATTTTTCCATGGCAAAGAGGTACTACATTGCTATGCCGCCACTTTGTTATACAAACAGAAACAGTAAAGCACGCATTGAGATGAGATTAGGAACCCTACCGCAGATGGCATACCTTCGAGTGATGTCTGTCGACAGTAGATTGTTGCTTTTCGGTTGACGTTGTTGCTCAAACATCAAATATATTACTTCTATTCACAATTAACGACATGTGTTGGCACGGACCGTTTTGTTACAAATAATTTAGAATGCGGCACATAAACCCCATTTGACTGCAGTTAAGCCCTCCTGCTCTGAATATAAAACTTCACATATAACAATTAGGAAACGAAGGGGTGAATCACTAGTTTTCTCACATGATTTGTTGAAGCAGACGATGAAAAGGAAGAAGACAGCGTGGAAGAAAAAGAAATAGAAGAAGATTAAGAAAGCGACGAAGCAGAAAAATATATTTTTCTTCTCTCAATGTCCTTCAGTGTAACAGATGAAGAAAATAATGATAGTGCAACATTTGAGGTATGTAGAAACAATACCAATTAAGAGAGTTGTGCATGAATCAAGTTATTAAATCCTTTAGACACTTTAAGCCAAAAGAAATCGAGAAAAAGACGTCTGCAGCCGATATTTGAATAGTACTGAATACGTCAAGATTTAAAACCTGAAATCAAACAAACATGCCATTCTTTCTTAGCTAGCTAGTCAACACTGTCATGGCCATCAGATCTGGTCTCGGTCCATCCACACAGTCACGAAACACGACAGTCGTGCTTCCCTCGCCTGTGTGATCGCTTCATCTTTGGTTTGGATCCTCTCCTCACAAGACTGCGACTCCTAAAATAAAGAAACGTCATTACAGGTTTTATGTTAGCAAGCCTAGTTCAAAGTTCAAAAGAAAAGATACGGAAGTCGCGAAGATAAATTCAGGTCAGATCATCCCGTAACTGGTGATGTCGTTGGGGCACACTTGAAGACATCACCACAATCCAATGCTATCTCTCTCTGTCAGCGGCCGCGGTCTGTGCCATCTCTGGTCAGCGATTGGTCCATTCTTTTATGTTGTTTTCCCACATAGAGTGTAAGGGCATTCTTTAATGAAATCTCCGTTCAAATGGAATGTTACACAACCTGGCGAGCTTAACTAACTGCACTTTAACATAACTTAAGTTAGCGTCTTTATACTGGTTTAGAACACTCTGCGGAGTGTATGCAAGCAGTTTATTTTACTTTCACTTGATCTAAAAATAACGACGCGCATCCAATCTATTTATGAATGCATTTATTGACCCTGCCTCCACTATTTCTTGCAGCAATGCATTCCAAGCATTTACAATTATCTGACTAACAAGAAAATATTTCTTAATATCTAATCTGGTCCTTTCTTTAAATAGTTTGTGGCTGTGCCCTCGTATTATTGTAGGCGACTGTATTTTGAAAAATAAACATGAAATAGTCTAATTATCCTTCACTTTCATTATCTTAAAAATCTATGTTGAGTCATTTTGATGTCTTCTCTTTTCTAGACACCGTATTCCAACTTTATATGAGTCATTCCTCATAACAATAATTTCAAAACTCCACTGTCAGTTTTGTCGGTCTTCTTTGTATCCTTTCCAGCACGTTTACATGCTCTCTACGATATATGTACAAAATACTCCAATTTAGTTCTAACTAATACTTTATACAGTTTGTCTATCACTTTATTGTTTCTATGTTTAAAATTTCTTATCATCATACCTAACATTGCATTTGCCATTTTACTGCTACCAGGACTTGCTCACCCACCTTACCTGTATGATCTATTGCAACCCCTAAGTCCTTTCACATTTATATTGTTTCTAATATTGTTCTCTCCCATTATGAAATTATGTTCCAAATTGGATCTATCCATGTGGATTATCTATTTTAAACTCCATTTGGCAGCTCTCAGAACATTCCCAAAATTTATCTAAATTATCAATACATTTTGTTTGGAATCCGTAATTTTTGTCCTGTTCAATGACGTTTTCCCCTTTAAAAAAATACCAGAACATCATTTAAATATAATTTGAAAGCAAATTTGTCAATGATACAAAGCAAACTTGGCAACTACAAAATGAAACACCTAACCAAGCACATAACCAGTAACACGAAAACCGAATTAGCTAGTCATGAAATTAGTTAACTAGCCGACTAATAAAATAGATACTTAATGAACCAGCCACTGAGATAACTTATTATATTACCACCAAATAAACCATCTGACAAGCTAACTAGTCACCATTGAATCTGACCAGGTACTCTGCCACATAATCAAAAAGTTAGACCCAAACCAACCAGTGCATAACAGTAAAACAATAAAAAAATATACTGAAGAACAAACAAGCGACCTATCATTCAACAAAACAGCCAACCAAGAGCCAAACCAACCATTGCATACACGTAGAGACAGATTGCTAGATACGGGTGTTCACAGATGGATCGGAAAAATAGAGAGCGAAAAAAAGGGAGGCAGTGGAATCTACAATGCATACCCAAGGCGATATAGAAAACCATGTCATACTATTAGTGGAAATGTGTACCTGTCAACTATACCAGCAGTCTACACTCAAAAGAGTCGTGGTGCAGTGGGTTCCATTCCACTGTAATGTTCAAGGCAACGAGGAGGCAGACAGACTGGCAAAAAAAGGTGCAAGGTTACCACAACCAGATTCTAGTGTGACCTACGAAGAGTCCAAACGGTTTATTAGGGCCAGATACATGGCTCCCGGGTCGACCCAGCCTTAAATGGTTACCGGTTCAGTCCGGGAAGTAAAAGCGGCGAGGGAGAGGAGATGTCTACCGCCCTCATATAGCCGAGCCTTTGAAATGTGAGATCGCTAACACCAAACACCCCTACGGCAGTAATGCTATGGGATACTTTACTTTACTTTTTACATGGGAAACCGAGCATACTGGCTACACAAAAAATGATGCTTATTACCAGTTGAACAGAAGAGAGCAGGTCGTGGTTTTCAGACTCCGCACAGGCCACAACAGACTGAGGTATCATATATTCTATAAACTGAAGATAGGGTCTACTGACGAATGCACCTGTGGTACAGGGAAAATGACCCCTGAACATCTGCTGCAAAACTGCCCGACATACGAGGCCCAGAGAAAGCACATGTGGCCATCACCAGTGCCAACACTAGACAAGCTCTATGGCAGTGTCGACAGCCTCAGGATCACAGTTGCTTTCTTCGAACAAATTCAATTTGACGTCTGACAGCGTACGAAGAAGAAGCAATGTGTACCAATTTCAGAGCTGTTGTACATGAAGAAACTTAAATTATTATCATATAGATCACATCTACAAGAAGAACGACTGGACTAACAGACTCCTGGAGCAAACTCCAAGTCGTCTCAAGTTACATACAAGATAGGGTCTTACATGAAATAAAATATGACATTGGGTTGTTGTCACAACTTGTTGACTTCAATGTATACAATGGTCACCTCAGAATACTTCTACGCGTGTGAGACTTGGACTCTGACGGCTGCACTACAACGTAAAATGTGTGCAATGGAAATAAGATGGTTTGCGAAGAATTCTTGGCATTTCATATCTAGATCGTGTTACAAACGAGAGTGTTCTTGATATTGTTAGAAAGGAGTTTGGCCAGTATACAAACTTAATGACTATAGTAAAAGCACTTCAATTGGCATGGTATGGACATATATCACGATCGGTGAGGCTGGCGAAGACCGTCCGGCAAGGCAATGTGCCTGTGAATCGTGGGAGAAGGAGACCAATAAAGAAATGGGAGGACAATATAAAAGAGTGGACGGGAAGGTGTATAGCTGAAACTAATACTCTGGCGAATAATAGAGACGAATGGCGTGAACTAGTTCGACAAAGTGCAATAACGGTGCCTCAACGGTCTTCTAGGTTACGGGACTTGTGATGTCACAAAAACAGATTTAGTTATACAGATTCCGGCCCACTGTGGTTTCGTTGGAAACGAAAAGATAGATGAGCTCACAAAGCCCGGAAGTGGGGGCAATCAGACTCGACATCCACAGAGCTACAAAAAGGGAAGACACTCATCAAACAATACATGAGGACGGAATGGAGAGACCAGCGCAAAGAATATAAGCCAGAAAATGACAGTAAAGACAAACTTAGAAGAAATTGGCAGACAAAGATCATAAGACTCACAACATGACATTGCAGACAGAAGGCCCACCACCATAGAATGAGTCTTATAGACGTCTCGTGCGATTACATAGCACCCAAGCAAAAACCAGAATAAATCCTACAGGACTGCGCCACTTATGCAGATCAAAAAGAGGGTGTCTGACCCAGGAGAGTGACCATCCTGGAAAGCTACAAGGGACCTGCAAATACCGGAAACAAATAGTCTTCCAGGTCACCATCATCTGGTTAGAAGCATATCATCAGTTGACCGAAGAAGCAGAAGAAAAAGAAGTAGGAAAAGAAGAAGAAGGAGAAAATAAAGAAGACGAAGAAGACGAAAAAAAAAGCGGAAGAAGAAGAACAAGTAGAAAGAAAAGTGCATACCTGTAAACTAGCCAGACAAGAAACTAGCCAACCAAAATGTGACCAACTATATAACAAAACCAGCCAATAAAGACTGACACTAATGACACAAACCAACTAAGCCTACCAATAAATTAAGAAGCCATTCAAAAAACCAACAAACCAATCAATCCAGATAACAACCAGCCAGCAAGACTAGCAACCAACAAACCAACATGATAATCAACCAACCAAAAAACAAGACAACCAATCCACCAACAAGCTATCCAACCAACTTGACAACATATCTAACAAACCTACATGACAAATAACCAATCAACCAAGAAGACAACTAGCCAG